>PVLA01000305.1:94813-625009 GCA_004027455.1 Hydrochoerus hydrochaeris | reverse complement strand
TCTTTCTTTCTTTCTTTCTTTCTTTCTTTCTTTCTTTCTTTCTTTCTTCCTTTCTTTCTTTCTTTCATACTAGTGGTGGAACTCATGACCTTGCACTTATGAGCCTAGCACTTGAATCACTGAACTAAATCTCCAGCCTTCCTACCTTTATTTCTAAAGGTTTGGGGTTGTTTGTCATTGTTTACCTAAGTAACAAGGCATTGTAATAGTAGGAGACACCCCAAGGGACTTTCTGTACCCCATACATGTGTTTCCTCTTCTTCACTTTGAGTAACAGTCTGGTTTCCCGTTGGTAGTCTGAATCAATCACCTCTGGAGACACCATACTGTAACTCCCTTCTTAACTGGCTCACTCAGAGCGGGGAGGAGCCCAGAAGAGCCTGGGGCAAGTCTAAGCTTCCAGTTTAACGCAGTCATCCTTGTGTTTCCTGGGACATCCTTCCCTGCTTTGAAACTAAAACTTGCAGGCAATCAGAGCACAAGTTGGAGGGAAAATTTTTGCTCGTAGGTCACTAGGAGTAGTAGTGAGTGGTACCATTCCCACTTCCACTGAAGTTGACATCACAATTAACTATCACATATGTACAAAATCAATATGTAGAAACTATAAAACAGATGAAAGAAATTAAGGAAGATCTAAGTAAATGGAAACACATTCCATTTTTAAGTGTGGGAAACCTTGATATTTTAACTATTCCCCACTGAATCTAAGGATTAAAGTGCAATTCCTATTAGAATACCAGCAAGTTGTAGAAAGGATATCAGCAAGTTGACTATAAAATTATATGGAAATGTAGAGACACAAAGGAACAAAGGAGGACAGAAACTGCATAAATTTATGCCTTCTTATAAAGCCAAAATAAGAAAGGGAATATGATATTGGTGAAGTGATAGGCAAACAGTTCAATAGAACTGAAGCAAGAGAAAAAATATATAAATAAAGTTAACTGATTTAATGAGTGAACAAGTGAAATTCAATTGATAAAAGGTACTTTTGTATGGTGTTGGAATAACTGAGTATCTATATGCAAAAATAAATGAATACAATCTGGACACAGACCTTCTTATATTAGTTGTGATAATTAGGTCAAAGTGAATTACAGGTAAAATAATAAAATGCAAAAATTCTGGAAGAGAACATAGGATAAAATGTAGGTGACTTTGTGATGAGAGGAGTATTTAGAAATATGAAAATCATAATCAATGAGATTAAAAAATGCTAACATTTTGAACTTCATTAGTATCAAAAAGTGTTTTGTGAAAGACGCTTTTAAGGGCATTAAAAGAAAAGTCACAGACTAGGAAAATAGATTTACAAAATATATCTGAAAAATAGTTTGTACCCAAAATATATCAAATATCTAAACATTTAAAAAATAAAAAATAAACAACGCTGTTGAAAACATGCACTTGAATTTTTTTTTTTTAGTTTTATATATTACCTTAAACCCAACATCTATTATGAGCTAATTTTGTCTCACTATGGGGCAAAGTTAACTTTTTTGATAACTTTTTCTTTTTTTGTTTTCTTGTCATAAAAAACTAGAGAAATCAATGAAAAATGGCTAAGTCTTTGAAAAGAAAAATAAATTTGACAAAAGTAGCAAGACTGGGAAAGGAACAAAAAGATACTTATTAACACTATCATGAGTCGAAGAAAAGTTGTCATTCATTACCTGATCTGCAGACATCAAACGGATAGAAAGAGAATGCTTACTAACTCTACAGACATGGCTTTGATAACTTACATGAAATGAAATTACTCCTTGAAAAATGAAAACTACCTAAATCATGCATTGATAGTCTTTTAACAATGGAGCCAATGCCACAGGCTTCATTTGTGGAAAGAAAGACTGTGTTTTCCTTTTATTTTCATGAGTTCCACAGTTCTTTTATCCTGTTGGACTCTATTTTTCTTTCTTTATTATTACCTACTTGTGGTATGTCATGTTTACATTACTTGTGAAGAATTAATACATGTACATAATACATCTTGATTCCTTTATTTTAATCCCTTTCTTTCTCCTCCCTCCTCCGTGCATCTCTTGGTGGCCTTTCTTTTTGGGGTACATGTTTGCAGTACAGGATGCTTGTCTTCCTCATGCGTATAACACATCCCACAGCTCACTTCCTTTCTTTATACCCTTTTCCACTCTCCCTCCCATCCTGCACTTCTTGATCTTCTCCCACTTAGAAAGATCTGTCTCTTTACATCCTATTGTCTGCCTTTTATTGCCTTTATCTACACTTTGCATTTCTTGTATAAGAGAAACCATAACATTTTTAGGCTTGTGTGTCTGGTTTATTTCACTCAACACTGTGGTCTCATGGTGCCCATGCTTTCCGAAAACTGACTCAAATTTATCCTTCCTTTGGCAGAGTGGTACAATACTGTGTATAAATGCCAAATTTTATACCAAGATGTAGCTATTATGAATTGCTCTGCTGTAAGCATGGGTGTCAGTGTCACATGGTGTCTTTAACTTTTTTGAGAAGATATCTAGAAGAGGAATGTTTGGGTCAAATGGAATTTCTACTCTCAGGTGTTTGAAAAATCTTGGGTGTAGTAGTTTATATTGCTTTCAAGAGTCTGGAAGGGTTTCCTTTTCTCCACAATGTCACTGGAATTTATTGTTTGATTTCTTGATGATGATCATTCGGGTTTTTTGTTTTTGTTTTTGTTTTTATTCCAGGGATTGAACTCTTGACCTTATACCTGTCGGACAGGTGCTTGTGCTGTTGAGCCAAATCCCCAGCCCTGAGGACCATTCTTTCTAGGGTAATTTACATTTCTATAATGGCCAATGAAATTCAATGTTTCTTCATGTATTTCTTGATTATTTGTACTTCCTCTTCTGTGAAGTGTCTGTTCCTTTAATTTGTCCATTTTTATTGGGTCTTTTATTTTGGGGGTGATCTGTTTGAGAGAAAGACAGAGAGGAAGCAGAGAGAGAGAGGGAGAGGCAGAGAGAGAAAGAGAGGGAGAAAAGAGAGAGGGAGAAAAAGAGAGAGAGGGAGAGAGAGCAAGAGGGAGAGAGAGAGAGAGAGAGAGAGAGAGAGAGAGAGAGAGAGAGAGAGAGAGAGAGAGAGAGAGAGTTTTGTATCTGAAGTATAGCTGGCAAAAAAATGTGTCCCAGTCTGCGACTGTCTTTGCACTATGTTGATTGCTTCTGTTGCTGTGCTGAGGGTTTTTACTTTGATGTGAGCCCATCTGTGGATTCTTGGTCCCGTTTCCTGTGTAATCAGGTTTTGTTCAGAAGATCTTTACCTTTACCTGTAACTTCAACAGCTTTGTCTATTTTATTACTGTAGTACAATGTTGTAAGCTCTTTGGTTAAATATTTCTGTCAACATTTATTTCTTTGCTTCATTTTTATTTGAGTTTAGTACATGGTGAGATATATGGGCCAATACTCAGTCTTCTACCTATCATATCAGTTCTCCTACCTATCATCAAAGAGGCTATCTTTCCCCCAGTTGCACTTTTATCAAAGATCAAAGAAGTGAATGTGCTTTGTGATCTATTCTGATCTATTGATCCACATGTCTCCTTTTGTGGCAGTACCATGCTGTTTTTATCACAAGAGATTTGTAGTATAATTTCAAATCCCAGTTTGTGATGTCCCCTACTTTGCTCTTATTACCTATGATTTTTTTTTCTTTTTTGCTTTCTGGATCTCTATCTGCTCCTTATGCATTGTAGGGTTGTTTTCCCCAGTTCTGCAAAGATTTCTATTGAAATTTTACTTGAGATTGCATTCTATCTGTATATTAATTTTGGAGCTAGATCCTTGTTGACTGTATTGGTTTTGCCTATCCAGGAACAGGAGAAGTCTTTCCATTTTCTTCAATTTCCTTTCTCACAGTACTGTAGATTTTGTTGTAGAAGATTTTCACTTCTTTCATTAGGTTAATTCCTAATTATTTAATTTTTCTTGGTAGTATTATAACTTTTATTTTCTCTTGTTCTTTCTCAGTGATTTCTCTAAGGATGTACAGAAATGTTGTTGATTTTTGTGTGTTAACTTTGTATTCTGCAGCATTGCTGAATTTGGTTATTAATTCTGTGAGTCTTTGGTGGATTTTTTGGGGTCTTCTGGATTGAGAATCATGTCATCCTCAAATAGTGATAAATTCAGTATATATATTTTGAATTTTTTTGAGTTAAAAAATTTGAATTTATTTCTTGTCTAATTTCCCTCCTATGGTTTCATGTACTATGTTGAAAACAAGAGATAAAACTGAATCTCGTCTTTTTCCTGATTTTGGAGGAAAAATTTTCAATTTGCCCCTGTTTAATATGATGCAGGGAGAAGCTTTACCATAAATGATTCTATCAGATTAAGGTAAGGTACTTACACATTTTATTTTTGTCATAAATGGCTGTTGGATTTTGTCAAAGGCTTTTACTATATCTATTGAGAGAGTGGTGTTACTTTGATTGTTGTCTCTGTTTATGCAATGTTTTGCATTGATTGATTTGTGTATGTTAAACCATCCTTGCAATCCTGGGATTGAGCCTATTTGGTTGTGATATAAAATCCCTTTTATGATTCGTTGCATTCTGTTTGTATCTTGCTGAGGATTTGTGTGTGTGTGCGCGCGTGCGGGTGTGTGTGTGTATTCATTAAACATCAGTATATTATTCTCTTTTTTAATGGATCTTTTATTGGATCTGGTTTTAGAATAAGATAATGGTAGCTTCCTAGAATTACTTTGGAAGAGATCTACCTTTTGTCTACTTTTATCCATTCTTTATTATTCTCTATGTACTTGGTGTTACTTAAATGAGATATAATACACTAATTAAGCTTGCATTAACTTGTTTCACTTAACATTATATTTTCCAGGTGCATCCATTTTCCTACAAATGTCAAATTTATTCTTCTTCCTGGACTTAAAAATTGTGCTGCTATAAACATTGATAGGCATGTATCACTGTAGTGTGATGTTTTAAGCTTTTTGAGGGAGATGCCTAGAAAGGGGATAGCAGGGTCACATGGAATCTCTAATTTTAGTTTTTTGAGAAATCTCTGTATTAATTTCCAAAATGTTTGTACTAGTTTACATACCTGCTAGCAATGTATGTGGATTCATTTTTCACCACTTCCTCTAAAAAAAATGGAATGACTTCAGGAATACTCCTTTCCTTTCAACTTTATTGAAATGCTTGAGGAATGTTGGTCATAGAATTTCCCTAAGAACTTTGTGAACTTCACCAATGAACCCATTTGGTCCTGGGCTTTTCTTAGTTGGTGGCTTTTTAAATTACTGCTCAACATCATTGCTTGTTACTGGATAATTCAGGACTTTATAATTTCTTTGTTCAATATTAGTAAATCGTATGTATGTAGCAATCTCTCCATTTATTGGAGTACAGATTTTTCAAAACAGCTGTTAACAATCTTTTCAATTTTTGCAGTGTCCTTTCTGAATCACTCTTTTCATTGCTTTGTGTCTCTTCTTAGTTAAATTTTCTAGGTTTCTGTTTATTTTGTTTACTCTTTTGAAGAACCAACACTTTGATTCACTAACTGTATTTGTTGTATCAATTTCATGATTTCCGCTCTGATTTTATCATTTCCTTCTTTGTACTAGTCTAGGTTTGGACTGTTCTCACTTTTCTAGGAACTTAGGTGCATTGGTAGGCTACTTGAGCTCACTCTGTTTTTGTGATGTGGAGGTTCACACCTACAAACATGCCTCTTAGGACTGCTTTTATTGTGTTGCATGTATTTGATTATGTTTTACTGGCATTATGATTTAATTCAACAAACTGTCTTATTTTTTCTACAACCAATTTTTTAAATTTAAGAGTGTATTCTTTAGTTACTATACATTTGCATGAGCTCTATTTTCTTTTGTTGGTTGTTTTCTAACTTCATGGCACTGTGATCTAATAATCATGGTATAATTTTAATTATTTTCCATTGACTTAAGCTTGCTTCCTTGGCTTATAAGTGGTCTACTTTGGAGAAAGATCCTTGTGCTGCTGAAAAGGATGTGTATTCTGCTGTTAGGTGGAACACTGCAGATATTTATGCTCAAAAGTTTTGTTCAACTCTGATATTTCCTTTTTTTCCCTCCCTGGGAATCAAACTGAGGACCTTGGTCTTGCCAGGCATGAACCTATGCTACTGAGCTATAACCCTGGCCCAATACTCATATTTCTTTGTTGATTTTTTGTCTAGTTGATATGTCAATTTGTGGTACTGGGGTACTCAGGCCCCCCACTCTAACTGTGTTTATGCTTATCTGCTCTTTTATGTCCAGTAGTACTTGTTTTATACAGTTGAATTGCCATAATTCAGTGTATGTATTTTATCTCTTCCTGTTGGGTCGTTCCTTTAAGCAATATGCAATAACCACTTTGCCTTTTTAAGTTTTTTTCATTTAATGGGCTTTTTTTCATTATAAAAAATCAGTTGGAGATAGTTTAGGTCAATTTCTAGGTTGTCTGTTCTATTAATCTATGAACCTACCATTCCACCAATACTTCGCCAATATTTACATTTTCTTTAACTATGTAGTAGTCTTCAAATCAGATAAGCAGTTCCTATAATTTCATTCTAATTCCAAAAACTGTTTTAGCTACTAGTGTCATTTTATCTTACCATATAAATTATGGAATATTTTTCCTGTACCAATGAAACTCAATGATGGAATTTGATAGGAATAATTTTAAATCTATTAATCAACTTTGAGAGAATTAGAACACATTTTTACTGTGTTTATTTGGAAGCTATTGATAAGCATGATATATCTGTCTATTTATTTGACTCTCTGGCTTCTTTTGCTAGTATGTATTTTTCAAGACATAAGTCTTATGTGTGTTTGTAACATTTTTCCTAAGAATTTCATTGTTTTAATTAATTATCAATAATTTTTTTTTTAATTTCAGTGTTTGTTGCTCGTATATAGAAGTACTATTTAGACTTGTATTGGTATTTTACCTTATGACTTTTCCACTTGGTTTCCATCAGCATCTGAAGAAGGGGGTTCTTCATTTCTGTTGGGGGGATTTTGTCTCTTCTTGTGGCTTCTGCTCACTGTAGTCCAGGGGTTCTTATCACCGATACTAGGAAGGACAGAGTGATATCTTGAATCTGTTAGCTTCAGGGAAAAATCCAGGCTCCTTGGTGTTTTCCACAGACACTGGAGGGTGGAGTCTTCTCTTATTGCTCTTTTGAGATTAAGGTACTAGCTCCCAATTGGCCTTTGTTTGATGGGATTAATTGTCATCAAGGAATTCACAAACTATCCAATAGATTCAGATTTTAACATTGTTTCATGTTTTAAAATCTTATAAAGAAAGCAAGGAGGCTGTTACATAAGATATAAAATTTCAATTCTCTTATGTTCAAATAAGAATATAATTTATTCTATGTTTTGTTTTTAATTCAGTATTGTGAACCACATAACATATTGATAACAACTTATCTTTATTTTTTCTTAACAGTTTTCTTTGCAGTGTCAGAACACAACTTAATAAAACTTAGTCAAATCACTAAAATAGAAATATCAGAAATATTGTTTTAGACTTAACAACCACTGAGAATTAATGGTGAATTAATAATTTAAAATTAATTACCACCCTAATGAATACTGGGGTTTTAAAACTTGTAGAATGGTAATGAATAGATTCAGTGGACATTTAAGAAACACAACTGTTATGTAAAATATACTTAATAATTTTTACTTTTCTTTTTTTTTTTGTGCTGGGGATCAAACTCATGACCTAACATTTGCCAAGCAGGCACTTATGCTGCTAAACTACATCCCCAGCCCCTTACTTAATAGTTTTTAACCTCATAATTTATATAATAAGGGAAAAACTCGTTTGCCTGTCCATATCCCAAATAGTCACTGAAAATATCAAAACTAATAAAATTTCAAAATATATTTTCTTAAAAAATCTTCAGGTGTGAAGAAAATACCAAATTGCCTTCATAAAGGTTTCATAAGGAGAGGTAAACAAGAAATTGTGTTAGAAATATCAAAGTTTAGAATATGAATGTTTCATAAAATAACACGCTATCTTGGATGTAGGAATTTAACAGAGGCTGAGCTTGCCTGCTTGTTCAGGAAGCAGGGCGTTATGCTTGCTGATGGCGTTTTACCTTGGTAGACTCTGGAGACCTAACTAAAAGAACCAGCCTGGTGCCACATCTTTATGAATCATTGACAAATTTATAAAACGCTCCATTATTTGAACTAATATAGAAAATGAAGTCTTATGTTAAATTCTGCTCTAAGCCAAGTTAGCCTAGCAGGACAAATTAATGAATTGAGATCCACCAGTGTCTAAGAAATTGGAACATAAGACATTTGAATAGAGTAGTTTTATGATAGTTTTAAAAATAGTTTAAAGTGGGATGTGGTGGCACACACCTGTAATCCCAGCACAGAGGCCTTGCCTGTGGCTGTTCCTCTGTACCTCTTCCTTGCTTCCTGGACATTAATAATGGCAAAGCAAAGAAACCTACAAGACCAATGCGACCTACCATAGCAATGGGGATTCTAGGATGTGTGTGCAGAGGGCCATGTCAGATCTGCTAGTCAAGTAGGTGGAGACTCAGAAACATATTACAGTGGTTCTGAATGACATGTGTATTTATTTAACGCTCAATACAACTTAGGCTTAAAATTTGCTCATACAGTTATATAGATGGCTAAAATCATTTTAATTCATTGCTTTTAATAAAACATCATGACTTTTTTCCTAAGAATGTAGCAAGTTCATGGCTGCTGTTTTCATCGGAAACCAGGCATGGGATTATATAAGCACTTCCCAGTTCTCACAGAGATGCATCTACACAAATCCTGAATGCTTCCTTGCTGACAAGGGAAATAAGTCAGGAATAAGAAACAGCTATTCTGTCTTAGCTTACATTTTGTTGACTTTACACTTTAAAAACTTGTATCAGCCATCAGAAAAGCAGTGAGAACTTCTTTAGTGATGGAAGAAAGCAAAAGTCTGTATTTAGACCGCAGCCTCTGAAAGTTGCTTGAGAAGCCAATTAAATCATAATTCATCTGCACGGCCTTTGAAAGTCTGATAATTCTGAGGTCTTAATTTAAAAAAAGTGCAGGTTTCAGTTTTTGTTTTCTTAGATCAGGGGGAAAAAGCACTCAGCATCTCTGACAGCATCACTTGGAGTGGATCAATAGCAAATTGATTTTATTCAGTTAAGTATCAGTCGGTCAAGGAATGAATCCCACCAGAATCCATGTTATATGTTTACTCATGTTTTTTGCTTTGAGGTTAAATTATGAATTTTAAAACTTGGTGCTTGATTTAAGTCTATAAATAGCCAAAACTTCTGCCTATGGGAGCTGGCTACATAGTTACCCGCAGGGCTCAGCAGCGGTCCTACACTCTCCAATCCCCATGTGCTTTAGATCTGAGATGTACTTCATGCAATCCCTGTCTCCATTATTATCTTTTGAAAAGTTCAGGGCTAGGCCAATATTTTTCTCTCTCACTGTGAAGCTGAATTGTTATAAAAGTGTATGAGGGACCTCTGTTAAGATCTTTGTAGGTTAAAATCCTGGATTCATCAATAAAGGAGGATACCCCTTGACCAAGACTTCATTAAGAGAAGTCACATGCTTTCTTGAAACGAGGGAGGACCATTGACTCATAGATCCATGAAGCTCCAGAACTGTAAGAGATCTCCAGAGAATAGCACAGATAATCTTTAAGCATGAAAAATTCCAAAAAAAGCCTCACCTTGAAGAGTTCAAACTGCAAATCAATCAGTTCTATCAGGATCTATATTGTTTGAAAAGGAAAAAAGGCAGATCTATAGATGCAATAAAAACCAATTGTATAATACATATTTTTGATATTAAGCACATGCACATGGTATATTCATTAATTTTCCTTAGTCTCTCCATGGAAAGAAGAAGAAACAGATAACTGTGTCTCTTTGAACTTAAATTGGAATTTTAAAACAGTCCTCTGTAGTCTTAAAGGCTCAGGTTAAGAGAAAAGAACAGAACTGATAATTCTAAGAGAAGCTTAGAGTGAACAAAAAAGAATACAGACTTGAAACAAGCTGTAGAGCAAAATCAAAAGGGAAATTTGTCTGGACAAATCAGATGGAGTAAGTATATAAAGAATGATGTAATCCTCTAGTTGTACAGTTTTGTTTTGCTTTTATTTTTGTTTTTGCTTGCAGGGAATAAAACTGAATCTTTTCTTGGGAATCCATGACTCAGTCTTTATCTGAAACAAACTTTGGATGTCAGCATGATGAAGAGAAAGGAACTTAAATATTACTAATTACAAATCTAATAAGCTCTCAACATATTAATTAATGTGTAATTCACAGGGTTATTAGCTAGAACTTCTTACCTCATTTTATTCAAGAGAATAATGCAACTAAAAATAGAGCATGCCAAGATCTGAAATTTAACGGGAATTTCATCAACAATTTCTGCTTGTACCATTTTCACTGGAGCACAAACCACCATCAGTCCATGTAAAAACCACTGCTACGCCCAGCGCTCTCTCAGTGAAGCCCGGAAAAACATGCACCATCAGGGAACCATCTCCCTCTTCTCTGTCTCTTTGCGGGCAAGAAAGTAGTGAGAAAGTTTGTTTGACTTTGCATTTTAAAACACATCTCTCTGTCTAGGAACAAGCAATGATTTAAAGGCCTGCTTAATTCTAATTAATTTAATGACAAAATAAATTAATGCCCATGAAAAAAAAGCTGTTAATTATATCCTAATCACAGGGATGCCTCTCCCAGCCCCAGAATCTGTGAGTGGCCACCCCTAGCTATTCTCCTTCTAAAGCTCATTGCCACCTCACTGAGGACTTCTTTACTTACCTAGGATAGATACTAGGAGTTGGGATTTTGGGAGCTCACATTTTATTTTCTCCATCTTCAGCTATTCCTGGTGACAAGAATCTAAACTCTTTTTCTGGATGTAGGATACATTCATTCTATTTTCATGAGTTTATGCACTGGTTAGGTACCAAAGATTCAAAGATATTAAATAATCTCTACTCTTATTCATTCATTCAGTTACACATTTGGAATCAAATCTCAAGCCAACACTGTGCAGTAGAAATGTAGAGGCTCTTGTTCTACAGAATCAGAAGGAAGGGGAATCTTATACAAAGCAAGAAGATGGAAAGGAATCGAGGAAGAACCTAAGAGAAATTTTACTTTGACGAGTAGTATTTTTTTTTTCTTTTTGAGGCAGGGTCTCCCTACACAGTTCAGACTGTCCTTGAACTCACTTCATAGCCCAGGCTGGCCTAGAATTTGTAGCAGTCCTTCTGCCTCAGCTTCCTGAGTGCTGGGATTACAGGTGTGCACCACCGGACCTGGCCTACGGGAAAAGATTATTTAGGTAAAAGCCAGAGGATGATGGGCAAGATGTAATAAGTGCAGGAAAAGGGGAAAGTAGGAACAAATGTAGGAGAGAATACGGTGTGTGCTGGAGTGAAGACTTGTCAGTGAGTAAACGCAGCTCTAAGAATAGTGAAGGATGAGACTGCAGGGTTCCTGTGGCCAGCGACCCTGCACAGATGGCACAGCACTGCCGGTTACCTTCCCAGCCCTCCATCCCGTCTCTACAGGGTTTGGGAGGAAAACTCAGCCCTTCCCCCTGCAGGTGGCAACACACTATTAGTCCCAGCCAATCACAGTCCACCTTCCCCTCTGTAGTAACTGATTGGGTAGTGGTCACGCAAATGAGATATACTTAACCAATGAGATCTGGAGAATACATCCTCGTTTGCCCAGGACGTTTCTGATATTTACTTCCTATCCTACTATCATTCTCTTTCATACTTAAAAGTGTTTGTGTTTGGAAGATAAATTATTTAGTGATCATAGGTCTGATTCTTCTGGGAAATGTTTTCCTGTCTCTTAAAAAAATATTTAAGGAGGAAGTACCTTTCTTTCTCTGAACAGTAAGGCACAGGAGCATTGCCTGAAGCCACTACAACCATCCCATGGCCAAAGCACCTGGGTCCTTGAAAATATCATGGGCCTTGTGAGTAAATCTGCTCTAAACTCACTTTCTGTTTATTGTTATGTGAGGTACTAAAATTCCTTATTGTGCACATCGATTAAGTTGCACTGTACTATCCCTGAAGATACAAATACATTAACCTGTTGTAAGGATTTGAAATTCTTTATGGTATGAATTACACACATAGAAGGGTGCATGTACCTAGGAAGAAAATGAGAACGAACATTAGATACCTTTTCATCCCCATGTCCATTTCTTCCTGAATGAGTAAACTAAAAACCAAAAGGAGTGAGAATTACCTTAGGTCACATATTTTGGTGTCTGGAAAGTGACATTAGTACTTGGTCTGCTGACAGCATCCCAAAACACTGAGAGTCACATGTGATCTGCTAAAAAAAATCAGTAAAGACATGGCTTGCTCTCGTGACCCTCTAGCAGTCAAGGAGATGGCTGGCTGGCTGGCTGGCTGGAGAAAACGGCAGAAAGGCAGAGAAAGTTGGAGGGCTCCTGAGAACCGAGTGACCTCCAAATGCAGACTAAATTCTCAAGGAACTCACCAAGACTCACCAAGACTCTTCTAATAGATACTTTTATGCAATTTAAAATGTACAGAAGATTGAGTTGGAATTTTCATCAATGGGATTTTTTTTTAAAAGGGGAAACTCACTTTATTCCCCGTGTGTTGGAGACCGCTACGAACTGGCTCTGAGCAGGATTTAAATTTTACTAATTGGCTTTCTATGTTTATCTCTGAGTCTGTCCTAGGCCTTGGCCCCTTGCCTGGTGATGGGAGAAGATTCATAGTAAGTGAACCTCTATGAATCACTGATTCTGGCTGAGGCTTGTAGTAGCCTATGAGACCAGAGATACCTCAAAGGGCAAGATAAGGCCACAGTTGCGGATGCTTGGCTCAAATATCAAAATTAAGTAGATAGAGACCACAGCTGAAGGAATTTCACTCCTGCAGTCTCACTCCTACCATAAATGCCATTTGGAGATAGCACAGTTCTCCTAAAATGGCATAATTTACTACTTGGAGAAGTCTTTGAAGAGACTGCCAAGATCCTGCTCATTTCCTGAGCTTCCCTCAGTTTCTCTGCCTTTTGTCCTTGGACCTATTAAAAGTAAACTGATCCAGAGAAGCCTTTGTCTTAGCCCTCAGAGTCATGAGCTTAATTAAAGGGTTTTGACCCTCCTGGAACCCTAAAAAATTGTACAATTGTCTCTTTTTATTTAACCTCTGCCATACACTCGTTTGGGAGATGGGGGATCTAAGGCAGAACCGTGTGGTACCAAAAATTTTCCACTGTTTTGCCAACCTGGTTAAACCTAATGGCAAAAATGTTCCCCAAAACTTGTATGGTGGATAATTTTATCAACTTCCATAGAAATTTGCCTGGAAATGAGGTTAATACAGGAGAAAATACAGCCAAGCAATGGAAGAGGCAGATTCTCAATGGTGTGACTTTTTATTCTCTGAGCATTTGCATGCAACTATTTCAGAATTCCACTTACCCTTGTACTTTTCTGTTGCAAATAAATTTCCTTTCTTACATAAGTTTATTTGCATCTGGTTTCTTTCATTGGTAAAAAGTGACTTATCTACCATCACGATGGCACAGCTATTGCTTTCATCTCCTTTTCTTCCAGAGATTAATTCTTTGCATTGTGGACTTCTCATTCAAAATATGAAGGAGTTGTAATCTGATGGATTGAGCTACTCTTGAGTGAGTATTAGCATCTAGCTCCTCAAGTTACACCTATTCAATGGATTAATAATTGGCCCATGTGCAAATAGTCATGGCCGTGGAGCATGGTGACATGAAACAAACATTGACAGTTCATGGATTTAAGATGTGTCTATTCTTGCTTTGCTTTCTAGGTATATTGTAGAGCTTACAGGTATTCTGAATCATAGATCCAACCTCAAGCCTATTTTGTTCTCCATTTTCTTCATTTATGAAAATTAAAGAGTGCACTAAAGTGACCTTGTTTGGTGCAATAGAAAAGCTTGCAAAGAGTGCATGAAAATTGCATTCTATTTTAAATATGCTAGAGAGCTTTCTATTGACTTATGTCCTACTGTGAATCCTTTAGAAAGTGAATAATTAGTTTCTAAATTTAGCCTTTATTTAAACCCAGGTTTTTAAACACTGGGTTTGCTTAAAGTCAGATCCTTTACAGAAAAGAACAAAGTCCTCTTTCATTTGTGTTCATGAAATTGGAAGTTACATAATGTCCTTTTTCCAGACCTACTATTTAAAAAAATTTATCAAGTCATGTGGTACTCCTTGTTCATACCATGAAAGCAATCTCACTCTTCAAAGCAAGAGGAACATTTAGACTAATCCCCCACGATAAATGTTGTTTAACAGAGAATGTGACTGACTCCCCTTCCTCACCCTTTGCCAAACACACATACCAGGGTGCGCTGTGGGACAGCTCCGCAATATTTGTAACACTGTTGCATTTTAGTGCACTTTAGAAATGGAAGTACATTTATTTGTGTGGGAAAGAGTAGTAATGTTTTAAAGTGTTATTGATTGTCAAATATTTCAGAAACATTGGGGTTTTTTGTTTGGTTTGGTTTGGTTTGGTTTGGTTTACCTCATAGGCATTGAAAACTTCAGGTTGGGAGCTCCTGGGTTCAGTTCATGGAAGACAACTTGATCATGTTTCCCGAGTTTAAACAAAACAAAACAAAAACAAAAACAGAACCAAATGTTACTTACATTATTCTTGTTTTAACGCTATAGCTATTGGTTTGCAGAAATCCTAAACTCCACCTGGAAGTCCCTGCAGCCTGGCCTAGCCTCACCCTTTGTCAGAATGGGTGCTTGTTTCCCCTCCTGGCAGTTAACGGCTCATTTCTCTGTTTTCAAAATAAATATTTCATGGTGCTACATTTGTGTACTCTGATGAGTTGTCTCTGTGTTACCTTCACTCACCAGTGTCCTATATCTCAACCCGGTGTTTCCATATGCTGGGATTTGCAAAGACTTAAGAAGGCGTGAGAGAGCAGTGTCAGGAGAGAGTAAATAAATTATGTACTATCAACTTCCCCGTGGGTGTCTCTCTAAAATTGATTTTCCTTCTAACCTCAATTAAAAATTTCCTCCCCCCACAACTTTCTCCTGCCTTTCTCCTTCGCCTTCTCCTTTCCCTCTTCCTTCTACATCCTAACAGTTCTTCCAGGCTGGCTCTTCTGACTCGTATGTAACAGGAAGAGTGAGGGCTGCCTCCCCATCTTCCTGTCTGGCTCACTTTGAGTAAGCAGTGCAGTTCCTGAAATACTTCTGCTGGTTAAATCTTATGTTACTCAGTACTTTATATACCCTCATTTTCTTTTTTGTTATGAGATAAATTGCTTCCCTCTCCCATAAAAAAAGAAATAATTTGTGTGTTTGATAATGACTCACTGAATTTTGTGACACATTAATTCTACTTGCTCCTTTGCATTGTAATTTGATCTAGAAGAAAGTTTTAGCAGTTGTATGTGTATAAATATTTTTACAATGAGAATTTTTGGTACAGAGATAAATGAAATATTATCAAGTATAAAAACATCAAATTGGATACATTTTGGGTAAAAGATGATTGAAAATGAAAATATGATTTCAAAAATAAAAAGAAATTTTGATAGAGGTTCTTATACATTTTAAAAATTGTTTATCATGAATGTAAAATCATTATTACATCAAATTCCATGAGATACAGACAACTTCAATTTAAAATACTTTTAAAATACAAAAGAATCATGCTGTTTGCAATTACAACTTATGATAAAAGATATATCATTTAAAAGTGTGTGTGAGTTTATAATTTTCTGTAAATTTTTCCTAGGGTAAGTCTTCTGCATTTTGAATAAACCTTTGAATAGTGTTCAATTTTAATGTGTAAGAATTATTTCGGGATCCTACTGAAAGGAAGATTCTAATTTGCTATGTCTAGAGATGGGGAGGCTGAGATTCTGCAGTTCTGATAAGTTCATAGGAAATTTTCATGCTAATTCTTGTGCCAGCCTTAGACTATCCGAGGAGTAACACGTTTTCTAGAGCAGTATGCTCCAAATCACAAGTCAGCCTCCTTTACTGGTTAAGAAAATCTTTTTAGTGACTCATTTTTTAAAAAGAGAATAATACATAAAGAACAAAAAAGAACACAATGTGAAAACATCTTGTGACCATAGTAAAGATATGGATGATTGTTGTTATTTCATGAGTGTTTGTACAGGGCCTCAGTGTAAAATGAATTCCTTATAAAGAATCAGGGCTTCGAAGTTCTTGGAAGAAAGTTCCTCTTACTAATATTTTTCCTCAGTGTCTATCACAGTACTTAGTAATAAGGAAGTTTGTTAAAGAAACAAGTACATAAACAGAAAAGTAAATGGTAGTACTCAAACACCTTGAAAAAGTGACTTTAATTGGTAATCCTTGATTGTTGAGAATTTATTTTATCAAACAAAGTAACATTGAGCCTGACCACTGTGAGAAGCACCATTAACACAGGCAAGAGGAGATACATTCCTTGTCCCTGAGGAGTGTTCAGTCCCAGGGGCTAACAAAAAGTCACATAGTAAACACATGTGGAATGCTGGTGAAAATAAATGCAGGGCTTTGACTCTGGTGAACTTTGGCGATTGCCTCATTCTGCCACCTTCACTGACTGAGATAGTAAACCTAACCGTGAAAGTCTCCAGTGGCAAGTCTGTGCAGATAAAAAGCATTTTGTTTTTTTAAGGCACCGTTTATTCTCCTTCTGTTTTGTTTTCGACTAATAATCAGTTTGCCATATTTATGGGATTATTTCTAGTTAGACAGTGTCCTGAACAGAAAATGACCAATTCATCCTGGAGAGTTTGGAGATTATTTCGCCAGCAGGAAGGAGGCAAATCTATATGAACTCTAGAGCTCTTTTCCCCAAATATGTTTCCATTTAATTCATTTTATTTCAGAATTTGAAAAATCACACTCTGCAAAATTGCCTCAGGATGTGAACACGATATATATGCGATGCAGTCACATATTTTAGAAGTTTTTGATAACATGAAATGCAAAGAAATAAAAGAAAAATGAAAAAGTGTAAGATTTCAGCATCACCTATGCTCATCCCAAGTATGCTGATTTCACAAAAGCAAAATAGTTCCATGTTGCACTGGGATTTTGAGGTCAACTTCCTAGAAAATGGAAATTCCTGGGTCTCTTAGGAACCTAATTCTAAAATGAGATTGGTGACAGAAAGTGTAGGGAAAAAAAGACATTGGAATTGCATCATTAAATAAAGATACTAAAATCCTGAAGATAAAAGCTGTATTTCTTCCTCTGGACTCTTTGAATGACTTTATACATATCATGCAAGATAGCTTCTCTGAGCTGTGTCATTGTTCCCAATTTTTAGGACCTTGATGATGTTTATCTGATACTCATCTAATGGAAAATTTAAACTAACACCTAAAAAATGCCTTACATGTGGGATATCTATCTGTCCAACAAACTATCCATATCTATCTATCTATCTATCTATCTATCTATCTATCTATCTCTATTTATCTACCTTTATAGTGGGTTAGGCAAAGCAATATTTTCCCAAAGATTTCCATATCAATTCTGGTACCTCTATATCTGTGATCTGATAAGGTAAAGGAACATTGCAGATGTGTTTAAGTAAAGTATTTTTTAAAAATTAGCTTACTTGTGTATATTTGTGGTACATGCATTTTGCAATCATCTTGGAGAGCTGGTACATGTACATAATAAAGCCTGTTTCTTCTCTAAATTCTCATTCCCTCTTTATCTCCCTCACTTTCTCCTTTTTGTTCTTATTGATTTTGATAATGTTAGTCTAAGTTTATGGCATATAATGTTCATATTTATTGAAGTTATTAGTATCTTGTACTTGACATATCTTTACTCTATGAAAAGTTATCTTTGATTTCCTAGGTGGATCTGATCTTGTCCAGAGGTTTTTGAAAGTAAATGATGGAGGCAGGATACTCTACCAGAGTAAAAGTACTCAGCTGATTAGCAACATTACATGGAGGAAACATTCAGTGATCCCCAGCAATGCTGTGGGCCTTGGAGTTTATTTTCCTATTCACTGTAGGAGGACTGACAGGTATTGGATTAGCTAACTCTTCACTAGACATTGTCCTACACCACATCTATTACATAGCTGTACATTTTCACTATGTCTTGTCCATAGCAGCCGTGTTTGCTAATACAGGAGGGTTTGACCATTGACTTCCACTATTTTCAGGCTACACTCTAAACTCTTCATGAGCAAAAATTCACTTCTTCATAATATTCGTAAGAGTAAACCTAACATTTTCCCCCAACGTTTCCTAGGGCTCTCAGTATATCCCATCTGACTACCCAGACGCACATGCACTGTCTCATCAATGGGATCCTTCATCTCTTTAACAGCTGTTGTGGTGCTAACTTTCATTGCCTGAGAAGCATTTGCCTCAAAACGAGAAGTCATGGATATTGAACTAACTTCAGTAAACTTAGAATGACTCCATGGCTGCCTCCGCCCTATTACATATCCATCAAGTCCTAGGGACAAGAAAGGAAGGAGTTAAACCTCCTAAAACTGGTTTCACGCCAGCTCCATAACCCCTATGACTCTCTCAACTAGGAAGATATTAGTAAAAACATTACATAACTTTGTCAAAGTTAAATTATTGGTTAAAACCCTATATTTCTTCAGGGCATAATATCCTTATGAGTTAGGTTTTCAAGACACTGATTCCCCTGTTATAGAAGAACTCCTAGATTTCCATGACTGCATGATAACAATTGTATTTCTAATCAGTATTTTAGTCCTGTATCTTATTTCTCTTATACTTACCACAAAACTCACTCCCACAAGCTCTATGGATACTCAAGAAATTGAAATGACCTGAACCATCCTGCCTGCCACCATTCTCATTCTCACTGTCCTACTGTCTTTCCGAATCTCATATAGAATAGATGAAATTGATAACCCATCACTAACAGTCAAAACTATAGGGCATCGATGATCCTGAAGCTATGAAGAACTCAACTTTAATTCCTGTATAATTCCCACAACTGATTTAAAACCCAGAGAACTTGAGCTATTTGAAGTAGACAGCTGAGTTGTCCTTCCCTTAGAAATGTCCACCCATATGTTAACCTCATCAGAAGATTTCTCCATTCACAAGCAGTCCCATCTCTAGGGCTGCAAGCAGATGCTCTCCCAGGAAGTCTAAATCAAGTGACCCTTACCTTGTCACACCCAAGATTATACTATGGCCAGTGTTCAGAAATTTGCTGTTCAAACCACAGCCCTAAACCCACTGTCCTTGAAATAGTCTCACTAAAATAATTTGAAAACTGATCATCTTAGATATTATAAGCATTATGATGTTGTATTAGCATTAACCTTTTAAGTTAAAGATTTGCGGAATGTTTCCTCCATAATTAAGTGCCACAATTAGATGCTCTGACATGGAGTGTTCAAAGTGCAAAGTACTAAAGACTCCAACGGTAGTTTTGAGATTAGGAAGAGGACCGTGAGACAAGGAAATGGTGGAAGCTTCTAGAGCTGGAAAGGGTGTGATATGGGCGCTTAACACCCAAACCGAGGGGTAGAAAAGAAGCAAAGGAACCTGACACAGGTATAAAACTAGTTAAGGGGAAATCAAAGTTCTATAACCTAGTTATTTCGATTCTAAATCCACCTTTCAGTTCCATTCTGCCACAGCTATGGATAACCCTGGAATTGAACCAAAATCCAGGTAGATACACCAACTTACAAATGGTCCCTAGCCCTGTAAAAATACAAAGATAAAAGTACTTAATGCAGTTGTTTTAAA
Source organism: Hydrochoerus hydrochaeris (assembly GCA_004027455.1). Classification (NCBI taxonomy): domain Eukaryota; kingdom Metazoa; phylum Chordata; class Mammalia; order Rodentia; family Hydrochaeridae; genus Hydrochoerus; species Hydrochoerus hydrochaeris. Next base: position 605,175 of record PVLA01000305.1, on the reverse strand, counting down.
TTACATGAAATCATTATTTCTGCACACTATTTTGAAAACCATGAAAGAAAACCTCTAAAGCCATATGGACAGTTCCCTGCAATGATTACTATTACTGTTTACTATGCTTTTTATAAGCAGATGGGTTGAATTCAGGTTTAAATTATCAAATATCCTGCAGGGCATATTATCACTTCCATTTATTTTGGGGAAAAAAAGTGCATGTACACATCTGTGCACTTTTAGTTGTGGGTGGTAATGTGAAATTTGGATTGGATGAACCAGGTTAAACTGCATATCTGAGAATTAGTTGATTTATTTATGATCACGTAAAGAAAATATTTCCTGGGGAGTTGGATTTTTTAATGGGTCAGTCAGTGTGTAACAGCAGGGCTCTGTATATTAAAAATGTTGCTTTCAGCTGTGGTTTAAGTGTGCTGGAAACTTAGTCTCCAATGTGACAGTGAGGCAGGGCCTCATGGGAGGAGGTTAGGTCAGGGGGTTCTGCCTCCCTGAGAGGAACACAGCCATTACAGAAAAGGGCCTGCAGTACCCAGCTTGATCTTCTGTTCTCCCTTGGCCTTTCTTTGCCCTCCCAACACTGAATAAAGCTGCAGGAAAGCCAGTGCTGGTTACTAATGCCTTGACGTTGGACCCCTCGGCCTACAGACCTAGAAAGAATACATTTCTGCTCCCTATATAAATCACACTGTCTCTAGTATTTTGATATAACAGCATAAAACAGTAGAAGTCATCTCCACCTCATTTTAAAGAATTCTTTTTGTTTTTATTTTTATTTTAAAAATATTTCTCCATCAGCCATGGTGGTGCATGGCTGTAATTCCAGCACTCTTGAAGCTGAGGCACAAGGTTTGTTGCAAATTCAAGGCCAACCTGGTCTACATAGTAAGTTCAAAGCCATCCTGGATTACAAAGTGAGCCCCTGTCTCAAAAAAAAAAAAAAATTCTCATTATAAAATACAGGCAAAAATAACTTGGATAATCCTTGAGGATTTTTCATTCAGATTTTCTAGCTAGGATTAACTTTTCTCCTCTTGCATCATGATTCATTCTCACTTTCGTTACACACATGTACATATACATAGGCACAAGTGTACATATGTGTGCATGTATATAACTATGTACATAAATATACACACACAAAATACACACATTTTATATATACCTATATATATTCATAAATGTGCATGCATATAAAATATATATTTGAAATATTCCTATGTAAATTGCAGATATATTGCCAAATAATTCAGTTTGTACTTTATAAAAACAAGAACCTTCCTTTAAAAATGTATGTTCTATTAATCAAAACCATGAAACTATTATTAAAATACTATTGTCTAGCCTACAGGTCTTATTGAAATTTTACCAGTTGTCCTCCTGATACAATGACATTTTCTTTTTAGTGCAAAGTCCTAGCCACGCTCCACACAAAGACAGAGTTTTCAGCCTGCCATTGTTTTTTCATGGCCATGAAGTGTTTGAAGAGTTTCGGGCAGATGCTTTCTAGAACATGCCTCAGTTCTGGTTGCCTTATGTCTCCTCATGTTGAAAGTCACGCCACACATTTTAGACTGTGGTGCCACCGAAACAATGCTGTGTCCCTCTCATGGCCCAGAACCTGAAGATGTGATGCTCACAAATTTCATGGCTAAGGTATTAGCTGCAGTCATTTAATTAAAGATGGTCAGAAAGTTTTACCACTGAAATTTTCATTCTCAATTTTGAAAGTAAGCACCTTCTGGATTATTTTGAGACTATACAAATATCCTGTTGCTTATTATTCTTTTGCCCACAATGTGGTATCTTTTGACTTTTTTAACCTGAAAGAACGATTTATGCAGTGACTTTAATGTTAGACTATTAGGTGGTATAGGTAATTATTTTGCCTCATCAATTATTTGGTATTTTTTGCCCTGAAGCCTTGAGAATTTTTCCCTAAATCTTTGAAGTTAATTTTTTGAAGGAAATATTTCAGGGTAGATTTTTCCAGACCATTTTCTCTAAGTATTTCACTGATCCTTTTGATGAGTAGATTCAAATCTTCTTTTATTTCTTCGTATGTTTTTCCAGATTATAATTTTAAATATTTGTTTTGTTCCAGTGTTTTGTATAATTTCTTCAGGACTCCAAATATATTAATTTATTCCTTCTTTGCCAGATTTCTATCATTTTACCTCTAAATATTTTTATGTTTTGAGATCTACTTTTAAATTCAATAGTTGTTTTCCTAGCCGTCTTCAAAGCCTCTTCCTGAATATTCATTCACCATGTAATGCAACCCTGTCTACTTAAACCTGGTCTTTAAAAATTTTTTTCTTGATTTCAACAAACTCACTTTCACTTCATCCTAGACTTGTTGTTGTTGTTCCTTTCTCTTTATTGTCGAATTTCTGGTTCAATTTCTGTATTTTTCAGGTCTCCAAATGCCTCTTTATTTCTATTCAACTTAGTTTTCAATGTTGTAATTTCAATTTTGCTTTATATTTGAAATTTTAGGGGTTGGGATAGGAAAGAAAACTGTTTCAAGAGCTTAGGAGAGTTGATTCTTATTTGTTATTTTAGTAAAGCTCTTATTTCATTCATACTCTCTGCTACTAATAAGATAAAGCCCAAAGTATTTACTGAGCTTTCATTGTTATTGTGGTAGAAAGGAGTTTTAGGGGTCTGCAAAGTGCTTCTTGTTATAAGACCCTAAAATTTCCATTTCTGCCTAATTTCCAAAAGATACATGCTTGACCTTTTGCTATTGTCTCCCTTAAAAAGTACATCTTATGAAATTTGCTGCCTCAATTTATATCTACTTCACACCCCCAGCTTTGAATTCAATGTTTCTAACCATGAAAATCCTCTTTCATTAATTCCTGCTCAGGGTGTAGATTCTACTTTTGACAGGGGCTTTGGAGACAGTTGAGGCCTGACATTAGTAACCATCTCCTCTTTTTTCTCCGCCCCCCAACTTCTAGATGCTTTCGTTTGCTTGTTTGTAAGTTTGGTGGCAGCAGTACAAGTAATTAGTTCCTTGGATTTTCTTGGGATTTTTCTGTTTCAAAATTAATTAAGTTGGTCGATGCAATTCAGACGTACATAATGATCACATTCATCGCGGGGATCTGCACCTGTGTGTCGTGTTTCTTCTTCTTTCTTTTCCACTCCCTTCAACCCCTCTTCCTGTCTTTATTTATAAAACCCTTGTTTCCATTTTTTCATTCTTTTCTGATTTTATTTCTTTTCCCTTCCTTTCTTCCTTTCCCCTCTCCCCTGCCTAGTTCCCCTGCCCATTTGAGCATTTTCTTTGTATTTCACAGTATCTTTTATGCACTTCGGTCCTCACTTATACGTTTGGTTTACCACCCCAGAGAAACAAAGCAACATTCCCATGAGTGCTTGATTTATTTCACTTAAGAGTATGGTCTCAAAGTGCATCCACTTACTAAAAATGTCTCAAGTTTATCCTTTAAAGCTACCATTGTGTTTTTTAAAAACGCATTTTCTTCATCTATTCATTGGTTTATAGGCATTTTAACTGATTCCAGGATACTGTAACAGCTATTACAAACTGTAGTATAAACATAGGTGTGTATATATTGCTGCCATGTATGATGCTTTTAATTCTTTCAGCAAGATACCACCCAAGGGGGTCAAGTGGATTTTCTAGTTTTAGTTGTTTTGGGTCTCTCCATGCTGATTCCACTGTGCTTTAACCAGTCTACATTCCTACTAACAGTAAAGAAGGTTCCTTTTTCCCCACAGCCCACCAACATTTATTGTTGGTTGATTTTTTTGATAATATCTGCCCTTCTGGAGTGAGATGAAATCTCAGCATAGTTTTAATTTGCATCCGTTGAATGACCAATATTATTGAATGTTTTTTCATATATTTATTTGCCATTTGTATTTCTTCATCTGAGAAGTGTGTGTTTATCTCAGATGCCCATTTTTGGATTGGATCTTTAAATTTGGGAGTATAATTTTTGAGCTCTTTATATATTCTAATAGATATTTATTTATATATTCTAGATATATAGATATATGGTGTTTTGGGTATCTTCTATGCAAAGTATAGTGTCATCTACAAATAATGATAACAACTTCTTCTTTTCCTATTTTTATTCCTTTTGTTTCTTTCACTTCTTTAAATGCTCTTCTTGGTCATGGTGTATACTCTTTTTGATTATTTGTTGCATACAGTTTGCCAATGTTTAACTGAGGATTGTCTGTCTACGTTCATTAGGAAGATTCGATTATAGTTCTCTTTTTTTGGTTGGATGCTTCTCTGATTTTGATATCAGAGCAATACTTGCTTCCAGTAATGACCTTATGGCTAGCCTTTTTATTTCATTAAAGAGTTTAAAGAATAATGGCATTAGCTCTCTAAGTTTCTTGAAGAATTCAGCAGTGAATTCATCAGGACCTTAGTTGGTAGAATTTTAATTACATATTCAATTTTGTTGACTGATACTGGGTTATTTAAAATATTTATATCTTCTTAATTTAGCTTTGGTAATTCATATATATTCAGAAATCTGTTCATTTTGTCTGTACTTTCCTTGTTTGAATACAGTTTCTTGAAGTAGGTGTTGATGATCTTTTGGATTCCTACAAGATCTGTTGTGGTTTTACCCTTTTCATTCTTAATTGTACAGATTTAGCCTTTTCTTTCCTTTCTTTCTTTCTTTTTTTAAAAGCTTGACTAGGAGTTTGGTCAGGGATTTATTTTTTATTTCACATTTACCACAGAGTTTAGGTGTATAGTAACGTGGGTAAGAAAGCAAAATATTTCCCCTTAAAATATTAAGAATTGTTGAACTGAGGGCAATTCAGATGGTGAGGGATTCTTTCTAATCCTGTTTTCATGATGGGAGGTCAGAGAATCACAAAAACCAAAGGTCTTTCTACCTTTTTCCTTGCCTTAGGACAGGGTAAAGCCTCTTTCATGAAGGCAGCCTTAGCAGAAGACACAGCAGTACCTCAAGAGGGCACCTTGTGAGCAAACTTTGCTCTTTGGGTCATTTTCTGTGTATTTTCATTCCCTGTTTTCCAGCCTTTCAGAAGCTAGGACTCCTGTTTGTGACTTCCCTAATATTGACATTTTTAACATGTTATCTAAGAAGGAGTCTCAGATCAGTGCTCTGAGAGAGTAATATTCTGGACAGTGTGTTTTTCTTCCTTGAAAACGTTGTTTCTCTCTTTTTGAGCTTCTTTTTGTTATGGAAGACTGACATAACAGACTCATAAGCAGACATACAAGTTTATGAAACTTGAAGAAAAATTACTTTTCCCTCATACATCTTATAGCTGATGTAGTTTTTTATTTGGCTTTGAGTGTGGTTCTCTATTTTCTGGAAGCACATAGGAGCAAACAGATATTCAGGCAGCTGCTGTTGTCTTTGGTTACTCAGAAATGTTCCCCCTCTCACATTTCTCCCTCAGCTGTAAGTAAGCACCACAGACCATTGATTCTATTCTTTTTGTTTTCCAATTTATTGAATAATTAATTACTATTTACACACAGTGCATAAAATGTCATTTTATGTATTTAACAGATTATTTTGTTTGTATTCATATATTAGATCTGTGTAAGCTCTTTATTACTGAGATTTTGGGGAATTTATCTATTTTGTTTCTTCCCATTGTCTGACTGTGATACTAATGGAACTATTTTGGCATAGGAAAAGTGATTCTTCGGTCTAGTTATTTATTGAATACTTAGATGACAGATGAAACCCAGTGCAGTATCACAAATATGAAGAGGACAGCACTTTGCCTCTGTCTGATCCTGTTTCTAGTCTATCTGTAACAAAGCTATACTCACCTGACCTTTTATGAGTGGAATGAGTGTTACTTTTTAATGCTTGACTCATAGCAGAACTTTTAACATACCAGGAAATAGAAGTCAGATCAAACAGGCCCTCTTGGGCTTTAACAGGGAATATCTATGGTCAAATTTATTTTCTCAATTTTAGTGATAGCTTGATGTGAAACAGAAAACTGGAAGTCAAGAGACAGAATGTAATGCCAGAGAAACTGCTAATAAAACTGATAACTACAGAGCATTCTTGCATAAATTGAAAATGTTTTTCCTAGTATAAATGTTCTCATCTAGGCTTCATTCATAGAGTTAAATGAGAAAACTTATAATACACAATGTTCGGGCTAGAGAAAATCTTTAAGACATGCATTCCAACTCCGATTTCATATAAGAAATTAGTAATAAGAAACATAAAAATAGAAAGTACAAGTTACTGGAGTGATTGGACAGCACTCTTCTAAATACTTTGCACCTATTTTGTTTATTAGTTTTTACAACAAGCCTGTTGAAATATATTGTGGTGAAAATAGCGGTTTCCTTATTAGGATTCATTTTATGCTGTCACTTCTTAATAGAATTGGCCATGTATTTTGGATGATTCTGTAGTAGATATTGTTAGCATCTGATAATGTCTATATAATATCCTCTAATAAAAATGATATCTGATAATATTTCTAATTCTTCCCTCTCTTTTACAGCTAGTTGGTAATATTGCATTATTACAAGAGCCATTGTAAGAATAAATAAAGTCACAGGACAGAAGGACCTCAGCCTCTAAAGCACCCCTGAGAAGATGATGGCTATGTTGAAAGTGAGATAAGCTTGGAATGAACCTGTTGCATCAGGGGTCTAGGATTCGAAGGTTTATTAGTTCATATGGCATCGTCTATTCATTCTTGAATCACAGAAAAATCTATACTAACACTGCTGTTTTGTCATAACATTAATAAACCCTAAGCTGAATGGCACTGATTTATGAGTCAGGAAGCAATGGGTAAGAGCACTGAGCTAAGCTTGGAAATTGAAGACAATATTAACTGAAATAATCCAGACACAGAGAGACAAACGTTTCATGTAACAATTCATTCTTGGACACTTAAAGGTCAGTCCACAGAAAAATGGAGTAAAACTGTGGTCATTAGAGACTGAACTTAGGGGAAAGGTATTAGCTGGTTTTACAGCATCGAGGGATATCTATTGGTTTCAATAATCTAGAATGTAAGTCAAAATAACAAGAAGAACACATAGACATGATTAATGTTTGAGAAGATGGAAATGCTTATCCTTATTTGATCATTGTACACTGATGCATGTGTCAAATTATCATATGGTATCTCATAAATACAAACGTATGCTCCAAAAACAGAAGGGATAAAAAAAAAGAAACATATTGACTTTATAATTCCTGGGGAAGACTGTTAATAGTGCATGCTGACTACTGTTTTTACATTTAGCAAGGTACTATGGAACAAGATGCTATAGATCAAGAAGTAATTGGATAATTATGGGTAGAAAAAAAGAAATAAACAAAGCATAGATATTCAAATATTGATATTAATCTGCTTCTAGTATCAGAACACTAAAATTTGCTTTACAAAAGACACTGGAAAATCAAGGCCCTGGGAAAATTGCTCAATTGTTGAAAGAAACTGAAGACATAATTTCTCAATGGCAGAAAAACTTGTCAGGGCAAAAATCAGATTAAGAGTGTGTTTTCCCCATCTTTTGTACCAGATAGCCCCAGGAAAGTAGCTTTCAAATTGAAAAAGGATTTTATGGAAACAAAATCTGTCAGGTTCTAGAATCGTATTTTAAAAATAGCTTTGTTTGTGATTCCTAGCCAAGAGACTGAGCAGAAGCAAAAAAGATTAGAGGCCTAATTTTTTTTAAGGAAATGTATTAGGGAAACAAATAGAACAAACCGGACAACAGATGCTTTGATCACCAAAGTGTTCACAAAAAAGGAGCAATCCTTGTTGTGGTAGAATCCTCAAAAAAGGCATGCTTATAAAGGCCAGGCCAGATAAGGCCTCTTTAGAGGGGAAGGAGAACATCAAAACTTACAAGAGAGCAGAGCCTGGGGTGCTCATGAGCATGGTCAAAAAAGCTATTCCCAGAAAGCAATGCAGAATCCAGAGTACCTCTAACCTGTGCATGGAAAATCCATGTTTCCAGAACCTCCAGATTTCACAGTGCAGCTTGTACCCTGTGTCTGCCACAGGGTATAAGCTGTGTCTGTCTCATTCCCTGCTATTCTAAACACGACTACTCAGTGTGATCATTCTACTGAGATCTTCTGTAAACCTGTGTGAGGAGAAATGGGTCATCCTGACTCTGAGTTCAGGCTGGCATTCTCTCAGGACATCTGATGGAGAAGCTGCTGAAATGCACCCTGACCACTGCCCCACCTCTGCTCTTCAACGTGGACAGCCCAAGCACCATTTTAGGATTTAAACTAGCTCTCCTGAGTTTTCTGTTGCGGCAACTTGATGCGTGCTACCATGCATGTTCCATGTTATGACCGTATATTTTGGCAATTCAGAAATTAAAGAAGAAAGATCTAGCCTGAGTTTTTGACACCATATAATTAATAAGTGGATGGACCAGGACTCAATCCCCAAACTGTCCACCTCTCCTTGATTCTACTACTGCGTGTTAGAGACAAAATAACAAAACAAACAAAGCAAGCCCAGAAGCAAAAAACAGGATCCCTGTGTCCCAAGATATTCCTTCTGGAACTCTTACATCTATTTTCAGCTAGCCAAATTAGAAAATTGATTCCTCTTTTCAAGGCTTGATCATCACAGAGAGGCCTTTATTATCCTTGACGGGATGCAGCCGTAATAACAAGGCCCCGTGATTATTGGATTTGAGTTCACCGCCCTTGCTCAAGAGAAACTATAGAAAAGGGAACATGCTGTAGAATCAGTAAACACAGTATCTAAAATCGGCCATCAGCTGTGTCTGATGAACATCTGGGCCATGTTTTTGTGGGTGGGAGGAGGTCCATAACTACATCGGTTGCTGCATTTCATAAAAATTAACAACCCAAAACTTCAGGTCAGCATGTTTAACAAAAACAAGTGTTTTATTTCTAGAATGTGGACCAGATGTAAAAGTATGTGAAAGAATGTGTCCCTGTGGGTGTTTGACAGGAGAATGGTAAAGACACATGTTTCCCTGTGGCCATGTATTTTTAAGAGGACAGGCTCTTGTTGGTGGGTGGGAAACACAGAAGGAGATGAATTCAGAGAGAGGAGCTTGGGTCATTTGAAGGTGACAAAGAGTTAAAATAAAGTAAGCAGATATCATGCCCAAAGACTGGGTTTTACAAGCCCAATATTACTGGGACTCATCTACCAAAGTATCCTGTATGTAACAAAATTTTTTTCCTATTGATGGGCAGATTTTCTATCTTTCTATAAATATAAAAAAGTCCATCTAGAATTAAATAAAATGGTCTGACTTTTCCCTTATATTTTGCAACAAACCTTGTTTCTCTTTTAAATTACCCACATGCATATAATTGCATAGATGCCACTAACTTTCTTATGTTGTTTTTTAGGCAGGAATAATCTTTTGATCATTAACTAGAAGAGTGGCTGTGTTTCTTAATGAACTCTAGTTATTCCTCTGAGAATCGCTTTAGGAATGGAGATCACCATTCTCAGCTCAAAGGCTGCAAAGGACTGGACTCATCCTGATGACCTAAAATACAGAGATCTTAATTAAACGTGTCTCATTTCTACCTCCAACAGCTCTCATGAGGATTAGAAAGACTCTATCAAATGCCTGAATAAGTCTTTCTGAACGCAAGATTGACAGGAAAGAACACCAGTGAGGAGAGAGGGGGAGTGGAGAGATGGAACTTCTGGGCACCAGAACACAAAAAGTTCTTTGGTTTTCTCAGTTTCCACCATTGCAAGAGGAGAATGTTAATTCATCTGAGCAGCGCTAGGCATCTTTCCACAGAGAATAACGCTGGGTAAAAATTTTCCCAAGTATGCCCTAGGAAGAAGAGTGTCAGAGTGTCTGGACTCTTACTGTCATCCTGTTCTCAGAAAGTGGGCACATTCTTGCCCTTGACCAAATCCAACCTGGCACCTGTTTTTGTATTATCAGTGATGACTATATTTTTAAAGTTTGACCAAAAAAAATGGAAGAATAATACTTTATGTTATGCAAACATTCTCTGAAATTCACACTTCACTGTTCATTTATTGTACTCCAGCCCATGGATATGAAGCTGCCTTTGTGTGTTACTCTACGCAGCCTAAAAATCCACTCTCTGCCCCTCTGCAGTCTGTGACCCACGGCAGCAGCCATTCCTGGCAGCACCAGAAGGAAGGTGTACAGCAAATGAGACAACCGTACGTAAGTGAAGGTCTGAGCAAATTCTGTCCTGGGTTTATCCAGAGCACAAGAGAAGTCTTTTCTCTCGGAAGATGGTGCAAACCTTTTGGTTTCAAGAGCTACTAAGTTGTTAAATAATCCTAATTTTCTCATTCGACCCACTTTATTATGTACCTACTGCACATGAAACATTCCATCCTGGATGAGAGAAGGATGCAGGCAGCAATGCTGTGGTGCTCTGGTTTGCTTACAGTCTGATCCTCTGAATGTCCTCTACCATGCAACTTCCAAAAAATACACATACTATCTGTCTGTAACAGGCATATGAACCCTTCTCCCTCCTTCAGTTTTGTGATGAAGGGTAGAGTCACCAGACAAGTATTTCTCTCTTGCAAATGTAAAACAAAACAAAATATCCAACATCCCCTTAGTAGTTTCCTATGAGTCTTAACTTTCTGCTGTGTTCAATATAAAGATGTCAGTGTACCTTTGCAGAACCCACTTTTGTGCAGAAAGAACCATCACATGCACCAATCCATTTGTCCGTTGCAGCAGTACTATTCATCCTTCCAATTTACAGATGAGAAAACTGAGGTTGGGGTGCTTAATAGTAAATAACTCAGATTCCTCATTCCAGTTCCCCAAATCTGAGCCCACTTGTTGTCTCTCTTAGCCACTAAAAAATTGCTTATTTTCTTTGTGAGCTTCGCTTTTTATTTTAGTTAAGAACAGAAGGATTAAGCTTTGAGAAACCCTAGGGAAATGTACTCTTGAAAACTAGTAACTGTTGCTGCCGACAGGAAGAGTTCTAACTTCTCCGAGCTGTGGGCTCCAATCTGGACAAACGAATAATTCCCTTTTAGGTTTTGAACATGGTACATTTTATTTTTAAATTCTGCTTTGCAAAACCAAAGGGAGACAGATGATGTGCTATAATAAAAAGTGAACTCATTTCAGCTGCAGAACACCTGGCCAGATCGAGCTCCACCTCCCACTAATGAGCTGTGTGCCCCTCCAGTTCTGGGGGGGGGGCTCAGTTCCAGGCTTCATCTGAGCCCCATTATTTCAGTGAGAGAGATCTTAAAAGGAAAGTGTAGAATTAATTATGTTTTAAATCCATTCCAAAGTTAATACTCTGAGATTGTACGAATCTTGCTTTGCCTTTTTGAATCTGTGCTCATTTTTATAGAGATAGGCATTTCATTCATTCAGGATTAAGAGTTGCTTTTACGTAAACATTAACTCTAAAGTATATTTTCGTATTGCAAACACCACTTTGTGATAAGGAAAAATGTTTGTTGGAGACCTAACCACCAAGTTCACTCTTACTTGAATGAAGAAAATGGGAAAACAGGACACTGCCACCTTGGCCGCCACTTCCTTCTGGAACGGTGCCGGCTGCTGACCACAGTGTCGGAGTCCAAGAGGCTGAGTTGGATCTGAACACCCCCTACCTTGTGACACCTTTTCATAATATCTTTTTATTCTGTTTTTTAAATTTTAGTGCACTGAATATGAACTATCTACCCTTCCAGTTAAACCCTGAGCCCCTTGGGCTGGCGGGCACCCCAGCTCTGGTACTCTGACTCCTCAGATCACTGTCACTAATGCTTAGCATGGGACTATTATTCTGGATCTACTGTTAACTATTACTACGCATTTAATTAGTTGAGTACATTAAACAATGTCATCATGAAAAACTTAGGAATAAAAATATTTCAAATACTTCTTAAACACCAGAACTCTCTTAAAATTTATCTGAAAAAAAAGTGTTTTGATAGCTCTTAAAATATACTATATTGTTGCTGAGGCATATGAAAATAACAATACGTAGTAGCCACATTGTCCTTTTTCCTAAGATAACACATTTTTGCAAAATTATAATTTCTTACTTTCCCTTGAATGGTATAACTGAGGTACCAGTATTAGAGAGTGGATTCACTGATTGTTATCTACGTTCGTAATTTTATTTTTGACTTTCACTAAAATATGTATATTGATTTGTCCAGGTCATGTTTTAGTCCTAGAGTTTTGGGCAGTACATACCTGGAGGCAGATCTTGTAAGCAAAGAAAAATTTGGCTTGGAAATTGCTGACTTCTAAATTATTCACACAAAAGCACACCAGGAAAAGGTTTTCCTTAGCAAAATGCTGGAATCACAGTCCTTTCTCTTGAAGTTGTCACCATTCTATGTGAAGGATTGTTTGATGTTGCTGAGGTTGAAAAACACCATTCGTTCTCCCTTTTTTTTCCTAAAAAAAGCCTTTGTTTCTCAGTTTGATATTTTTCATGAATAATTGGAGACTGGAGAAATTGAAAAGGATTTTTGGCTCTGGCAGAACTGAAGTGGTAAACATTTTTGAAAATCAAAACCTGCGGAACAGCAAGCCTCCCCCTCCCACCGAAAATTCTTTAAAAAACATGGATATTGGGAAACAAAAACAAAGACCCACAATAGCAATAGGGTATCTGCTTGGTACTTTATAAAGTCACCAGAAAAGTGATTATCTGGGTTTCTATAGTCTATTTATAATGCAGTAGCTATCCTATCAGACAATGTTTCCTACCTGATACAAGAAAAATCTCTGTGGTTCACTTAAATAAATATTCAGTCTCATCAAAGGTTGAAAATACAGGCATTGTATTCTCATCACCCATCACTGTGTGTTGTTTAAGCAACTCATGCTGTCATCTCAGTTTCTGTGGATCAACTTAAGACGTGATAATAAATAACAATAAAAATATATACACACATTTATGCACACATATATATCAACAACTAGTAGTTAATCGTACTGTATCAGTCAGGAATTTACTAGAGAAACAGATATAACACAAGACATACAAACATATAACAAATTCCAAGATTGGCTGCTGAGGGCCAGCCTGAGAGCGTGCAGAGGGTGTCTACACACTGGAGAACAAAGGTCTCAGTACGCGGTCTGGGGTCCACGGTAGTGCTCTGTATCAAGGAGGCTGATGGGTCTGTGACAGAAGGCTGAAGAGTCTCTTCTGAAAGGCTGATGGGGCTGATACAGCAGCCTCGGAGTCTGCTATAGAAGTTGAGAGAGGATGTCCAAGCAGAAGGCGAAGACTGGAGCTCCTCTGAAGAGCAGAGGTAAATCCATCCTCCCTCATTTCCCCGTTAAGCCATCCAGAGGACCATCCAACCTAGGGTGGGTCCTCTACACCCTAGGGTGCAGGACTCCTGAGCCAATTTAGTTAAGCTCTGACATTTCTCAAGTTGACACAATCTGTCAACCATTTCAGATACCAACCTGTTAGCTATTCAGAGTGCTGCATGGCTCATGGCTGAGTTAACCTGCACAACATTCTTTCATATTAGGCATCATCAAGTGACACTATTTCTATCAGGCAAATAAGGAATTTGAAATTGGCCAGTTCCCTCCAGGACAGGTGCTAATGTTGAAAAGAGCCACAACCCAACGAGAGGCCAGTTTGTCTCCAAAGGAGCTGTCACCTCTCATTCCAAGGATGCTTTTAGAGTCGAAATCAGCCAGATGGACATACTTTTAGAATAAAGAAATGACTAAGCAAACGTTGTATCTAAATGCTGAATGAACGATCTGGGCAATGTCCAGAGAAGGACCTTTCACATAAAACAGGGGCACAGCAGTCAAATGAGCTGTGGGAAAGGGTGCAGGACTGAGTTAGCGTATGGGTTAGCATAGAATTTAGCACTTTACAGTGGGAAAGGAGTAGGGATGAGTGCAGATGAAAATGATCAGACTGATTCTATCCATTCCTCTGGGTGATAGGAGACTAAGTTCCTCTCAACAAACAAAAGCAAACACCAAGAAAAATCTCTCTTATCCAAGGTGTTCTTTCTGTAGCCCTGCTCACCTGTTCTTACCTTCAGGTAACAGGAAAAGTGCCAGAGCGGGAAACTTGACGAGTTGGTGGTGTTACAGGTCATCTTCTACTGGAGGCATGATGGCTAAGGGAGAGGAAAGTTAGGTGAGAAACCAGTAAAAAGGAGACCGACAGACACTGTGTAGTGTTATAATAGACCACGGGCAAGGCTGAGTTCCATGGAGAGGCTGCAGGTGACAGGATTTAAAAGAAAAGTACGAGGATTCAGACCAGGTAGGGGAAAAGTAGGAGCTAAAAGCAGGGGGCAGAAGATGAGTGGGGAATGTACAGTTTAGGCCCAGGATGGGATGCTGGCTTGTGACTTCAGTTCAGCGAAGGTGTAGTAAGTGACACTAAACAGGCTCATTTCAGGAACTTTATACCCAGAAATAAGATGAGGAACATTGTAAAAGAAAATTATAAACTTAAAAAACAAGCAAACAAACAGACCACTTACTATAGGTTGGGCACTCCTCATACAAAACTGAAAATACTCCAATATCTGAAATTTTGAGTGCTAACATGACTCTACAAGTGAGGAGTTCCATATCATGAAACTTCATCTCATGCATAAAATAAGTTAAAATATTATATGAAATGGCATACAGGCTGTGGGTATAAGGTTTGTATGAAACATAGATGAATTTCATGTTGGATTTGGTCCCATCTTATATCTCAGTATGCATATGCAGGTTTTCTAAATCCCGTCCCACAAAACCCTCCAAAATATGAAACACTTCTATTCCCAAATATTTCACACAAGAGATACTCAACAGCTAGAGAGAAGCCAGACAACAGGCCTCTTCTAGCTACCTTGGGTGCTGTTCTCATTTTAGTTCGGTCATAGAAGACATGCTGTCATTGATACTACAGAGGTGCAAGGTGACCCGAAGCTAGGTCAGCAGCCTGATTCTCCCACAGTTAGAAGCAAGAGTCAGTGTCGGAACAGCATCGAGATTATGAAAAACCTGTAGAAACACAATCAAATTTCATACATCATTTGAGGTTAGACTGAGGAAGGCTCTGATGTGTGATAGTGTAACATCTTAAAAGAAAAACAAAAAGGGATACTATGAACTCCTGAAAGAGAGGCGCCATACCTGAAGTACCCCTGAGAATCTGCCATGAAGACTTGCACAGAGTAATGCTTAATGGATGGCTTTTAATGTGAAGGCAGAATGAAAAACATAATGAATCAAAGAGAAAATATAAGTAGACACAAAATGTATAAATAGAGATAATATGTCCTTTAAGGAGGAGAACTAGAAAAGGATTTTCTCAATGTTTTCTACCAGCATCTTGTTCTGGCTGGTTGAAATGCAAATAACCTGAACATGATGGAGTGATGAGCATGTGCTGTAAGGAATTTTGCACCCATAGACTGGACACCAATGGCAGAATGGACCATAGTAGGAGCGAATACACCTAGTGATATTTTTCAGTTCCTGGAAATCTGTGCAGCATTGCCAAAGAAGAAAGGAGAGAGCTAGAGGAGAGAACTTCAAGATACACAACGAAGGAGTATATCTAAAATGTAGCAAAAACCAGAAGTGTTTTATGCGTAAAAACATCTAAAGAGGAAAAAATAAATTTCAAAGAATTCAACTTGTCAACCATTTGAAAAGCTTCTTTCTTGATTATGTGTTAGGGCAAAATCACTTGAAAAATGAAGTCTTGAACCCCACCCAAGTTTGACCTTTCCCTTCTCACAAGGTATCCCCGAGACCACTAGCATTAGAAACACTTGAGGACTTACAGGAAATGCCAATTTTTTGCCTCAACTCCCAAAACTATTGAATCAGAAGCTCTGCCAAAGGTGAGGAAAAATCTGCATTATAGCAAATTCTCCAGGTCGGTATAATGTACTCTAAAATTTGTGTACTGCTGGCCCGTGTGTAACCAGGAATTGGTTTCTCTTAAACTCCCCTCAGTCTGAACCATTTGGGATCTCTCAAACCAAGATGGCCTTACAAAGTAGATCTACTGTCTGGAGCACTCCAGAATTTCCTAGAACGAAGGATCACCCTTTGTTGGTCTTTTGTCTGGTTCATCTATTTTATGACAGTGGGGTATTGAGATCCCCCATTATAATTGTGTTGATGTTTCTCTGGTTTTTATGTCCAATAGTCTTTCCCTTATGAAGCTGGGTACACCACTGTTCGATGCACATATGTTTATAACTGTTATCTCTTCCTGATGAATTGTTCCCTTTACCAATGTGTAGTGATCTTCTTTGTTCTGATCAGTTTTAGCTTGAAATCCACTTCTCTGAAATTAGGATAACTACTCCCACTATCTCACTGGTTCCCATTGTATAGAAAATTGTTTTCCATCCTTTTTATTTAAATAGCAAATATCTTTTTGAATTAAATATATTTCTTGTATAATGCATAATGTTGGGTTTGTTTCTTAATCCATTCTGCCAATTTGTGTCTTTTGATTGGGGAAACTGAGACCACTAACTTTAAGAGTTACTACTGAAAGGTGTTGACTTATTCATCCCATTGTATTATTTTTCTGTTGCTGATACAATTATTTTTCTCCTTGTTGCTTGTGGCCCCCATGAATGGCAGCCTCTTGGCTGCGCCACCCTTTCTTGGAAGCAGCTGAGTATGGACTGAAACCTCCACAAACTGTGAGCTAAATAAACCTTTCCTTCCCTAAAAAAAAAAAAAAAATTCTCTTCTATTTGATCAATCACTTGGCCAGCTATTTCATTCTGTTTGACTTATTTGCATTGTTGGCTTCCTTGTCTGTGACTAGGTTAGTCTTGAAAGTTTTTTATAATTATGGTTCAGTGGCCACAAATTTCTTTTTTTTTTTTTCTTTGAGACAGGGTCTCTGCAGTTCAGGTTGGCTGTGAGCTCACCTTGTAGCCCAGGCTGGTCTCGAACTCACAATGATCCTCCTGCCTCAGCCTCCCGAGTGCTGGGATTACAAGAGTGAGCCACCACGACCAGCTAGCCACGAATTTCTTGACATGTTCCTCATCATTGAAACACCTTAGTTCCCCATCAATTTTGAAGAAGAGTTTTGCAGAATATATGTTTGCATTGGGAAGTTGTTATATTTTAGGGATTGAAACACTTCTTTCCAAGCCACACCAGCCTTTAAGATTTGTATTGAGAAGTCAGCTTAATTCTAATTAATTCTGATAGTTTTACCTTTATAAGTGATACTTAGCTTTTCTTTAACAGCTTTTAAAATTTTGTCCAGTTTGGACTTCCAGTATTGTGAGTATAATGTAATATAAAGAGATTATATTTTGATTGGCTGTTTGGGCTGTTTGTATGCCCCCCATATGTGCATGTTTATTTTTTCTATATTTGTAATATTTTCTGCAATTATTTTTGGAGGCAGAATTTTTATACTATTTGTGCTATCTTTTGATTTTTCATTTACTTCAATAATCACAGATTTTTTTCTTCTTTGTATCACCCAGCAGCTGTTGCATCCATTTTTTCATGATATTTTACTGTTTTAAGTTATCTTTGATAGTTGCTCATTGAAAGCATCCCCATCTTCTGATTTTGAAATTTTCTCTTCACATTGGTTGTTTCTGCTTTGATAATTCCAATATATTTTTCAATTTCCTACATTTCTGACTACAGTGTTTTAATTCTTTTCTAAACTAATCATTCATGTTTTGTCTTATTTTCCTTAGCTAAGCTAACTTTTTATTAGTGATCCAATTACTTCATAAAGAATGTTTCAGTTCAAACTATCATGAAAACATTTAATATCCAAAAAGTCAGAAACATGACTTAGTTAACTTGAGTTGATTCACTGACTTAATAAACAAAATTGACAAATGTATAGACAATTTCACCAGAAGAGGAAAGAAATTACCTAAATCAATTCAATTAGGAATGAAAAAAGGCAAAATCATAACAAATTCTGATGAAATCCAGAAAACCATTTTAAAACCTGTACTCTAACAAAATGGAGACTTCAAAAGAAATGGATGAACTCTTAGGTACATATAAACTACCAATGATGAACCCTGAAGATATAAACCCTGAATAATCCAATGAGGCAATGGAATTGAAAAACTTGTTTAAAAAAATACCAACTCACAAAAAAACAGGTTGTTGTGGTTTTAATGCCAAATTTTACAAGCACTTTAGAGAAAATCCAATGTCAGCATGCCTCAAATTCTTTAATGACATTCAAAGGAAAGGAAAAGAGTACTCTCAAAGTCACTCCTAAAAAGCTAGCATTACTCTGATTCCAAAATCAAAATACAGTTTATCCAAAACGAAACAAAACAAAGCAAACAAACAAACAAAAAAACTATAGGCCAAACTCTAATACATATGGATGAAAAATTCTCAATAAAATACTGACAAATGAAAAGCAGTAAGTCATCAAAAAGATCAAATATTATGACCAAGGAGAATTCAATTTATAGAGATGGTTTGTCAAACACAAACCAATAAATGTAACATACCACATAAATGGTCTCAGGGGCAAAAATCACATGACCATCTCATTAGATCCTGAACAAGCCTTTGACAAAACTCCAAATGTCCAGTTAAGACAAAAATACTGAAGAATACAGGTGTAGAAGGACCTTATCTTAATCTTGATAAAAGCCATGTATCACAAACCTATGGCCAACCTCATATTAAGTGAAGAGAAACTGAAACCTTTTCCCTCTAAAATCAAGAAGAAGCCTGGAATATCCATCCAGTCTTACCACTTCTGTTAAGTATAGTTCTTGAAACTTTAGCCAAAACAATCAGGCAAGAGCAAAAAGTAAAATGGATATGCATAAAGAAGTTAAATGATCATTTGCAGAGGACATGATGCTCTATATAGAATATTCAAAAATTCCACCAAAGACTCCTAGAACTGATAACCTAACCAAAGAGATGAAAGACTTTTACAATGAAAACTATAGTATTCTGAAAGAAGAGATTAAAGAGGACATCAGAAAATAGAAAGACATGCCCTGTTTCTGGATACATGGACCAATATTGTCAAAGCACCCATACTTCCAAAGCTTAACTACAGATTTAACACAATCTCTATCAAAATGTCAACAAAATTCTTTACAGAACTAGTGAAAACATCCTAAAATTCAGATAGAACAAGAAGAGACCTAGAAAGGTAAAGCTGAACTCAAGCAACAAGAGCAGTGCAGAAGATACCACAATCCCAGACTTCAAGTTACTTTACAAAGCTATCTTAATAAAAACAGCATGGTACAGACACTGCAAACAAATGAAAGAAAACAAAACAAAACAAATACATGGATCATGAATGCAGAAACAATGCCATGCACACTCAGCTACTTGACCTTTGACAAAGTAGCCAAAAACTTTCACTGCAGGAAAGATAGTGAGAGATAGAACCTTGACAAATATCTCTCACCAATCTACTAAACTAAAATAAAAAAGGATCAGAAATCCAAATATTAAACAGAAACACTTAGTCTGCTGGGAGATAAATAGATCAAACTCTTGAAACATAGGAGCACCTAAGGACCTACTGAACAGAACACAAATCGCAAAAAAAAAAAAAAAAAAAAAAAAAAAAAAAAAAAAAAAAAAAAAAAAAAAAAAAAAAAAAAAAAAAAAAAAAAAAAAAAAATTACCAAGAATCTACAAGTGGGATCTCATCAAATTAAAAATTTCTGCATAGCCAAGGAAGCAAACTTCAGAGTGAAAAGACAACCTACAGTATGGGGAAAAATTTTGCCAGTTATTCCTCAGACACAGGAACAATATCTAGAATATATAAAGAAGTCTAAAAATTAGGCCCTTCCCCAAATAAAAGATACAATCAAAACTGGACAGTTGAAGTGATTAGACACATCTCATTTGAAATAATAATAGGTAATATGTACATTAATGATATTCAACCCTGCTGGCCATTTGAGAAATGCAAATTAAATCACTGAGATTCTATCTCACTATAGAAAGAATGGTTATCATCAAGAAATCAAATAATAAAAAACCTTTCAAGGCTGCAGGGAAAAAAAAACCCTTATATACTGTTGGTGGGAATATAAACTATTAAAATATTATAGAAATCAGTATGGAGATTCATCAGAAAACTAAAGCTAGAAATTTCATTCTCATCCCCAAATTATTCCCCTAAGAGGGGAAAAATGAAAGTGTGAAAGATAAAATTTTACAGTAATGCAGCCATAGCCATGTTTATAGTCCTGCACTTCAAAACAGCTAAAATCTTCTAATCAGCTTGTCTATCAGTTGTAGAATGGATAAAGAAAATGTGGAGTTTGTGTAAAATGGAGTATACTTTGCCATAAAAAATTATCAACTTGAGCCATTTGTAGGAAAACAGATACACTTGGGAACATAATGTTAAATGAAATAAATCAGACACAGAAATCTAAATATCACATGGTTTCTTTTATATGAGAGACACATGGTATGAAGAACAAAAAAGAGATAGATAAGAGGAAATAGTACCTTAGTATCTCAGTTATTCAGCCTGTAGGAAGAGACCCAAGAAGTAGACGAAGGGAAAAGAGATGAGAGAAATGAGACGCACAAAAAATATAAGACAAGGAATCCAAGTGATGGAAGATTGGAGATGGAGGGCAGGAAACAGAATAAAAACAACTAAAATTGCCGTGTCATATCAGCTCTCTATGTTGCGTGTAATTCATCTATACTACAAATATGTACCGATAAAAATTAGCACACATCAAAAATTCTACTCCATTCTTTAAATTATGTATTTATATGCATTTAAAAATAAGAGGGAAGATGGAGTTCCACTTACTGGTACATGACAGTCCTAGAATGTGTGAAATGCTGATTACAGTTCTGAGCACTTCCCCCCAAAAGAGAAAGAACAGGAAAAGCAAATAGAGAGATTTTATATTAAAGGTAGAAACAAAACCATTTAATGGTCTATTAAATGATTAAAAACCATAACATTTGAGATTATCTCGTGTGTCTCTACGAGTCACAAATCTTCATGTTAATACTGTATTTTGAAGAACCTGGAAACATTCTTAATAGAAATAATAAAGTCAAACAATGTCACAATCATTCTCCCAGTAAACCCTTAGGATTTACGGGATTCCAGAGTGACAGTGAAAAGGCGGACGGTCACCCTCGTGATATTCTCGGTACATCTCGGTGGTTCTTCCATCAGACTCTAGATCCAGGATGCAGATCCACATGCTTGTTGCTCTACAGACTCCTCAGTGAGCTGTGAGACTGCGTGAGGCTTTGGCTGATGACCGTTGACAGTCTGTCTTTCTCTGCTGTTCCCTTCTGCACTGAGCATGTGAGGCGGCAGCGGAGCCCCACGTTTCTATGGTCCAGGGTCCGCTACGGTTTCCCTGCTTTGCTGCACCTCCTTCACCACCTTAGTACATGGCGTCTCACCCTCCCAGAGGCCACCTGGACAGGGGACAAAGTGTCCACGCCGGTTTAGAGAAGAGAAGCTCAGAGGTGTTTTCCGTGTTTCTAAATAGGAACCTGATCATAGTTGAGGGTTTATTTCAAGATGCGGATCATGCCAGAGAGATGAGAGAATGAGAGAGAGGGGGAGAGGAAGAGAGAGGGGGAGGGAGAGAGAGAGAGGGAGGGAAAGAGAGAGAGAGATTTAAATGCAGGGGCTAAGGAGACACAGACCTTAGGACTGATGTGCCTAGGATCCTGATGAGGAAGCAGCTGGGTGACATCAAAGGCAGACATAGGACACCTGCTGAACACATAGCAGCATTTAATTCCTCCCAGCAGAAAAGACATGAAGGTCACCTTGAATCTATAGTCTGCCTGCTGTCACTCTATTGCAGGGGTCTACACTGAGAATCCATGAACCCCCTAAAAGATCTAAAGGTACAACCTAGAGGATTCACACATTTGGGTGGAGAAAATGCTGTACCTTTGCTGACACAAAATTCTAGCTGAAACTTAATATTTCTTTCTCTTATGATTGAAGGCAATCAGGATTTTGCCATGGCTAAGGTCACACAGCTACTTTATTATTCTCTGATTATGTATCAATAAAAAAGCACATATAAACTATGTGATGTAGTTAAACTTGATAACTGTATTTTAATATAATTTACTGTATAGTCCTATGTATTTTATTGCTTTTATTTTAAGCAACATTATTCTAGAAACAGGTTGTTATGCTATCTCAAGTTTCTAAACTGGTTTTGGGCACAAAGAGACTTAATAACCCTTTCAGACTAACTCTAAAGAAAACAAAACAAAACAAAAAATAGATTTGCTTACCAATTTGTGCTTTGTAGATTTTGTGGTGGTATTTCCTTTGCTTTAGCAAAACTAAGACAAAAATCTGACCTTGGTTATTATGTTATATATTCTATATTTTCCCCCTCTTGACCTCCTGTATGTGTGTGTGTGTGTGTGTGTGTGCTTATATGCATGCATGTGTGTATGTACAACTGTGTACACATGTGTATATCTACAAAGGCACACACATATAGCTTTCTTTCTTTTGAAAGGAATCCTTGATGTGTAAAGATATGAGGCAGCATTTACAGTTACAACACAAAGGGAGGATGGCTTTGAATGTTTCAGTACTTCAGAATATCCTAACAAGAACTCAAGCAACAAATACCCATTATTGCAAAATCCTGGCAATTAATCTTCCTGAACTCACTAAATCCTTTCCAGTGCTAGCAGCTTTTATTCTACTTCAAGCTTTAGATGGCAGATGAGGGGCAAAACATTCCTTCTCAATTATGTGCTTCTACAACCATCTACAAAGCGGAAAGGGAGTCATACAGGGGACCAAACAGGATCACTTCCTCCACACTCCTGCATTTCACTGGGCATTGGGAAGCCTGCAGAAACTCCTTGCTGGAGGTGGGGAGAGAAACGAAAACTGTTTATTTTCCTTTTTTTTCCACATATGCTAAGACAAGAAAAGTCAGGCAACAAAATCTTTTTTTTTCAACAAAACTCTTGAGTAATTGGGGTAAAAAGATCTACCTCCATGATTCTTAGTATCTATCTTTCCTTTTTCTTTTTCTCTTATTTATGAATTTGGTGTCTCAGGTAAGAAAAATCACGTGGTATTTAAGCTTTGTGCCTGATTTACTTCACTTAATGGGAAGCAGTCCAAGAGATGAGGGGTTGTTAAGAGGGAAAGGGAATACACAAAGAATTAAGAAATATTATGCATATGTACCAACTCTCTATGATGAGTATAGTCAGTATTTTTTGTAAATATGTATCAAAAAAAAAGTTAAGTAGAAAAAGAATTGGGGTCAGAAGTTCAAAAAGAACTCGGTCAAGGGCTGGGGATACAGTTCAGCAGCACAAGCATCTGCCTGGCAAGCACAAGGTCTGAGTTTCATTCCTGCACAAGACAAAGCAAAGCAAAGCAAAGCAAAGCAAAGCAAAGCAGAGCAGAGCAGAGCAGAGCAGAGCAGAGCAGAGCAGAGCAGAGCAGAGCAGAGCAGAGCAAAACAAAACAAAACAAAACAAAACTTCACTCAAAAGTAACAGAGAATCAAATGCCTGCCCTGATACTTGATAACTAGATGACCAAGGATATGTTATTTCTTCACATTAGCTTTGGTTCAATGTAAATGTGCTTACAAAGTTCACTTTTAAGGTTTACCCGGAAGTAAGAGTATCACCCAGTGGACACCAGGGTTCTGCTTGTGTGCCCTACTTTGCAAGACTGAAGAGTCAGCTAGAAGTTTACAGCTGGTCCCTCAAGGCAGGCATGACCGGGGGTTTGCAGGGAGTGGAGAACACAGATTGGAAAATGGTACCCTCATCCTTTCTCCCATGAAAATGAATGCTCAGCTGTCATGGAGAAAGATACTGCAGACTTTGCTGACTGGGTTACTTTCTTTCACTCCTGAGATGCAGGGTGTCCTTACATGAAGTGTCTTTAGAGTAAGTATGACACAGTGAGATGGACAAGTTAATGTCCCTGTGTATAAGGGAAAAGAGCACGGTTCCGAGTAACAAGGATGGAAGGACTGAAAGTGACTCAGAAGCACTTAGGGTCATGTGAGCAGGTGTCTCAGGACATAGTATCTAGAGAACCTTCATATCAAAAATGTGAGTGTTAAGATCAATGGGACAATTTCTGGTGATTTCATGGACACTGGAGACAGGTGAAAATGAAGAAATTAAATAAACCCTGGTTTTCCTAAGCATTACATATGGTACACTTTAGGGTATTTCCAGAAAAGATTATTCTGTAGAAAAATGAGAAACTTGTGTTTGACTATACAGATGGAAGCAATGAGCCAGCAGAGTTTGAATTATTTCTGTTAATGTTCCTTTTCACAGGCTGGTGGGGACCTGGAGAAGTCTGGGTTATATAAAGATAAATTAGAGGTAATGGACTGAGAGACTTCTTTTTAAGGTGAATAGCCATATAAAAATGTAGAATTTGGGGATTTTTTTTTCTTTTCCAGAAATTTCCCCAGCATTGTATAAGCAATAAACAAATGTCTGTTGATTAAATGAAGGAGTAAACAAAAAAGGCTAATTTTAGGGCTTATCAAACTAATTTTCACATGATATCCATTTCAGCTGCAAGAGAATTTCTTCCAGATTTGGATAGAAACAAAACAATTATTCATGTGTAAATCCAGGGGAAGGAAATAGGAGAGGGGGAAAAAAACCTGGGAGACTGGTCCAATAAGCCAGCTCATTTTCTTCTTCTGCATGAAAATAATACCCACAGGTCTTGTCTTTCACTGCTTTCATGACCTACTTTCAATCATTTAGGATTCCTATTAAAGACCTTTCACTAGAATCCTACACACATATTTACTAATGTCCTGCATTGTTAGGATACAGAAAGACAAAGTAAATGTAGTTAAATGACATGTTAGATTTTTATTTTGAAAAAGAGAAAGCACCACTGAAAATTCTTCTTAAAATGATTTGCAAATATTCAATAACTCTTCATGGTTTACTGGTTAAGTGTGAAACACACTGGGCAGCAGTCAAGTGGCTTTCATGAACTTCTCTGTCAATGTGGCTGTGTGCAGCTCTTGGAGGTAATGCTAGTACTTCCGGTGAGTGGACACCTAAAATCCCACCAATTTGTAATACAGTAAAAGTTCAAATTCTACCCTTACACAGATAAGTAAGCAGACATCCACTGGTCAAGAGGAGTTCTTTCAGTCAGCTTAGGAAGCTCAATGAGTTTCTGACTCCCTGATATTTTTAAATGATTCAGTAATGCCAGTATATAAGACTTGCTCAAGCCAGTAAAATTCTGTTACCCTTATAGTTATCATCAGCCAAACATAAATCTCCCCACTCAAAGCTGGACCTGAAACAGTTAAAGTAACCATATTAGAGGCCCATTGCCTTAGCAAATCCATGGATTCAAAGATTGAATGTGTTGGCAAAATATTTTAGCTAGTTTATATATCATATATTAACATTAAATGTGGATATGCATATGTCTGTACATGAGTGTGTGCACATAGATACCCATGTATTTACACATGCTATGCTAACATTGTCTGGCTTGGGGGTCAACAAACATTTTTTGATAAATGTTTGGGCAGTATATATTTTAGAGTTTTTAGGATGTGCAGCCAGCTAAGGTATCTACGTGGCAAAATCTGTATTACTGCACACCCATCATATTGTCACAGTGCAAAGCCCTCCATTGACAGTATGTAAGGAAATGTAAGGGTTATTCAGTTACTTTGTTTATAGATGGTAAAATTTGAGTTTCCTATCATTTTCTCATGTCATGAAGTATTAATTTTCTTTTGACTTTTTCAAACATCCAAAAATGTATCACATGAGACAGGCTAAATGAGTATATTGGAGACTATTGGTATTCTTCTCAATAATCATATTAAGATTTAATTATGTGCTGTTTACATCCAAGTGTATCCAGTTGTGAATGATGTTTTTCTACAGACAGAAATCATCCATGAGAATGTCTCATTCCTCCATGAGTAGCCATATATCCTCTGAAGTTCATCATTCAGTATTAATTCATAGACTCGGACATTGCAGTCCAAGGCAGGCGCCTTCCCATCATTCTGTTTGGATTTAATTTGATAGACATTTCCCTGGTGAGAACCGGAAGGTCCTGACTGAGCAGAAGTAGTGAAGTTGATAGCCATAGTGGCACTTTGAGTCACATGGGACCCCTTGTCACATATGTTTTCCTTTTCTCTTCCTCCTTTTCTTCTTTGCTCCATTCCAGTTGTTCTTTCCCTTTGAGCAGTTTCTTTCCTTTTCATTATAAGTTTCAGATCTTATTTACTCTCTCAGTGTCTTACAGTAGAGAGAGAATATGGTGCTTAAACACGCAAGTCTGATTTATTTCACTTATGAGTGTGGTCTCTAGTTGCATACATTTATCTATAAAAATCTCAAATTTATCCTTTTTTATAGCTGAGTAGTACTCCATTACATAAAAATGCCACATCTGTTTTTAACTATTCCTCAGCTGATGGCCATTTAGGTTGTTTCCAGGATTTAACTGTTACAAATTGTGCTGCTATAAACATGGGTGCACATATATCACTGTGGTATGATGATTTCATTTCTACTGGGAAAATACCCAGAAGGGGAATACTTGGGTCAAATGGAACCTCTAATCCTAGTTTTTTGAAGAATCTCCATACTGATTTATCAATCTCCACTCCCACCAACAATGGGAAAAGCCTCCTTTTTCCTTCCAGCCCCTCCAGCATTTGTTATTGATTCTTTTTGGAGTAGATGATATACTCAAAAGTCAGTAGTTGTTTCATTTGAATTTCTCACATGAACTATGATGTTGGAAATCTTTTCATATACTTATCTTCCCTTTGTATTTCTTCATCTGAGAATAATATATTCATCTCAGAAAGTCCATTTTTGGATTGGATCTTTGAATTTGGGGAGTGGGTCTGATTTTGTTCAACTCATCATCCTAGATAGGAAGTCCTTTGTCTGAGGGACAGTTAGCAAAAATCTTTTCACAATCCATGGGTTTTCAGTTCACTCTGTTGGTGATTTCTTTTGATGTGTGAATTTTTTTTAATAAGATGAGATTTCAGCTGTGGATTCTTTGAAGTACTTCCCATGCAGTTTGGTCTTTGTTCATGAACTCTTTGCTTACTCCTATGTTCTCAAGATTTCTACCTACTTTGTCTTCCAGAAGATTTAGTGTTTTTGTCTTAATATTTAGACCTTTGATCCATTTTGACTTTAGTTTAGTGCATCATAGGCATGGGTCTAGTTTGAATCTTTGGAATGTGGAAAACCATTTATTAAAGAGGCTATCTTTGTTCCAGTGAACAGGTTTGGCCTCTTTGTCAAAGATAAGGTGGCTGAGTGTGTTTGTAGTTTTGTTTGTATCTTCTATTCTGTTCCACTGAGTCTCAAGTCTGTTTTATTTCTCTTTTTTGCCAGTCTCATGCTGATTTTATTATAGCAGCTTTGTAATATTATTTGAAGTCAGGGATTCTGATGCCTTCTGCCTTACCTTAGTTGCCCAGGACTGTTTTGTTATTCTAGGTCTTTTCTAGTTCCAGGTGAATTTTAGGAATATTTTCTCCAGTTCTGTGAGATATACTAATGTTATTTTGATGGAGATTGCATTAAATCTGTATAGTAGTTTTGGGAGTATGACCATTTTTACAATATTGGTGCTTCCTCTCCATGAACAAGGGATATATTTCCATCTTCTAAATTCCTCTTTGATTTATTTTTTCAGAGCACTATAATCTTCCATGTATAAACATTTTACTTCCTTTGTTAGATTGACTCCTAAGTATTTCATTTTTTAAGATGCTATTGTGAAGGGTGTGTTTTCCCTAATTTCTCTCTTAGTGAGTGTGCTGCTTGTGTGCAGGAATGCTATTGATTTTTTTTTTTTATCGGTACTGCAGATCGAACTCACGACTGCACACTTGCAAGGCAGGCACTTATACTCCAGAGCTAAATCCCCAGCCCAATGTTATTGACTTTTGAGTGTTGACTTTGTATCCAACAACGCTGCTGAATCTGCTTATTAAGTCCAGAAGTGTGTTGGTGGAGTTTTTGGTCTTCTGTGCAGAGTAGCATGATCAAGCTCTAAAAGTAGTATTGAGATCTGAGGCTGAATTTCAGGGAAAAGAACTCAGCACCCAAAGGAATCACTAATAGACAAGCTAATCTAACAAAAGCAGGAATAAAAATAGAAGCTCTATATTATTTGAAATAAGATAATAATAAAAGTGAATTCTAAGCTTTATAAATTGGTATTTGAATTTCATACACAGGTGGTTCAAGAATATGTAAAATACATACAGAGCAGAATTGAGCTTTTTCTTACATTTAGTCTGTATGTTACAATATATAAATGTTAATTACCTGATTGAAATTCATTTTATTTCACTTCTTGGAAGTTTTTGAAGCAGAGTAGTTTCAAATGTTCATTGGAAGGACAATATTACAATTTTATAATCTCATAAAAATTTACATAATCCTGACTAAACCACTACTTATAAGTATTATACCTTTTATATGAAACAATGTATATACTAGAATATAAATTGCTTTATTTTATAAAAAATAAATTTCTAGAAACAACCTAAATCACCATCAATATATGTGTAGTTAATGAATGTATATCCATATAAGGGAAAAGTTTTTAGTTTTTAAAAAGATAAGTTCTATATAATTTCTGTGGAAAAATCTCCAACACATGTTGTTAATTTTAAAAACAGTTACGTATCAGTAAATGCCATTTACATACAGTATTTTTCTATCAATATCAATCTAAATTTCTATTCATAATGTGTGTTTTTCTCTGCGTATTAAATGACATAAGTTCTAAGGAGGAGGAATACCGGGTGGAAAAAAAGCAAAGCAGAACAACAACAAATAAAGCTAAATAAAGGTATATACAGAATAAAACACAATAACGGTAACGGCTGATTGGTTTTGTTTTTGTAAACATGCATGTAGCAAGCCACAGTCAAAGTTCCTCCATTAACTGGTTGCTTTCTTAGAGTTAGCAAATGTTCAGTGAGTGTTTTGCTGGTGGTGGTGATCATGCTTCTAGCACTTCTTCTTTTCCGTATTTCATGGGCAGAGTTCACGCTCCCCACAGCTTTCGCTGCAGTTCCCAGTTTGCACGAGGAAGCACCACAGATTCTGATGAGAACGGTGGCGTGCGGTAACTCATATGCACCAACCGATCACGCTTTGTTCTAAGAACCACGCGTGTGCACACTCATACCATCATCTAAGCAACTCGCTGCCACAGGAAAATGACACGGATAAGGAAACTGAGTCATAAAACGTTAAGATAATTTGCTCAAGATCATCTCCCTACTGGCACAGGACCTGGTTTCCATCCAGGCAGTCTGGATGGATCCGCCATGCTTTGCTCCCAGCAAGAACTGATCACAGCCAAGCGTCCAAGGCCTCTGCTTGATCATCATTCTTTCCGGGTTTCTCTCTTGGCTCCATTGAGTAAGTAGTCCAAACTACGTAGGCTGTGACACTAAGTTCCTTGTGCCCTTTGTCCTCACACTGCCCATTCTTACTGGCTCATCCCTCACCATCCTTCCTGGCATCCGCTTTCTCATCTCACGATGTTGAATAGAATTTCCCAAAGTGTCCCTGACTCCATTTGGCTTCCCTATGTGGTGATCTATTTTATTTTGTTTTGTTTTGTTTTGTTTTGTTTTGTTTTGTTACCTCTCTTTGCCTTGACGACTCCATCTAACCTTGAAACCTCAAATCATAACTTATGTCCTCTAGGTCTCTGATGGCGAAGCTTCTAGAGCTTTCAGTGACAACCACCAGCCAGCTGCGGCACATGTGCCGTGGGTTTGCCACCGCTGCTGTAGACCTTTCTTTTTCTTGCATTCCTGTCCCAGCCCCAGCCTGCACCCCTAGTCCCTGTGTTCTCCCCACAAGGCCTCTGTCCAGCTGGGCCATGTTCATCTGCTGACATCTCTCATTTCCTGGAGGATTGGCACTGATTGTGGGGTTGACTTTTCTGTCCTCTTCTTCTTGTACAAAGGGAGCTCTACAGTAGAAGTTCAGTGAAAGTACTATAAATGAAAACATAAATAAAAACACCTGGAGAAAAACTGAATCTGCTTGGTAATTCTCTGCTGCATGACTGATTTGGATGGAAATGGTAGATATGGAAATTCACAGTTAGTAGAAAATACTTTCTAGACTTTTGCTTGAGCACCCAAAAATTCATTAGTATTGCCTTTCCACAGTTTTCTATAACACATTTTTGGAAATGTTTTAGACAGTATTAGCAACTCTAGCCGACTTCCTAGAGCTCTATTTTTGTTCTCTTGATGCCTTATTGATTAAACTCACCAGTGCATCAGATAAAGTTCCAATTTATTTTGAACTTATTCTTTACTCTTAAATGACAATTACACATATATACATGGCATGTTTGTGCCATAACCTTCTGTGTTACTCAGATCAGATTTTATCTTCCTTTGCTTTTGCATCTATTGACTTAGAATCATTATGATTCCCTACTTACTGCTCCTAATATTTAGGTTAAAAAATATTCAGTGCTGTACAGGATACTGACTTATACATAGTTCACCTAAGTGAATTACTCATAAAGGTTTATTATATTTTCATTAAAACCCTATTCTGTAGTCTCACACCAAGAGAAAAAGAGCCACTCTGCGGAACAGACTCGTGCAATGTCACACAGTAACAGTCACAGCTAAGATTCCCACTAAGGCAGTTACACAGAAAAGATGCTTGTAGCAGAACATGAACTACTCAGCTATACATAGTAACATGTGAAAGGGTTAAAATAATCACACAAAAGCAATCATATGAGTCCACGGCCATTAAGAGACACAAGGCTGTGATTTCCCTCACAGCGTTTTCTCTTAATGGCTGTGTGATTTTCTGCTATTTATTATGTTTCTCTTGAAATTCTATCCCATGGCTAAATCTACTTCTTTGGGATGTAATTGCCTGACAGTAAATAATCAGGTACAATGGGCTGCTTTATGACTTAGGCCAGAGTGATACTGAAGAACACCTACTGATACGTCTGCTAATCTCAGTCTGTCTCACAAGTTCCACATGAGAGTTGTCATTCTCATTGTCTCTGTGCTGGGGACTCTGTCACTGTGATGGCTTCTTAGAGTGTTTTGCCAACCTCAGTGTTGTGTTGGAGTAAAGCTTCATACCAAGAAAGCTCCTGCCACCTGGTCCCAGCATCATCCATGCCTGGCCCCCATACCCCTTGCTCATGTGTTTGCAATTGTTTTTTTGCTTACAAACTCCTGACTGTCAGACACTGTGGATGGAGCATGGTCACCAGTAGAGGTTTTAGCTGCCTCAAAGCTGAAACCTCTTGACAAGTGGAAATGAGTTTTTTTCCTTCTGTTCTCCACTCATTTAAATTGATATAAAAGCTTATAATCTTTTCCACTCAATTCTCACATGCAGTTGAGTTAATTAGTTCTTAGGGTGTCTTACCTGAGGCTGTTTGTTCTAAGTTTATGTAGGTAACATATATTTTGCTAAGAATCTCTAGCTCCCTTCTGCTATTTATTCACTTCTAATGAATTTTATTTTAATAAGCCTAGGAGCCAGCATCAGGATCTTGGTTATAAATACAACTTGGATTCAAGCTGGGTCCTTGCACAATCCCTGTTTATGGAAAATTCCCAAAAGTGAATAGTGTAGTCCTTTTCCCTTTGATGACAAGTAGCTGTGTGTGTGTGTCTGTGTGTCTGTGCATGTCTGTGTGTGTCTGTGTGTGTGTACTGTGTATTTAGCAAGGTAAAGAGAAGGAATGATGATTATAAAGGTAACTATAAACCAGAAAGGATTATACTCCACTCAAATTACAGGAGTTTTTGTATTTTGGATTCCTAAATGTGCTCATTTAAGAAAGACAAGAAAAAATAAAATTTCAACCTTGAACCAGCTGGTTTGTGTGTTGGGTGTCTGACCACTCAACAGAAAAACTTTCTGGGCATCGTGAAGATAAGTGGAGAGAAGATAACTGAGGACAGATTCCCAGTACACAAAAACTAGCGGGGCATGGGCATTCGGCTTCCTGAAGAAGCTTGCCAGGTGACATGCGCTGTGGTTCCCGTGAAGCTTGCTGCACCCCCAGAAGGAGCAGGTGAGCCCCACTGTACCACGGCTCACACGCCAGGCCAGGTGCACTTGCAAGGCTCCCAGGAGTCTGGTTGAATCAGCAACACACAGGAATGTAATTTGTTTAGGATGGGCCCAGGTTCTTAATTGGACAGGTGTGTGGGAAAGCTCTGGCTGTGTGCACAGCATGTCCCACCACGGAGCTTTTCTCTCGACAACCTTTCAGTGCTTCCTGTCGGGCTCCAGCAGGCGGTGGGGCAGGCAAAGAATGAAAGGAACAGAAAGTTGTGAAAAATCAAACACTAACCTGCGGAAGTAGTGTTTCCTTCCTTTTCTCAAGTTCCCCAAGTTGAAAGGGGAGGGAAGGGCTCAGAAATTCTCACCTCTTACTTCAGTAGGATCTGCTACACTGACTCACCATACGCTGATTTTGATTAACTCTTTTCCTGCTACTATTTCTATCAATGCCTTGAATATTGGCAGAGGATGGATTTAGAGAAGAGAAGCCGGGGGCAAGAAACACAGTGAAAGATTTTAATTATTGGAGAGACAACCCCTGGAGGATTGAGATGAAGTGAAAGTAACTTTTTGGTGATGAAAACTCAAAGAAGAAAGGTAAAAGAGGGAAAGAAAATGAACTGTTCAGGAAACATTATGTGTAAGGATCTATGACAACTTTTTGTAAACATCCATATTCTTCTTTATTCTGTCTTCGTAACTCCTCTATAAATATAGTATTCTAGACCAGCCCTTCATGAATTTGAGTATTTTCTGTTACTTTCAAATATATAATTTTCCCTGATGGAAGAGGAGATTAAGAATCCCAGCACTTCAAATGATAATGCGACATATATAAGCAATATCGAAGGAGCAGGGTGTTGCTACCCAAGGATTATCAGTGATGCTGTTTTTGAAAGGCACTCATGGTTAATACAGAGTGGGAACAGGGCCAAATTGCTGCATCACTTTGTCTTCAAAAAAATAAGTGGTTGCCGTTTGCCACTCATTAGAAATAATGTCTCCAACACTGTATGTTAGATGTGAAGATTAGTCATATGGCTCTCAAGTAATTACTACCACAAGATGCTTTTGAGCTTAGCACACCCATACGAGTCACGTGAACTCCCACCCACCAGCCAAGGCAACTGGGTGCCCCAGAAGTCCAACGCTACTTCGTTCCTCTGCCATGCTGGCTCACC
This sequence comes from Hydrochoerus hydrochaeris, assembly GCA_004027455.1. Classification (NCBI taxonomy): domain Eukaryota; kingdom Metazoa; phylum Chordata; class Mammalia; order Rodentia; family Hydrochaeridae; genus Hydrochoerus; species Hydrochoerus hydrochaeris. Next base: position 571,893 of record PVLA01000305.1, on the reverse strand, counting down.
GCATGTCTCTTGTATGTGGCAGCCGCTTCAGGAATAATGAGCTACCCCAGGCCTAGAAAAAAGCCTTCACCTTCCATCTTCCTGCTGAATCCTCCAGCTGCAGAATGGAATGGGTCACTCCCCTCTGAAGAGCTCCAAGGACAGAGGAAGAGAGATTCTGCTCAGCAGCCTCCTGTGGATGCTGTGGAAGGCTTAGCTTCATCAAGTGATCTGTGGCTTTGGACTTCACCTATGACGAGGCTACTGGGCCTCGTCTGGCTCCTATGGACATCATAGCCTGCAAGGGCTCCCAATGTACCGTAAGAACTAGTCGCTCCCGAGTGGGTTTGTCTGATAAAGCCTCATTTCATTCTTAGATAGGATGAAGTGTCATTTCCTCACCTCTCTGCTTTCTTTTGAGGCAGCTGGAAAAAAAATAGAGCCATGCAAATAATTCTGGATAAAAGACTTAAATTTACAGTACAGTGGGAAAGTAGTGGGGAGAATCTAGAGGAGAAGATGTAGGCAAGCACGTGACAAGGAGAAATAAGGAATCAAGCCATTTCCGCATGACTCTCGGTAAGGTCATAGAGGAAACTAACGGTTGTACAGTAACAGTGATACTATTAATACTCACTGTCATCACTGACCTTTGGGTGCTTATTCCGCTATCCACCTTACACAGGCTATTTCATGTATCCCTCAACCATTGTGTTCAACAGTTTATTATCTCCATTTTAGGGCTAATGCTAAAGGCGGGAGGGAGTTGGTATTATAGAAAATTTTTCTCTCCATACTCAAAACCTTTTTCCTACTTCCTGTTCTATCATTTTCTAATAATATGTTCTCCAGAGTTGTGACTTTTACACAAGGGTTCATGGCAGGAATAGGAGCCTGAGATGTGGGGAAAAAAAGGAAAAATCATTGCTGGAAGGCAGGGTGAGGAAGCAGGTATCTATGTGTTCAAAGGCCAGCAGGGACTCTTTAGCACGATGTGATCAAAATATACTATACACAGTGAAACCCAATATCCTGGAAAACGAATAGGCACTAATAATAAAAAGAAAGTAAAACTAAGTTCACTTGTAACTGTTACACTAACATTACAACTGCACATATATAAGGGAGAAAGCTTACCTAATTCTTAAATGGTAATCTTGTTTATAAATTATATGTCAATAAAACAAACAAAAATATCCACAGTTGCTTTCCTGGAAAACAAAACCAAAAACAAGTCAAACAAAAAAAATTATGATGCTACAGTCAATACAGCTTCCCCTCCAAATATTTAACTTCTGTAATGCTTCTATGCTTTTGAGATTTTTAATTTATTTATTTTTTATGGTATTGATGTTGGATGCTAAAAATTCATGTTCTATGTGGTCGAGGGCTGATATTTGTAAGCTGTGAGATGGGATGATTTTTATGTTTCTTAACCGACTACAAATTCTGAAGGAAACATAGTCATTCTTACTCAAAAGATAGTCACACCAAAGTGTCTACAAATTTAAACTGTTCTACATAAAATTCATCCACTCTTTATCTTAACCTTTATCTTATTGCTTACCTTTTTTTTTTTTTTTTTTTAGCAAAACCTTCTAACCCTAACAGGTAGTTTTATCACCAAAAATAACATGGAAATAACATTTTAAAATTCATGTTTCATAATTGGCATTAAACAATGTTTCTATAACTGTTTGTTTAGTACATTTTGCCCAATATAAGGGTAAGCTCCATGAGAATAGGGCCAGCAACTGTCTTATGCAGAGCTCAATTTTAAAAACAGAGGATGGAGAAAGGTACATAATAGATGCTTAATAAAAGTCCGTGCAGTGAGTGAATGTATATTTATTCAGACCTGACATAGACCCAGTCACTACGTCTGAGGCCTGGAATCTCTTCTCTTCCTTCTATCTTCTCACTCACTCACTCTTTCAGTTATCTTGTGACCTGTGACTTATTTTGCACTTGGAGTATCCAAACTACCTTTATTCAGTTTCTAGCCTCCATCTGCCCGAAACTTAACTCAGTTCTGAGCAAGTTGCAACACAAGACCCTCACCTGCTGGACCCTCAGCACTGCCCACATCAAGTCAATGGATGCAAGGGAGACAGTGTTAACTTCTCAGTACGGGAGGAAATCAAAGACCTAAAGAAGACTGAGTAATTTCTTTAGTAGGGTTAAATGGACAAAGACCACATCTTTCTAAATTGTGAATCCTGATTCTTTCTCACATCCACCTAAACACATTTTTAGGGTTCCTTTTCCTTCTGCCTGGATATAATTTGCTCATGTATCCCACGGAGCCTTTAGAACACCTTATTTGAGTCTCATTCATTTTTCTTAATTATCTCTATATTTTTGGACCGAAACTATTTTATTTACTGTACTTGAATATTATCATAAGTGATTTTTAAATCAAATTTTTAATTTTATATTAGTGTTAGATGCACAAAAAATTGAAAAGTTTACCTATAGTTTCCATATGCCCTGTATCAATTTCACCTAATGTTAGTATCCTACCTCAGGATGGTACATTTACTGTAATTAATAAACAAAATAAGGATGTATTATCATTGATTAAAGTCTTCAGATTTCCTTAGTTTATACACAATACCATTTATGTTCCTTTCAGTTCCAGGATATCATGTAAGATACACCATTACGTTTCGGCATCACGTATTCTGACGTTCTTCTTGTCTGTGATCATTTCATTGTACAATTTTTGATGCTCTGACAGTTTTGACACATAATGATCATGCACTTTTTAGGATCCTCCTAAATTAGGACTTATTGGACATTTCACCTGTGGTTAAACTGGGATTATAGTTTTGGGTGAAGTAGATCAGAAAGGCAGCATGACATGCTTATCACATTGTATCAAGAATTCATGTCCCCAGTGAGATCTGAGTATTCAACCTTGATCACCTGGCCAAGATAGTGTTGGTGAAGTCACCTTTTCATCTCTCAGAAGAAATGTCACCATGCCCAATTCATACTTAAGGAGAGCGAAATCATGCTGTGTATCCTTTAGGAAAGAGTACCTACACAGATTAGTTAGAAAATTTTTGCATGGAAGAAGTGTTGTTTCTCTTGATTTATTATTTTACATCTCAGTCTGTAAAAGAGTCAAATAAGAATCAATGGGTATTAGATATTGGGAAGTAGGAAGAAAATATTTACATGCAAAGGGGAGTAAGGGCTTGGGAATAGGGAAAGGAAGGAAGGGAAAAGGAAAAAAAGCAATAGAAAAATGAATGGAAATAAAGCTTTTACAAATAAGTAGAGGAAGGGTGGTTGGAGGGAGGGAAAGGAAATGAGGAAAAGAAAATCAGGGTATATTATCTACAGGTACAAATTCTCTAAAATGAATGTGCTCATTATGTGTATCAAAAGTTTACCAATAAAATGAACTTTAGAAAATTAAAAAAATAAAAGTGGATGTTCCTAAAGAAAAGGGAAACATGAAAGAAGGATTATGTGAAAGTAAATGAAAACAGCCTTCTTCTCCTTATACTTAATTCATCTAACAGCTAAGAGTTTATTAAGAAGATTAATAGCAGAAAAGCTTTCAATTATGCATGCTTATATGCAGGTGATATGAATGAATGGCAAGAGCAATACAAGAGATGAAAGGGAGAAATTAGGAATATTTTGTTACTAAAATCTTCTTTAATATCTCTGAGGTATCATAGTGTTATTTGAAAGTGAACTTGGATTAGCTGTAACTGTAGTTTGCAAATTCTGGAGCAATTACTTAGAAAAATACTATAACTGATACACTAAGAAAAGAGAGAAAATGGAATTACAAAAGATATTTGATACCTCAGAAGGTAGAAAAATACAAGGTAACATAGAAACAAAGAAGAAATTCAACAAAACAGTAACTAATATGATATGTTTTAATCTGACTATGTAAATAATCATCTTGAATATTAATGGTTTAATTTTACCAAGTGAAAGAGAAATTATCAGCATGGATCATAAATGAGATGCAACCATACATTGTCTATAAGAAATCTACAATAAATACAAAGCCACATAGGTTCCAACTCAACTGGTAGAGAAAACAAATACATCATGCTAACATTGATCAAAGTGAGGCAAAGAAAACAAGAAAAGTCTCCTCAGATAGAGAAGACTTCACATTAGAGGAAGATATTGAGAACAAAGAATCACATCACATGATTATAAAGTGCTTAATTCTCCCAGAAAATATAACAGTCTTTAATGTGTAAATAACTAATGACATAATGTCAAGCTATGTGAGATAAAAACAGAGTAATACAAAAAGAAATTATGAATTCTATATTATATTTGAAGTCTTAGCACTCCTTTATCTGAAATGGACAGAGACAGCAAGCAGAAAATTTATAATGATGCAACATAATCCAGTAACATTATCAAACATCTCAAAATAATTGACATTTATTGTGTCTTTCATCCAGTAACAGCAGAACACATATCCTTCTCAAGTTCATATAGAATATTTACCACAACGGATTACATCCTGGACCATAAAGCATGCTCCAATAAATTTACAAGAATACAAATAATACAATGGGCACTTTGAGGCAATAGTGGAATTAAACTAGAAATCAATAACAAAAAAGCTAACTGCAAAATCCCCAAACATCATAATTTAGAAATATTTTGAACTATATGACAGACAACAAAAATACTTCTCGGAATTTGTAGGAGTCAGTGAACGTAGTGAGGGAGGGAACGTCTTAGCATGGAAAGCATATATCAGAACAGAAGAAAGACATAAAGTCAATCGTCTTAGTTTCCATTAACAGCACAGCAATCTATGAGGAGCAGAAGAAAAACAAAAGTTGCAACAGAAAACCATGAACTTGAGAGCAGTTCATAGAGAAAAATTAATGGAACCAAAAGCTCCTTCTTTGAAATAATCAATAAGTAGTTAAGACTTTAGCCAGGATAATTAAGAAATGCAGAGGGAGAGGGAGAAAAGACAAAAGAGAGGGGGAGAAGGGAAGGGAGAGGAGTGGGAGCATACATTTATAATATCAGAAGTAAGATAGGAAATGTCACCACAGCCCTACAGACTGAGGGACACTGAAAAGATAATATAGGATTGCTGTGAATGGACTATGCCTTCAAACCTGGTAGCTTGGTCAGGATGGACCATTTCCTTGAAATACCCAATCTGCCAGAGTGCACACAAAAACAGAAACTATGAATAAGTCAATATGAACCAAAGGAATTGGATCAGTAATTAATAATCCTCCAACAGAAATCATCAGACCCACCTGTATTTACAACAAATTCTGCCAAACATTCAAGGAAGAAATTATATATAGATTTTCCATAATTGTTTTTAGAATACTAACACAGAGAAATATTTCCTCATTCATTCCATGACAATATGACTGAAGACTCATGGAAGAAGATTTCTAGAACTGCTTCAGAAAGTGACAAGCATGATGGGCTAAGTGGATTCAAAGTGACGGGAGTATCTTGATGGTGCTCATGGCAATTGGTCTTTCACTGTGTTAAACTGTAAAAACTTTCAGCATCACCTTTGATCACATCTCACCTACGAAGTTCAAATGTAGGCAGCACTAGCCTTCAATATCAAAGTCAGAGCGGTGGTCACCCTTGGGAGAGTGTACTCTGGTACGGGACTCAGGGGTTTGCTAGGTGTGATTCATGCTCACTTTGATTTGCAAATTGTTTACTTGAATTAATAGTTTGTGACATTCACTTGTGATTTGTGCCTTTTTCTTTATGTATGTTTCTATGTCAATGAAGATTTCAAAAAGTTACATCTACTTTATAATTGGGTAATTAATAAATCCTGATTGTATTTTATTGAAAAAACACAACTTCATACCAAAATATTAGGATGATAATAGTTAATATATTGCATATTGTCATCTTCAAAGTAGTTACTCAAAGTACAACACGTGGGCATAAAATATTTGCCACTCAATATTAGTACAAACTGTCCCTTTCAATGAACTAGGAGACACTAATAATATAGTCATCTTGCATTTTTCTTCCTTTCCTTTCCCTGTCCTACTTCCTTTTACCTTTTAAATAATTACTTTCCATTTCACAATCTCTATTGTACATTCAATATCTTATTTAATATTTCAATTTCTCACAACAGATAAACAATATAATGCTTTTGACAAACGTGAATTTAATTTATTTCACTTATGAGTATGGTCTCTAGTTGCATCCATTTACCTATAAAAGTCTCAAATTTATCCTTATTTATGACTCATACTCCATTGTATAAAAATATCACATCTTTTTTAATGCTTTCCTTAATGCTTGACAAGAACTTCAATTGTTTCCAAAATTGTATGCTGCTATATACATGGGTGCAACTATGTCAATTTGGTATGATGATTTTAATTCTGCTAGGAAGATCCCAGAACGCAAATAGCTGGGTTAAATGGGACCTCTAATCCCAGCTTTGTGAGGAATCTCCATACTGATTTCCACAGTGGTTGCACCAGTCTGCACTCCTACCAAAAGTGAAAAAGGTTTCACTATCGCCACAACCCCCCCCCCAGCATTTGTTACTGTTTAATTTCTTGATGATATCCCTTCTTTCTGGAGTGAGATGAAGTATTAGTGTTGTTTTAACTTGTATTTCTTGAATGACCAATGATATTGAACTTTTTTCATATATTTATTTGCTATCTGCATTTCTTTACCTGAGAAATGTGTATTCATCTCGGATACCCATTTTTTAATGGTGATTAAAAAATGGGGGTCTGATTTTTTCAATTTTTTAAAGTTCTAGATAGAAATCATTTGTCTGAGGGACAATTGGCTAAAATTTTTTCTACTCTATGGCCTGTCTTTTAACTCTGTTAGTGATTTCTTTTGATGTGAAAAAATTTTTAGTAAGATGATACTCTCGCTGTTGATTCTTTGAAGTACTTCCCACGCAGTTTGGTTTTTGTTCATGAACTTTCTGCCTACCCTCTATGTCTTCAAGATTTCCATCTACTTTCTCTTCAAGTAGATTTAGTGTTTGTATTTCTGTTTGAATATTTAGATCTTCGATTCATGTTGACTTTAGTTTACTGCATGGTGACAGACATGGGTCTAGTTTTAGTCTGTGTGTGTGAAAAGTCGATTTTTCCAGCACCATCTATTAAAGAAGCTATCTTTCTTCCAGTGAACATGCTTGGCTCTTTTGTTAAAGATAAGATGACTGAGTGTGTTTGTAGTTGTGTCTGCATCTTCTAATCTGCTCCGCTGACCCTCAGGTCTGGTTTTTTGCTAGTACCATGCTCATTTTATCACAGTAGCTTTGCAGTATAGTTTCCAGTAAGGAATTGTGATGCCTCCTGTCTTATCTTGCCCAAAATTGCCTTTGCTACTTTAGGTCTCTTCTATTTCAAAATGAGTTTTAGAATTTTTTTTTTTAGTTCTATGAGTTATGTTAATGGAATTTTGATTGGGATTGCATTAAATCTGTGTAACAACTTTGGGAGTATGACCATTTTCACAGTGTTGGTTCTTCCTATTCATGAACAAGATATATTTTTCCAGTTTCTGATTCTTAATCTGATAAAAGCCATGTATGAAAAACCAACAGCCAAATCATACTAAATGGACCAAAACTGAAAACTTTACTCTAAAATCAGGAAAAATACAAAGTGTCCTGTAACACCAATTATATTCAATATAGTTCTGGAAACATTAGCCAGAGCAGTTAGACAACAGAGAGAAGTAAAAGGAATAAGGATAGGAAAAGAAGAAGTTCAATTATCATTATTTGCAGATGACATGATATTCTACATAGAAAACCTCAAAAACTGAACCAAAAAACTTCTAGATTATAACCAAATTCAGTGTAGCTAGAGACAAAGTCAACACTCAAAAATCAATAGCATTCTTGTACACAAATGACAAACTCATTGAGAGAGAAATAAGAAAAATCACACCCTTCAAAATAACATCCAAAAAAGTGAAATACTTAGGAATCAATCTAACAAAAGAAGGAAAAGATATGTACATTGAAAATTACAGTATTCTGAAAAAGGAGATTGAAAAGGATATCATAAAATTAGTAAATATTAAGTAAAATAATATATATTTAAGTAACACTAGGACATTAGAAGCCCCAAAATACATGCAAGTTTTTGCTTACTTTTGTTAATACTATATCATTTTTTCTTGTGTCTCATGAAAAATATAACAAAATTTCATAATCAAATAATGAATGAATATTAGTAATTACTACACTGTATATGATTGTCTGCAATGTACAAGAAAAACTGAGAAAATTCTTATAAAAATGAAACAGTAATGTGAAACTTGCTTTTCAATCACCTAAAATAAACTAGTAGTATAAATGGAAAATTAGTATATATATTGAATTATTTTTTAAAACAATGATATATGAAATTTGGAGAAGTATTTGAACTTCTCTCTGCTTCCTATTTATCTCTCTTCTAATATGTATATTAGAGCTTTCCTGTCTGACTTATTTCACTTAACATTATATTCTCAAGTTACATGCATTTATGTATGAATGCTTTAAGTTTATCTCTTTAGGACAGGGTAGTGCTCCATTGTGTATAAATGCCACATTTTCCTCCATTCTTCTGTCGATGAGCATACATACTGTTCCCAAGATCTAGCTATTATAAATTGTGTCATTGTAAACATGAGTATGCATGTATCCCTGTCAAATGGCAGTTTTAACATTTGTGGAATGATAACAGAAGGGAGATAGGTGGGTCAAATGGAGTTTCTAGTTTCAGTTTTTGGAGGAATCTCTACACTGGCTTCCATAGTAGTTGCACTAATATACATTCCTATCAAAAATGTAGTAAGCTTCCATTTTCCCACATCCTCACCAGCATTTTATATTAGTAGCTTTTTAAATGATAGTCGTTGTTCCTGGGGTAAGATCATATCTCATTATAGTTGTAATTTGCATTTCTCTGATGACCAGTGGTAATGAACATTTTAAATATATTTACTGGTTATTTGTAATTTTTCTTCTTCTAACTGTATATTCATTTCAGGTGCCAGCTTTGATCGGATCTTTTATTTTAAGGTGTCTAGTTGCTTTTAGTTATTTATATATTCTTGATGTTAGTCCACTGTCTGTCTAATAGTTGGAAATCTTTTTTCCCATTCTGTAGATTGAGATACATGGTTTGGGTTTCCCAGGAACATTTTTTAATGAAGCTTTCTTTTCTCCCTTGTATCTTTTTGGCTTCTTTGACAAAGATCAAATACTGTATTTGCCTGGGGTGGTTCCTCCTACTTGTATCATGCTCCGTGGATTCTTATGCACATTTTTGTGTGATCCCCATGCTGTTTTGGTCAGTGCAGCTTTATAGTATAACTTCCAGTGTGGGATTGCGATGCCTCCTGCTTTCCTTTTATTACTCATGATTGATTTTCCTGTTCTGGGTCACTTCTGATTCCACAGAAATTTTAGGGTTGTTTTTTCTAACTCTGTGAGAAATGTTGGTACATTGATTGGGATTGCATTAAACTATATGTAATTTTTGGAAATGTTGCCATTTTGATTATGTTGCTTCTGCCTATCCAGAACAGGGAAAATTTTTCAATTTTCTGATGTCCTCCTTCAGTCTTATATAATTTTAACAGTAGAAGACTCTCAAGTCTTTAGTTATATATATATATATATATATATATATATATATTATATTTTCCATTTATTTGAAGGTTTAGTTCAGCTATGATACCTCTTTGTTGATAATTTTTGCTTAGCTTATGTCTATTTATTTGTGACAGTATGGTATTGAGATCTCCCAGTATAATTGTGTTGATGTTTTTCCAATCTTTTATGTTTATTAGAGTTTGTCTCATGAAATTGGGCGCACAGTGCTTTGGTGCATATATGTTTAATTGTTGTCTCTTCTTGTTGAATTGTTCCATTAACCAATGTGTGACATCTTTCTTTACCTTTTTCGATCAACTTTGTCATGAAGTCCATATTATCTGAAAATACGATAACTACTCCTACTTATTTCCAGTTTCTGTTGCATGGAATATTTTTTCATGCTTTGATGTATATGAATTTCCTTTATATTAAATGTGCTTGCTGTATATCACATACTTTTGGTTACTGTTTCTTGATATATTCTGTTGATTTGTATCTCAATTTGTGAGTTGAGTCCATTTACATTGATAGTTATAAATGATAGGATTGACTTATTCCTGTCACTGTATTAATTTCTTGTTATTATTCTTGTTACTATTTTGCTGTATTTCTTCTACTTAGTTGCTAGCCCTACCTGAGCTATTTGTTTTATTTGACCTTTTGGCATTGTTAACTGTATTTTCTTGCTAGGATATCCTTTAGAATATTTTGGAGTGTTAGTTAGGTGGTTATGAATTTCTTCATATTTTCTTTATCATGAAAGTATCTTATTTCTCCTTCAGCTTGAGAGAGAATCTTTCAGGATATAATAGTCTTGCTTATAAGTCTTTTTTTTGTACTGGGGATTAAACTCATGACCTCGTGCTTGCCAGGCAGGTGCTTATGCCACTGAGCTATGTCCCCAGCCAGAAGTTGTTTTCTTTATGAGTCTAAAATTCCATTCCATACTCTCTTTGGCTTAATGGTATGATTTTTTTTAATCTCTTGTAATTCTGATAAGTTTTCCTTTATAGATGGTTTATTGCATTTCTGTAGCAGTCTTTAAGATTCTGTGCTTGTGTTGCATCTCTGGTGTTGTAATTATCATGTTGAGCAGAATGTTTTTCCTGATTGTGATTATTTGAGGTTCTACCTACTTCATTTATCTGTATGTTAAATTCTTTTTGCATGTTTGGAAAATTATCAGCTATTACTTGTTTAAACAGCTTTTCTATACCCTTTGCACTGCATTCTGATTTTTCACTAATTCCAATTACTCCTTTATAAGACCTGTTTGAGTTGTCCAAGAGCTGTTGGATCCATTTTCACTTTTCCTTGGGTTTTTTCTAAAGTACCTCTCTTCGATTCACCATCAACAGTAGCCCTGCCCTTTAGGTCTGACACTCTGTCTTCATTCTGGTCATTTGTGCTACTCATACTTTAAATCATGTCTTATTTTGTTTTTTAATCTCATAGATTTTTGTTTGGAATTTTCTTATGGATTTCCATTCTTTTCCATGCTGAGCACCACTAGCTGTTAGCTAGTTCCTTCTCTAAATTCCTTGATCACTTGTTTCATTATGGTCTTTATGTGATTTATTATGTCTTCTTTAATTTCACCATGTAACTTATAAAACTATTTTGCCTGTATTCCTACCCTTTCAGACCTGTCCACTGTGTATCTTATGATTTCCTCTGGCTTCATGCCTCCTGTTCCAATTTTGGGGAGGTTGGCAATATCTGGAGATATTTTGTTGCCTAGTATTTCTAATCTTTTCATGTTTCTGGTATTCAGGGTTAGTATTTCTAGTATTTTCTTGCTGCTGGCATTTGCAAATGCATTGGCCCTGTGTCCTGTTCTTCGGGAGCAAGATACGATATTGTTTATGACTCCACAGGAGTCCAGGTATTGGCACAGAGAAAAAAACAATTGTTAGCACTGCTGCATTATCTTCTCTGTGGTAGTAAATTCAGTAACAACGATGGTATCAAATATCAACTGGATATGGACAAATCTTAGGAACCACTCATGAATAGCCCTTCACCAAAATAATGGGAGAGTCTGACTTTAGAGGAGACAATTAAGACCCCCTTATATTGACGCATAGTCATTCAACATGATTTCTGCTGGGTGTTGGCAGCAGAGCTGTGCCCCATATACACCACTAGACTAAATGCCTTCTCAAAACGCCTCCCCGTGACAGTGAAATCAGGTGTCCCACAGTAGCACACAGGTCTTGCAGTCCTCCTGGTCTTATCCTGGGCCTCAAGGGAGCTCAGGAAATCCCTATTTACTCACCCTCTCTGAACTATCTCACCTAACTTCTGTGGAAGGACATTTCTTCAATCTTAAAACCAAACTCCTTCAGTCAGGTCTGTCTGTTGATCATCAATTCCATTTCTCTGTACTGGGGAGACTCCAAGAATTGGAAGTGAGGTTTATGGCTCCTAGTCCTCCTGGCTGAGGTGAGGGGGCCTGGTGGGTGATAGCATCTAACATATCATTTGGAATTTGTGAAGCGAAATGAATTCCAATCCTAAAAATACAAAAATCTTTGAATATTTTGCAACTTTATTAAGCTATACTTGCTTTTCACCCATACTCACAATTCTTCTTTTGTCTAATTTGGATTTCTTTACTTAATACATATTTATTGAAGAGTTACTGCTAAGCTTAGATTTAACATTCTATAATAGACATGCATGACCTTAGACACATATTTTGAAATTTCTCTTTGTTAAATTTCCATGTACATTAGTAAATAAAAATTGTCTTCTCTATCTTCATGGTGTTGTTTGAAGCTCAACTATCTCTTTAATACTAAAGAAACACATTCATATTTAAGTTATGATATTTTATTAAGTGCTACAAGTAGTATGTAAAAGGTAGATTTTATGACCATTTTCTTCAGAATTTTATGACACTTAAGAGAAATGAGATATAACACTTAGGAAAATTTAAATAATAGCAAAAGGACATGCTATGATTAAGGAAGCAATGGGGGAAAATGTTTAACACCATCTTAAAAATACTGCATTATACATATCGCTCACATTTGTATAAATTCTCCCTATATTTATAAGTTCTAAGAATAGCAATCTTGATCTTGAGCCTCAGTGAAGCAGAAAAGATGTTGGAGCCAGAGAGACCTAGGTTCACATCAGTTTTTTTGACACTTAACATATTAATTTGAGCCTCAGTTTTCTATGTGATACCTTAAAACAATTATTACCTATAACACAGAGACAGCATTTTGTTTATGACAAGAATTTTTCTAAGAACTTCTTATATTTTCTTTTTTTTTTTTTTGAGACAGAGACTCACTATGTAGTTCAGGCTGGCCTTGAGCTCACTTTGCAGCTCAGGCTGGTCTCAAACTTGTAGCAATCCTACAGCCTCAGGCTCCTGAGTGCTGGGACTACAGCAGTGTGCCACCACGCCTGGTTATATTTGCTTATTTAATATATGAGAAACAGGAGGTAGAAAAGTTGGTAACTTGCCTGAGAGTGTATAGCCAGAAACAGATAAGACAGGGTTCAAAGAACACAATGATTGTAACAACTATTGACATCAATTATAAAAATTAAGAACTTACAAGTTATGAATAAACAGGAAATAGATACTGAGTGAGAAGATGGGGAAGATTTCATATGAAATAATTTTGAAAGCATTCTGCTTTCTTGAAAAAACATGGGCATAAACTTTTAAGAGTGTCCAAATCAGGATAATTAATACTAAATTGTATTTTTAAATAGATCAGTGTGTTTATTATTCTGATATTTGTAACATTTAAACTTTTAAGATTTATATCCAATTTTTAAACTTTCTATCCAAATGATGAAACTTTCAAGTAAATTTGTATTTTAAAATTCTTGTAACTTGAACAACTATTTCTAAAAGAGCAATATGTAATTTATCAACTAGTGATTTCTTATTGTTTATGTTTTTTTGAAATTCTGTAATATTTCTCTCCTTTTTATGTTTTATCCCTTTAAGTAAAAAATTTTAAAAAAAAGAATATTTTAAAATCATTATTTCAAACTTCCTACCAAAAAATTTCCCAAGAAGAAAACTTCCAAAATCACATGGCATGGTGATAGCCCTGAGAAGTTACCTTCAATCAAGCCATGCAATTAAATAACATAAAAAGTGTGAAGAAAATTTGTTTTTACTCATCAAACTGTAAATCAGCATACACTACACACACATAATTTAGTGAGACATGTCTTTATAGGTGTGAATCTTCAGAATCTAACATTTTAAACATAAAGCATGACAACATGATTTCTAAACACTGCTAACCATTTTTAGGAGTTGAAAGAAGTTTGGAATTTACCAAACTTACAATCTCATCTCTTATGTCCTTTAAGATGACTTATAATTTCAGCATTCTCCCTACTCAAATTCTATTAAGGATAGAAATATTAGTGATATGTTCATATATGATAACTGAGTCTAGTCCTACAGATATGCAATGTGGTGACTATATAATGAATTAAATAGCTATAGTAGTATTGTTTGCCATGTTGCCTTATTTTAAAGTAAGACTTAAATTTTTAACACAAATAACTTTTAAATAAAATTTCTTATTTATTTTTAAAATCTTTAAGTTTTCCCATACAGTTTATTATTACATTTCATATAAATAGAATCTTCTCCCCGTATTGAAAAGTTCAGGTTTAGATTCCCATGAACAGGAACAAATAGAAAGGGAAAATATGCATGAATGATCAACAGAAAATGGTATTTGGGTGTCAGTGAGTGAAAGGAAAGACAAGACCAAAACCCCACACAAATGTATAAGACCATATGACTGGGGTATGGATAACATCATTAACAGAATTAGATATATCTGGTTTGGAAGTAGAAACAGAGAAAGAGTAAAAGTGTGGAATAAGACCAGAACAAAAGTGTTGAATAAGACCAGTATGGTTTCTGATGTAGTTGATCTGAACCAAAAATCTTCAAAGGCTAAAAGAAAATGCAGCACTGAAACTTAGAAGTAAGCCGGCTCAGATTCAAGGACCTTTTATTGATCAGTAGAGTGTCAAAATTAGACACATTCCCTAGGAGAAAGCACACAATAGACAAGGCAAGAGTTCAAAATACAAACCCTTTCGATTATTCACACCTAGTGCTCAAGACAAAGCAGCTAGATATTGGGGCATGGTGATGGCAGACACGGAAGTCTTTGCTTAGGTTTTCTTGTCTGCAAGAATAGATAATGCTTCTAGGTTGGGAAAATTCTTAGAGACGGAAATACAACTTTGTCATACACAACCTTTATCTGAGATTTTGTCCTTTCCATCAGATTTCCACCCTCTTACGAGACTGGGGTCCAAGCGACTCTGAGGATTAACTGATTTGAGGTAAGTGATGGACAGAAGTTTTTATTTCCACAACCAATTTTAAGAAACATCATCATACTAGAATCTTCATCCTCCTTCCATGTCCTACAAACTATATTGTATTACTGTTCAAAATATTTCTTATGCTTTTATGAAAGTAGATTTGTGAACTATTGCTTGAGTGCTCTCAGCTTTGGTTGCATAATTTTCCTTAATCAATGAGACTGAATAGAAATGATCCTCCATATTTCAAGTAGAAGAGTAAGAGTCATCTTCACGACTTTACTATGACCTCCTCTGATTCACAGCTGACAATATCGCAGTGACTGACTTTCCTTTATCTTGGGTCTCAGAACTGATTAGATGAGAAACGCCTTCAAGCATCTTGTTAGGTGGATTTTCATCACTGTGACAAAATACCTGAGCTAATGAACTTGAAGAGGAAGCTTTACTGTGGCTCACGGTTTTAGAGGTGGCAGTCTACAGTGACAGTCCTGCTTTGGGCCCATGGTGATGCAGCACATGTGGCAAAATGCATGCCTTACTAAGGAACCCAGCCTTGCTACACTTCAGAAAGGGCCAAGGGCAAAAACTATGTCAAAAACCCTCTGACTGATTGGAGATAGCCTGCACAGTCTTTTTAAATGTAAATGAGGAGACTACTTTCACCTTTCACAGGGGACAGTTTTCCTTTTCAGGTGCAGTGCAAGATGCTTAGCACCTTTGATTTCTAAGCATTAAATGTCTGTATTACATAGTTAGGCCTCCACCAAATTAGAATGTCTATATAATTATTGAAAGCAAACAGGACAAAAATACATCTCCCCGAAATAAAACCAGAAAAAAACCTAGTGGGGTCAGTCCTTGTTTGAGAACTGTCCAAACGAAAGATGCCAACAAATTGCAAAATGAGACTATGCATGGTTACTTTCTCACTTGAACATGACTCCAGAGAGCAAGACGATGATCCTGTGTGCCTTTCATCTCCTGCAGTCCTTAACAAATAGGTTGCATGGGTTACATTTCTTCAAAAGTTGAGTGACCTGAGGTCATGTTGAATTCTGTTCTAACTCCAGTAAGAGGATCATCATCTCCTCATTTTCAATCCCTAGTTCATTTATATACAGAAGATAGAACTTTGTGAATCATAGGATAGAAATGTAAGAAGTGCATACATGTAACTCTTAGTTATGTATGAATACCACTACCTTCTGGGAGATTTATCTTTAAGAACATTCGCTTTTCCTATTTCCCAGTAAAAATAAGACAGAAAAAAAAATCCTTCCCTTCCCTTTGCTCAAAAACAAATAAAAACAGTGAATAATGGTTGGAAAAGTACAGATTGTGAGAAGTGTTTTACGAGCCTGAACCAATAGAAAGGTGTTACCTGGCTCCTTCAAGCCATTCTGGATATAAATGGTAACCTTGGGCAGCTAATATTGTTCCCTCAGCCTTTGCTATGAGATCACAGGAAGAGCAGAGAGGCAGCTATGCGTAAAGATGTCTGCAGCACTACTTTCTGTGCGGCTCATACAGGAGTCTATGTGTTGTTGTAAGCTGAGCTCCCTGCTAATTGGACGGTAAAAGTGCAGGTCTATCCTTAGGTGGCGTAAAGCACTGAGTCTCCAAGAAGAAACAGAGCTAATCTGCAGTGAGAGAGCTGGTAGACAGTGAGGCAGAGACCTCGCTCATCTCAAATGCCCAGCTGTGAAAGGTGTCATACCTAAGGTATCTGGGATTTCAACGCTCCTTGTTAAGGTGGTTTGAGATCCTTCAGCAAGGGGCTGCAGTGGGCAAAGCAGCCCACAGGTCTTCAGACGCAGCCAGGTCTCGGGAGCAACTGTGCACAGAACAGAATCCCTTTCTCTTCCCTTTCTCTTTGGAGCACTGTTGTGCTCCACAAGGAATGTCGGGAAGTCCCAATACGACTGAAACTCTAAGTTGGCCGCGCCAAGATACTGATTTTCTAGGTCTACTTGGACCCATTTCCAGTTGTTTCACACAGTATGTTATTTGTAAAATTTGGGTTTTGATTCACTGAGACAGAGAATTTTCACCCTGCAGCAGCAGCAGCAGCATAAGAGTAACATCATTGATGAGAGTCTGGGTCTGGTCTTCTCAACTGTATTAGATCCACATCAGGCAGTCTTTATGTTAGTTTTCTCGCACCTCTCTCCTATTACTTAGCTGTAGACAGAAGGAATGAAGTGTAGAATGGATCAGCTATTGAATAAAAGAATAAAGTGTAGACTGAGTCACGTTCTAGGCATTTAATTTCGTTACCTCTATGATCAGTAACACTAAAAAATGCTTCTCACTGAGGAAGCGAATGCACAAAGACAGAATTTAGACTTGCAGTATCTCCTGCTTTCTTGAACTATGCCTAAGGTTGTATTAAAAGGAGGCACATGATAAAAAATGTTGATATAAGTTAACTTTCTGAGAGCATGAGTCATTTTAGAGTCATATTTTGTGGCTCCTAAGTTATAATTGGAAAGAGGTCTCTGTTTGTGTCTTAACTGCAGAGACTCCAGAACTCTACCTCCTGATCATAGAGAATGGTTATGTGAAGTTTATGTCCTTGAAAAGAATGGAAATGAGGCAGATGGTTGGCGTTTGCCCTCTACCCTCGCCCTGACCTGCTCTACACTGCCTTTGATGTTTTCTCTGTGCTAACGACGGTCTGATTAACTACCATTCTGCACTCTCTTTAAAAGCTCTGCCTGGGGACTGTGGGATGGATGGTGTGGTAGTTTATGAGCTTCTGAAAACTCCCCGCAAATGTCCCCTGGCTTTCTGGAGACTTCTGCGGCATTCATGGGAACCGTTGAAGGTATGGGTCTACTGACTTTGGGGGACTCTTCAGTGTATTGAGAATACCTCTCGAAGAGGCTGAAACATTTCCAAATATGCTAGCATTTATCAGCATTTCTTATTTATGTTGCTGCCTTTTGATTTCATATTTCTTTGATGGTGAGCCAAGGATGTGTATAGGTAGACAAATAAATTCGATATTCTTTTCTACTCAGGCTCTGGGTCACTCCTGAGAGCTGCTCCCAAATGGCATTGTGCAAAATAATGTTTAAGGTAGTAGTAATAGCATTGTTTTGAGTTTATGTGACCTTTGTATTTTCCTAATATTTGGTAACAATATTCACTTCATTTAAAGTTTCATTTGCATTAGTATATATTTACAGTACATGTAGTCCTCAGGGGACTTGGTACATGACATGTTTAAGTTCTTTTTTAAATACCCTTTCCCTTCTCCCCCCTCCTTTTTGCCTCTTGGCCCTCTTATCCTAATAAAACCAATAGTGAGAAATTACTGTGAAAGTTAAGTGAACTACTATAAAGACTTTTCATGGCATTCAAGAAGTGGTAACATTATCTTCATTACTAAACAAGATGAATTTCATGTCATTCACTATAAACAAAATGCTACATTCAAAATCCCTCTTCTCACTATTTTAAAATATGAAAAAATTATGGTAATGGATATGTTAATTACCCTGAGTCCACCATTACCCGATTTGTAATGTATTTGCATGAGGAATGACATTCCTCCCTCATAAATATATACCAATATTACGTCAGTCAAAAAATCAAGGAAAATATTTAAAAAGCTTTATAAAATAAAATGGCCTCTCAGAGAAGGAAGGAAGACTGCTTGGATAATTAAATAATGCTAACAAAATACAGCTGACATTGCCATTCTATTTAATAAATTAATGATGATACCTCTAAAAGAAGAATAGAGCTTCTGCCCTTTTGCAGGGCATCTCTAACTTGTGTCCTTCCTAACTCATCCAATCCAGGCTTCTTTATTTTCCAGTTTTGGAGATGATGAAATACCACATACATATGTTCTGATATCAAAACAATTGCTAAAAATATGAAAGCTTTTCTGACAGTGAAAGCTCATTTGCATAGTGAAGTTTCTTTTCAAATACTACGTTCTTTACTGTGACCGTTAGGGAAGGAGTATTTCTTACAGATTGATTTTCATAGACAGGAAGCTCCCTTTTGTGCGGTTTTGCGAGTATTTTGATAGAAATGTTCCTGAATTGTTTTATCAATGTCCTTTCCTTTAGATGCTCTACAGTGACATTTTCTTAGTACAAGAACAAGATTGTCAACATGAGCCTGGCCCTCTGTGATTGACACCATCCAACATGATTGACATGTTGAATATTGTTTTCCTTTGTATTAATAATTTAAAACTGCTGAATTGTAATCTTTTTGCCTGCTTTGGAACTTTCTGTCAAATTCCAGATTTCTTAAATTACAGAATACACAAAAATGACAACTGTTTTTATTTTTAATTCTGTTTATGACTTTTAATCCCCTATGTTTGTTTTTTTAAAGAAAAAGTAGATATCACAAGGCATTCCTAGGATCTCTAAGTTTCTAACTTCTTGCATGTTTTTATTTTTAATAATAGCTAAAACTTATCAAATGTGTACTCTCTATAAAGTGTTATATATTTATGCTCCATGTCATGTAAGCTTCGCAGTCCAGAAAGGGAGACACCACTTGTTCCCTCCCCCATGACAAATGGGAAAACTGAAGTTTTTGAAGGTTTATAGATATACTCCAAGGTCAGAGGAAGTGATTTACTGAGAATTCAAACAAAGTCTGTCTGACTCCACATCTTGTGCACTTCACCCCAATCTTATTGAGAAATATCAATTGCAGAAAGATGCCTGGTAGAGGGGTGAAGCTGATGGCAGCACACAGAATACCAGGGTTGCAAAGCAGGGGACAGGACAGTGGGGAGAGAAGGACTGAGAAGGCATTGGGTGCCAGGAGCACATGGTACAAAAAGACAAGAATGAATAAAAACGAAGGCGTCTTCTCAGGGAGAAGTGAAAACTGGAAAAAGATTATCCTATAAGGACCAAAGTCATCATTTCTGAGGAATAAAGAACAATTCCCTTGTTCTAAAAAGACTAGCACAGAAGGAAAACTCAAAGTATCATTTTTATTGCCCATAATTTTGTTTCCTAAACTTGTTTAACCCTCAGTGTATGAGGAGAAAGTGATTTTTTTCCTATGGAAACAAGGATAAAGAAATGAGGATTCTTACGCCCAGTCATGCATTGTAAGGTGCACTGACAATCACAAACTCCCGTGCTACCCTCCTACATCCCGAGGAGACTAACATTTAGTTCATCTGAGACCATCCATGGAGCATGAGCTGGAAAACTCCATCCCGAACTGCTGAGTTAGGAGATGTGGCTCACACTGAGCTGACAAGGCCAACTAAGCAAACCGTGGCAACAGACTGGGCAAACTGACCCCTTCTCCAGGAGCGTGAGGGACTGTGCTCCGTGCAGATCAAGACTGTGCAGGAGTAAAGGCGAATGCTTCCCCTGTAGGTAGCGGATCCCCAGAAAGATAAAAGGAGAAACTAAACCCAGTATGCCTAAATTATTTTTCCCCAAATTGTCTATCAGCTTAAGGCCCCTTTGATCCCTTTAGGTAATGAGTAGAGGGGTGCAGAGAAGCAGGGTCAGACCAAGGGGGCCTCTCTGTAAGGACGAAGCATCAAAAGTGGTGAAAAACTTCCCCTCGTGTTATGTAACAGCTACAGGAGAAACTACCCATGTGTAATCAGAGAGACTCTTTGTATTCTTAGAATTTACCCCTTTGAAGGAAAACTAGGGAAATTTTTCTGGATTGACTCACATATGGAGCAGTAGGTGTTGAGTGTGAAAAAGCCGGCCACGGATAAGCTCTGAATAGGGGTGTATGTGCATGTGTGTGTGCATGTGTGTGTGTGCACACACAGATGTGCGTGTGTGTGTACACAGATGGAGGGACAAAAAGAAGACAGGGAGGAACTAGAGTGATACACTAACCTGTTTTCCTTCGCTTTAGCAATGTTTTAATTTTGTTAAATACAATGCAGTCTTATATTGACATTATAACGTGAACACATGCAATGACTCGCTTAATAGGATGGGGAACGGTAAGGCAGCCCAGTGGTAGAACATTTCTGCTACCCTTAGTTCTACAATTAGCATTGCAAAAACTACATCTGGTAGCCAGGATTTAAATAGTGATGGCTTTTAAGTGAACAATTCATAGAAGCTTTGTTCTGGTAGTGAAAACATGAACAGTACATTTTCATTTTAGCCTAGCAGTCTTTAAGAATAAGAGAATACAGAATTTCATTCGAGGAGGAAATGCTTCTCTGCAGCAGTCAGGAAGTTGACAGGACTGGTGGTCCGTTGATAGTCTAAAGGTGAATCACACTGTCAGAAAAGGTGAGTCACTATTTGAGACAGAAACCATTCGTCTTTTGTGTAAAATCATGCCCAAGTCTCAAACCTCTATGTTCATATTCAGACTTTTACTTTGCCAGTGGGAACAAAAAGGAAACCAATCTAATCTTCCTCACCAGACCTGCTAAGAAATCATCCTTTCACTTAAAGATATTCTGACTTTTCCAAGACAAGCAGGTATTTTCCTTTATTTTGAACTCACAAGGTCCTTTCTGTCGATTAGTGATAAACACAACTTGTCACTTCCTATAATTAACAGCAAGTCAGGAACCCTTTGCTTCTCATTTAACTCAGTCCTCAGCACAGAAAGAGGGTTTTCTACTGCAGATTCAAGGAGGTTTTAAGTCCTCTTGCTCTTAGTGTAGGGTTCTCTTATCATCTTGCAAATTCAGCGTCTAGCTCTAGGCTGAACAATATAGCATGGCTTTTGCTGAAAGGTTATATCCATAGATATTTACTCAGCGCACTTAGGAAAAAAAAAGAAGATTAGAATCTTACTTGATGTGCCTGAACCTTGAAAACTAACTGTCCTTTTCTGGACTTTGAAAAGTGACAGAACTGTCTGACATGATTTGTCAGGTACCCTCTGAATTCCTTTGGAAAATTCATTCTCTGAGGTTGCTTCTCAAGGAGGATAGAAAGACTGAAACCAGAAGTCACAATGTACAAACATCAAAGGGTTCCCTACCACATCTTCGTTTGGAAAATTTCCTTAAGTGGATTTCACAGTTTGTACATGTATATGTTCACATACTGGACGGACCTGATACGAATCTACTTTGCCATGATATTTTTCTCTGGGAAATCTTTAGGGGAATCTTAGAAATCCAGGTCACTATCTGAGCACTTCAGAGCAGGTGCCACCAAGGATCAGCAGGAGTTTTCACAGTGCTTTTCCAGCCGAGTAGATCAAGACAGGTTTATACAATGGGCAGTTGCTAATTAACAGGAACAAAGTGTCAGCAGGGCAAGATGAATCAAGTCTGGAGGCGTGCTGTAAAACATTGTAGCAATAGTCCAAAAATAGCCTTTTATATACTTTAAAATCTTGTAAGAAAGTCACTCTGATATTAGGGCTTTACTGCAGAAAGATAAAATCGAAAGGATAGAGAGAGGCTGACATTTGCCTTTCAAGCTTAAATATTTTTTAGTTTTTACTCCCTTCTATGCCTCAGAGATCATTGCTTTTTAATGACAGGGCCAAGAAACTTCTGAGGGAATGGGAACAATGGAAACAGAGGAAGCAGTAATGCATTGACTAAAGAAGATTACTGAGAAGTCAGAATTTTGCTTGGAACAAATGAGGGTCTTGGTTATTCAAGTCAGACTTTCACCAGTGTTTCTGCACCCCTGCTTTGTAGCAAAGATGTTTTTAAGACCGTTGTCTTAAATTTCTCCTCAGTAGCAACTTGGGTCCCTTCCACGGCCTCACTAAGGAGGTGCCCTGCACAAAGTGGGGTAACATAACATTGAATTTATGGAACATTAAAAAAAAAAAAGAAAATTGGCTCAATGTTAAATCTGTATTGATATAACACGCAGTAATTTCCATTGTTTTCTGGAAAGAATGTTGCCATATGCAGTTTGTCTAGCACTCTGCCAATTTCATATACTCTCACACATTTATTGCAAGTGACCTCACACCCAAGCACTTCCCGTTGCTCTCTTGTTTAGTTCTGCTGATTATAAACACCTGTAAAATTACTTGATTTTGTTTTGAGGGTTCAGTCACCAGTGTTCAGATGAATCAATAAGTCTGAGTGAATATTTTTAGTGGATCGTATGAGGTAAAAAGATAGTGACTCATTACTGGGCTAGTTATTCCCTTGGGCTTTAAGGCATTGTGTGATTTTATGCTAAGGACCCACAGAGGTTCATGTAGAGTAGAAAGGGACTCAGGGTCACCAAAGGACAGAAAAATTACTGGGTGACAGCATTTACCACGCATATTTGCATGAACCATTAGTTCTGCCAAATGATTATGTAAGTTGCTGGTCATAAGGGCTTCTGGGTACATTGGTTTGGAATTAATCAAACTAAACTAAATGAATTTCTTTAATATCATAACTGTCATAGTCTCTAGCATATTAGAATGTATCATGAATCTATGAACAGGCCAAGAGTGGTGGCACACACCTGTAATCCCAGGACTCAGGAGGCTGAGTCAGGAGGATTACTGTAAGTTTAAGGCCAGCATGGGCTACAAAGTGAGTTCAAGGTCAGCCAGAACTGCATAATGAAACCTTGTCTCAAAAAAAAAAAAAAACAAACTTTGAACAATATGCTAATGTGTAGTACTTCTAAAAGCTTATCTTTTTAAAAATATGCATTCAAATAAATATTCTGTAGAAAATAGTAATTTAGGGGTGCTATAAAAATGGGAGGGATGGAGGAGCTAAAAGATTAGCAATAATAAACATCAATATTTTACTCATGCCTCATAGTTTATAAAATGTATTCTCATTTATTAACTCCTTTGATCCTGAGGTCAAACAAATTTACAGCGGAATAATAACTCAAAGAGCATAAGTGGCTTCTCAAAAACTAATAGTCATAAACATGAGTGTTTTGACATGACTCTCTGTCTGACGACTTTAGCTAAAATATTCTTTTCTCTACACTATGCATTAGTGAATGCATCACACCTTTTGTTTGCATTTTGTCAAGAATTTTCTGAATTTGTATTTCTGAGATGGGGTCACTGGGACTTTTTATACCAGAGCAAGTCCCATGAGTCGTATGTCTCAGCCTCCATCTCTTTCCCCCCGGGAACTTGCCCTTTTTATGGGTCACCTTTATCAGAGATTCCAGAAGAAATAAATGGCATACTCAGAGGTGTCATGAACCAATTTTAATGGAGAGACTTTCTATAAAATGGGGGTGAGATACAGCCAACTGAAAGAAGGCGATCAGTCGCTTGAGCTAGCAGTAGCAAGCAGCAGCTTTTACCACAGTATCTAGAGAGGTCAAGTGGACACCCAGAACAGTGAAGCCGGCATGTTACAGTGCAGCAAACCGCGGGATCTGAGGGAATCTGCACTCTGATTTCTTCCTCCTCCCCCTTTCTGATCTCTTGCTAGTCCCAGAAATTACCCGGAATCTGTAAGAAGCCAAAGGATGAGGTTCTATCTTGATGCATAGAAATTCACCTGGCTCAAGGCCAGTCTGGGGCACACAGCGAGCCTGAACTGCTTAGCGAACCCTGTCTCACAAAGACAGAGTGGAAAAAAAACGAGTAGAAATCTACCCTCTGTTCACACAGCACAGGACAGTGGAGGACAACCTAGCCTGGATCAGTGGCTACACACACTTGTGTGTCCACTTCACATGTGTCCAGCTCCCACGCAACGGGTCATCAAGGTGGCCCAACTGCTAAGAAGTAAAACACGTGGCCCTCAGAAATTTAATCAGCAGCCCTTAGCTAATCAGGTCAAAAGTCATTAGGAAAAACCTAGGGACAGTATTGCTCAGCATTTCCTGGGATGATTACATTCTTTGGTATCTTAGCTAAATAACACTGGTCTCCCCAGAAGGACTCTTCAGAATCTTGTTTCCGTGTGCCTGGATATGGAAGTAGCAGCTAGCCGTGTGGGTTCTGATATGCTCCACACATCTGCAGTACCAGCCCGGGCATTTCTTTCTCTCTGAAAGGTGTCATCTACAATCACCTGTGCCCAGGGTCTTCATGTTGTCAAGTTCTGGTTATTCCATGGGTGGGAGAGATTGGCGCTGCTCTGGCATCTGTATAGACTGAGCCAGTCTGCTCCCAGTTTCTCCAGATTTGGGGTTCAGGGAGAGGAGCTGCTCATTAATAAGTTTTTTTTCCCCTTTTTATGGTCCAGTCTCCAATCTTGATAACCTGTTTTCTATCACTGCACTATGTTGAAGAAAGAAGCAGGCAGAACCAGGCAGGGGCAGGAAAAATGAGGATAAGGAAAAAATAATATTCTGCTTATATGTTTTGGGGTTCTTTTGTGAATCTTTCAGATATTCATATTTTGGGAGTTTGAGAATTAATTTGGCCATATTCTCTATATTAATATCAAAACTTACAGTAGGATATGCAAATATGCAAAATTATTTGCTTAATGAAATAATGGTATTTTGAGATTACCTGCTGCCCACCAGTTCTGTTGGCACATTCTCACTATAACTTTTGAAAAAATTCAGTACAGTGTCTGGCAAGTGCAAGGTACTGAATTTGATTCTTAATACTAGAAAAAATTTAAAAAAAATTTAAAAAAATCATTAGCATTCCCTTAAGATTTCCAGACATCTAACAGGAACAAATAATCATTGGATGATCAATTTCTCCAAATCAGGGAATCTATAGATGCCCTTTACTGACCTCAAGGCACATTTTTTCCCCTGATCTTATGCTCACTAAATCCTTCTTCAGTACCCCAGTAGAATGTGGCTAGGCCCATTTTACTGATTTTCTTAATATGGACACAAACTAAGAAATCTGTGTGCAAAAGGTAAATGAAGTCTCACCAACACTTCATCCATAAAGGGACCCCAATTTACTTTCCCCAAAACATGATTAAAAAATTTCCAAATCTTTGTAATAGGTTATTTTCTTTTTGCCATGGTTTCAGAAAGGGGATGCTCTCAGTTCCCCAATCAGACCTTCCCTCTCAGGGAAGACAGTTGTCCAACAGCAGTATTTTTCCATATGATGGAGGCAAATGGTGAAATTTTCCTCAGGTCAGAGCCAGGGATATTCACATTTCTGCTGTCAGAACCTTAGTTTCCCGGTTTCCCCTGGCAACCACCAGCCCTTCTAGGTTACAGCAGTTAACGAATTAGAAGCAGCCAAGTAGGAGGCATTGGAAGCTGGCACACTGACAAGTGACAGGTGTCAGAAAGAGGAGTGTGAGGGACACTAACTGGAAATGCCCAGCAGCCTGCGTCCAGTAGGTGGTGGCCATGTGACTCTTAGCATCACGATCATCCCCAAGGGCATTGCTTTATTTGAGCCACACCAATGGCCCTGACTCATCAAAAAAAGATTAACTTGTGTCAAGAATATTCTGTGTAATAAGGAAAAGGAGTTTGCAATATACTTTAGAAAAATTTCCATCAAAATGAATATATATATATATCTCAAATCAAGCTTCAACTACCTGGAAAATTTACATGGTAGAAATAGATTTGATTCATTGGTGGGAAAGTGTATGCACCTTGAGACCATAAAGATAGGTGAAATGAACAGGGCACAGAAGGTTAAATATTTAAAGAGCAAAATAAAAGCTACGGGAGGCAGGGAGGTAGATCTGGGAAAGGGCCAGCTTTGAAGCTGCAGCTGAAGTGACAGGTCACAGCCAGAGTCTCTCAGCTCTGAGTTGGCTTAGAGTGGGGTGAGCAGGTCCCTAGTGCAGGAAGACCCAGGGACGGGGCAAGCCTCCAAAGCGGGCAGAACGGTCTTCCATAGGAGCATCTCTGTGGACCTGCTTTTAATGGTGTCCTAAATATCTCAGTTGTTTAGGAAATGTGGGAAAGAGAGCTTACACTGGAAGTTAGTAAGATGACAGTATTTCCTTTAATATAAGCAATAGCAATCACAGCACGTAAACACTGGACCCAAAGATCTAGTCAATGAGAAGTAAAAAGTAAAACATGAAAACAATTGGAATAAAAGATATCAGTCCCTATTTATGAGTCATGTGACAGGATAAATGGAAAAGGTAAAGAAATCACAGGTAAAATTAACGAAATGTTAAAATTAATGAAAAAGCTTATTTGTATTGACTAGTACAATATCAGTGGTTGTAAGTCAACTGTTAGAATATAGAAACTTAGAAGGCAGGAAAGAAGCCTATTTCCAATGAGAACATAAAATATAAAATTCTAGGCAAATTTTTCCAAAAGACATACAGGACCTTTACTGGAATCATAATATCTCAAAATGGAAAGACATTAAAGAAGACATAAATAAATAGAGACATAGAAACTGTTCATAATAGATGACTTAGTAATATCACACATTTTCAAAGTTCAATGATAATGTAAAAAAATCTCTCTGAATTATTTTCATGGGATTATATAAGCTGATTATAAAATTAATATGCATGGACAGAAAACCAAAGAATCAGCCAAGAATATTTTCTCTCAAAATAGCCAGGGTAGTGTTAAACTATTGAAAATAATATAAGATTAATAGAAGCTTAGACATATTAGCCAGTGGAACAGAATGGAGAATTTAAAATAACTGCATAAAGGAAAATCTGCTATATAAGAGAATTGGCGTTGTAGATAAATGAGGAAATATTCTACTTATCACTTGTGAAAATCATATAACTTGTAGGAGAAGAATGTGCCCTCTTTCCTCATACCATGTATAAAAGTTACTTCCAGATGAATTAAAGACTCAAATGAAAACAAGAGACAATAAATAGAGGAAAAGCATATTGGTGCTTTAAAAGTAGGGTTGCATTTTAACTTCTTAAGCTTTGTGATTAATGGGTAAAGTGACTACTTCTGTGTTCCACTGTGAAGAGTATATGTGTGCATTTATGTGTACATGCCCTGTGCACATACATGTTAAAATGATGTGATGCATAATGATGTGTAACATTTTCATTCATAGAACTGCTGAAATTTACACATTCAAAATCCTGATTATTTTGGTTTCTGTGCTACATATTTTCTTGGAGAAGTGATAGCTCCATATTGTTTTTTTGTATATTTCAGCACATTTTAAATACAAGACTTACAGAGCATCAACATTTTCCCAGTTTCTGTAAGTGAAGCTGAAGGCTGCAGGCACATTTTTCTGAGTTCACTTATTCATTCATGCCAAATGAAAGAATTTGGTGTTCTTGTATCAAGCGACGTGACAGTGAGAGAATAATAAATAAGCCCTCTGTACTTAAAGCTTAAAGTCTGGTCTCTCATGCTTTATAATCTCAGTTTGTGCTACATCCCCAGATCCAATTTTCTCCTCTTCCAGGTCCCACTTTGTGTCTGAGAAACGAAGTTTCACATATGTGACTTAAGCTCCTTTGATTTCCAGCTTCTGGTTGGATTTGGCCCTAAGAGGCCCTGGCAGATTGAGTGGTTACAGAGAATGGTTTCTCCCTTGCTTCTCTTCTTGTTTCTCCAGGGTTTGGTAGCTACTGCTTTCCTAGGTCCTGGGGCGTTTATTAGACAGCTCACCGTACCTGTGGCCCTTTCTAGGTCTCGACATCACTGTTTCCTCCTGTTTCCCCCCAAGACACAAAGTGGCAGTAGGTTCCCAGTATTTCTCATCTTAGGTCCCTGGCCATCCTTTCTTGCTCTCTCCCGTCCTATGCCTTGTGAAGATGCCAGGTATTTATAGCTACTTACAACCTAATAAGTGCCAGAAATAAACCAACATGATGTGTATACGACACTTCCGAAGCACCTCTTGTGGTCCTCTTGGCTTCACCCATCACCTACACGCACGGCACGTGGGACACAAAATGCCATAGCACGCTGATTCCACATGGACTCATGGGGTTCTGTCCCCTGAAGCCTCCAGGAGTACCCCCCACATCTTTATTCCTGCAGCCACTTCCAGAACTCAGGTGAAATTCCACAAGGCAAGATATGAGGCTTGGCTTTCCGGGTGATGCCAGGAAGGTCCACGGCATAATGCTGAAGTGACACCAGTATGAGGGAGACAAGACCTAACTTGCCCACGCGGATCTGGGGTGTTCTCTGTGGCTGAGGAGGAGCCCGCGTGCTGTGTCTCCTTGCTGCTCTCATCCAGTGAAACAGAAGCCAGCGGGGGAGCCTTCTCCTGTAGCTGCTCCTCATCCTCTTCTCAGCTTTCTGCTCCACTCACTTGCACTGCCCTGCGCTGGTATTTGAAAATAAACTATTGCATTATTTGCATTTGTTTAAAATAAACTATTGCAATTTTGCATTTGTTTAAAAAAAAAAAACAGGGAAGCCACCACACAAGGTGGTCTGTTAAGGAATATGGGGGAGGCTTCCTTAGACACAGTAGTCCATCCAGGGAAACCTCTTTGAGAACTAAAACCTAAAGGGAAAACAAGAAGCCATCTGAATGATGACTTGATCAAAGATATGAGGAATAACCATCGCTTTCAGATAAGAAAGAACATGTTTAAGCAAACGCAAGGCCGGTGTGAATGGAACAGGGTGACAAATAGGGAGTGGGGAGGTATGAATTTGCAGAGGTTAACAGAGGCATGGAGGCCATAAGGAAGATTTTAAATTTAGCCTCAGTACAACAGGTGAAAGAATAGGAAGTTTCTGGAAATAGTTGTGACTTGATTTGCATTTTAACAGCAATTTGACTGCTGTATAGAAATGATTTATGGTGAGAAAACAAGACAGTTGGGTTTAAATTTCATGTGGAGGCTAAGAGAAATGAAAGTGCCGTGTCTGGCTCCCAGGCTTTTGAAGTAGGGAATCTGTGGATAATAATGCACCATTTTTTGAAAGAGACTATTTTACAGGAAACCCAGTTGCAGCAGTAACCAGAGATAAAAGGCTCCATTTTTTGAAACATTGAATCTGCTACCTATGGAACATCAAATTAGAGATACTTGGAAGCATTTAGAAGCACAAAGTTGCAAAGTTTCATTCATAACTCCTTGCTCTTTCTCTTATCCCTGCATTCACACTGTGAGCAAATCTTTCTGATTTTAGCTTGAAAGCTTTATCCCAAATCTGACTGCTGCTCACCGTTTCAAAGGTTGACATCACTGACCAAGTCACTTTTTGTCTTCTTTCCCCTTCTCCATTGCAATAGACTACACATGGGTATCCTTTTTTTACTCTGTCTCTATAGTTTAACAATAACCTTATTTTTTTTAAATGTGTGTCAAATCATTCAGACATCCTGTTCAAATCCACACTTGAAATAAAATAAAGTTTCCTGTCTATGGTTTCCAGAAGTCAAAGACATTTTTATGGTTTATATGATCTCAAATATGTGTTTGGTTTGTGAATAAATGAACGAGGCACCCAAATCACTAACAGAACTTGATTTGGTGCAAAGTAACCAGCCCACATGAGGAAATCAGATAGGTCAGAAACTTCTACAAGAGAAGACATAGTGGCTATTTGCAAGGATTTTGTGAATGAAAGTAAAGAATTTTCTGTTGAATTATCTCCATCACCTCAGTGATACATGAGCTAATGTCACAAACAGAATGTGTTGTGTAGGATACATGGCAGGGGGTGTTTAACATTAGAGAGTAAAACATTAGAATTTTAACTACAGAAGAATTTACAGCACCGGTTTAAGGCCCATTATAATTTTATAATTATGAATGCCAAGTTTATGTGGTCACCAGCCATGATGTTTTCTCTTATAATATTGAATATCAGGCACAGAAAATATGTAAGATATAAGCAGTTTTGCCAGGGAAGTAAGAGAAAAGGTGAGGGGGAAGCAGAGGGTGTCTGTGTAGTGGTCGTATCCGGTGATAGATGATAAAAGCTGAGCAGGAAGAATAAAGTCAAGACAGGGAGACACTAAGCAGAGTGAGGAACAGGTGCTGGAAAGTCCACTTGATACAGAGCTTTCAAAGGGGGAGCGTAGCAAGCCAGGCATCGAATGGCTGCGAAGTGGTTATGCAAAGGCCTTGAAAGGAAAGATGCAAGAGTATTGAACTATATTAAAGAGGAATTAAAAGCATTGAGTATTGAGGAGGAATAGAAGTGTCAGGAATAGAGGAGCGTAGTGGAAAGTAACCGGGAGCAGATGCATACATTAATGTAAAGTCTTTGCTTGTTTGTTTCAGGAGGAAATGCAGAAGAATGAGGTCTTGAAGTGTTATTAAAAACAAAATTATATTTACCTCACTTAAGAAGGAACTGTGATGTATAATCTCTTTTTGGTATGTGGCAAGAAAACATTATCTTCAGATGGGCACCATGGAATGCATGCTCTGCCTCCACATACGCCCACATACTCGTCAATTCAGTATTATTTTAAAATAAAGGGGGGACTGTGTTCTACTTGTCCAGGTTTTACTCAGTAAAGATCAGCACAAATGGTCATAGCTTTGTGGGGACAAAGTCCTTACTTGCTCAGTATTTTCTCTTTAGCTCTAATTCACATGTTGAGCATTAAAAAGGAAAAGTTCTGTATTTTTCAAGCTAGGAAAATGCATTTTTCCTTTGGTATCTGACACTTAACTTGCAAAAATGGCCTGAGTTAATAAAGCAATTATTTATTTTCAAGATGCTGGGCTCAGTGGAGTATAGAACCGCTCAGCTACTGAAAGCAACAGAATAGCTGAACATCCAAGAATTTAGTACATTCTGTGTGACAGCGGAGAGTCCATTTAACATGCCTCATTCTGAAGACTTAACCTGTAATATAAACTGGACTAAAAGATCTTTAAGAATCTACCTAGCTCTAAAATGCTATTTCTTTATAGTCTCCTATTTACCACATTGCTTTTTGTATTTCACCATTTCCAATTATTTTGGAATTATATCTGCTATTTGCTAAAAATGAAATTTAAATAACTGAGATCCATGTGATTTTCTTCTATTTCCCAAAAGGCAAATCCGGTGGAAACACAGTAATCTATACACATAACCATTGGTTAGCCACCATAATGGAATTAGCATTAATGACAATAATTCAAATATTGGATAATAAAAGTCATTTATATTTGGATTTGGAGCACACTCTATTTTGCAGGTGTATCTTCTTACCTACATTATAAGCTAAACACAGTGTGCTCTCTCTAGGTAATTATCAGTTGAGAGCCATGAGAATAAAATGTTCTAGACTTGATAGTGGAAGAGAAAAACTAGGCTATGATTTCCAAAGTTCAACAAATGAATAATAATCAACAGCAATAAAAGTAGGAATCAACAGCTGAATTCACTGAATAATAAAAACTAATTAAATAAACCTGGCTGTATGTGCCTTTGCCCAACTCAACGGCCAACTCTCAATTCCTAGCGCAGTCCTGGGCACACAAAGCTCAATACATATCGATTTTTCCCTTGATTGTTAATAAAAGCTCCTCATTTCTCTGCAGGTAATTTATATGAAGACCATCGCTTACTATCTTCCCTATTGATTTCAATCCTTGAATAATAAAGAATTCCTAAGTATAAAAGGATAAACATGTTCAAGTCTTGTCCTGTAGCAAGAGCTTCACACAACAACAAGAATGGTTTTCCTTCCGGTAAAATGTCTTTTTAAGAATGTGTGCACTTAAAACTATTGCCAAGCCTATTTATTTGGAGGATATGGGATGAATTTCCCCTTTGGGTACTGATATAGGCCTATATGGTATCATGCAAATGATTGTTCTAAGCCACCAGTCTTAAAATGGATAGTTTGAGATAATACAATATGCTTTAACAAATGGGATTTTAACACTCTCCAGGTATATTCCCTGCTGCGTGAAATCTGCTGTGTTAAATCTCTTTGTTCAGCTCAGACAGATCATTTGTCAAATTCCTCCTCATTATTAAAAATGTATTCAATGGCATTTAATGAGTACATATGGATTCAGAAGTGATCACAAATCAAAATTTCAAAAGTCATATTTTTATCTACACTCTCCAAGGCTATGAATATGGAGCAGGCCCTTAAAGTGGATGATTCTTAATGCTCAAATGGGATCTGATCCTTATAATATTCGCAGAGCTTCACAGCCCTCACTCCCTCTTCAGATAAGAAAATTACAAAATCCAAAGAGATGGTGTCAGGAGTAAGGAGAGAAACTCCAAGAATGGGGCTTCTGACCTCAGACTGAAACCCACTCCAATCCCCTTCCTTTCAGTGCCTTTGTAATTAATGTTGCTAATCCACTCTTTTATACAGGAGCTACAGTTTTGCAGAAGGCTTTGCAAATAAATAGTATCACCAACAGCAATTGCTTTAATAAATACAATTACAAACTTAGAAGACCTGGAATCTTATTTTGAAGCATTGCTTCTTGTCATTGGATGGGTACATCTCAAAATTAGTGAGAAAATTTCCTTTTCAATTTCATGCACTGAGAGAGACACTTCCCAGCTGCTGTGTAAAGCAGTGTAAACACTGATCTTAACAATGCTTGAGATTTCCTAAGGCAGCGTGTCGCGGGACTGAGAATGACAGAAATCTGTGGAAGGCTTTCCTATGTGGGTCAGGCTCTTATCCAAGGATGTTTTAAAAAAGTACACATCTAAGTGTGAAGGTCCTACAAGCTGTGGGTCCTGTTACCCTTGAAAACTGAGTCTTCATATCAATAGTTTCTCACTCAGGTCTAGTTCTTAATTGGATGCAGAGTGTGGAAGCCTGAATGAGGTGACAGTCCAGCCGCTTGCTTTTAAATGTATGTGAGCACGACTCAAATCTCTAATTAAGTATATAGGTGTGAGAGAAATAACCACTATATATGTGTTTAGATATTAGGATAAAATTGATGCATTTTATATATGATTATATTTTTATATATCAGGGATATATCACTTATATACTACATATAGTGTTATGCATAAGATAAAATCATTAGAGCAGCTGATCCGAGAACTGGACTGGGTAGAACCTTCTAGAATTGAGATGTGAGCTCAGAAGGCACCATAATAATTCCATCTAATACTGAGTACTGAGCATCTATCTACCCAGTGCTGAGCCATCCTCACTAACCTTGGGGCAGGACAGGTGCCAGACACCAGGATACACTGCGGCCCACAAATGGCGAACAAGTGGCTGGAACAGCACACAAATGTGGCACAGGATGGGGCCAGGCTGCGGATGTGGCAGGTCCTGACAGCTGTCTCTCACATTATTTCTCTGTAATACTTTGCAGGTGGCAACTGAAGGCAGATTCAGCACCGGGCTCTGCTGAGCTGCCTCCAGCCCCTGCTCAGCCATCGCAGCACAGCAGGTTCCTGCAGCACCATGAACTCTGTCGCTAAGAACACTGTGAATACCAGGTGCAAGCCGGGCTTGTTCAGGTCAGGGTCATCTCTGCGACTCTTCTGTGTTTAACAGCAGGGCGGCTAATGTCATAATCCTTCCCTGAGTTTTTTGTCCCAGCTTCCATCTCCAAGAAGATTATAGTCTTGTAATATCTTTCCTCTTTTCTCTACTAACTACAAAGCAGTGTCCAAATGTGATTAGACTTACTCCATGCCGCTGCCTCTTGTGCCTGCAGTCGCAAACTACAAGGTAGAGCTGAAAGGTGCTCAACAATTTCGCCTTCTCATTTTGCCTTTTTATTCCTCTCTGAAGCTCAAGCTGCTGACGTTCAAACCAATTTATTTCTTTCTCAGACCGACGCTGTAGACATTACATTGATGGTTAAATGGTTTCCATTCTCCCAAAATAGATAAGATGCTGTCTTATTGGGTTATTTCAGCTCCCTGTGATCCCATATCCTGTTGCTAACAAAGGTCACTAAGATTTTGGAATCTGGGTAATGGAGTCTCGGGGGTGCTGGCTTTATTTGAGCAGCATCAGCAGATCATCAGTAATGAAAACCTGAAAGTCCGGCCCAGTATCTCTTGGGATTCTCAGAGCCCATGCTTGGACCACAGCAGAGCAAGAGAGGCTTTCCCATACAAATGTAGCTTCTCTTCTTGGATTTGCATCCAAAAGGAGCATGGCTGTGGCACTCTTCACCATGACCTAGCAGCACCAAGCCTAGTGACCTTCAGCTGTCAAACAAAGCTCTTTCTCCAGCTCTTTCCTATGTTAGGGAAGCAGAGCTCAGGAGTTTTTCTGCATTGTTTACCAATACCCCCTAACTGTAGGGTGTTTCCTATCACCCCTAACTCTAACCCTTCTTTTGAAATTTTGAGGTGCCTGGCCCTCCTTTCTTTCCCCTCTCTATTACTGAGCAGCAAAAAGACAATCCTTCAGCCACATGCCCTCCTCAAATCTATCTTTTGTTTCACTAGAAAAAGAAAGATGCAGCTTGACCATAAAACAAAGCACTGTGTACTCTATACCCACCCCAAAACCTCATTCTCATAATTGCATGTTTTTTTAAATTTAGTACAAATATTAAAGTAAAATTAAGGAGGATCAGAAATTTCAGTGTGACTTTTGCTGCTCTTTTGAGACAGAGTGAAGCATGACCTCAAATCAAGTGATGCAGTGAGCCTGAGCCTTGGACTCAGCTACAGAAAGCAGAAATGGATGTAGGTGCTGTATTTGAAAGAGCAATGAACCAGGTCAGGCAGTAGCACAGGAAGTGGCAAGAATCCCAGTAACTGCATTTGCTAATTGTTGGGCATTTGCACTTGGTCTCTGTTCAACTTATTAGGGTATTTATAATCAAGTACCTGATTTTAATCTTGCTTCTTCCTCATCTAGCTAACCTATCAGTTTTTCATTTCCTTCACCTTTCCCTAGTTTGGATTCTAATCTACCTTTCAAATGCCACTTCTCTGCTCAATAAGCTTTAATGGTTCCTCACTGCCTGTAAGATAAAATTGCACTCACCATTAACACTGATACAGTAAGCTAATAACAGCTAGCATTTAGTGAGTCTTCTTTTACATGCACTGTGCTGAGTACATTAAATGCATGACACCTAGGTTTCTTAACTACTCTGCAGGGTAAGTGCTGTTACTCCCATTTCACAGATGGAGAACTGGAGGCTCTAAGAGGTGAAGGGTCACTCAGAGCCAAAGAGCTAACAAGAGATGGAGCCAGGATTTAAAAGCAGATTCTTTGATTTCAAAGTCCTTATGCACATTCATTGATTTGTTAGTTTACTTAATTGATGGTTATGGGTACCTTTATCAACAAAGTATTATGAGGCAAAACGGGAGCGCATCAAGGAGGGTGAGAGTATTTGAAAAAATAAATATAATTTTACCAAGTAGGTAGGGGAAGCGTGAGTCTGCTTAAGATGTGGGATTGGCTTTTGGAAGATGACTTTTTTAGCATAATGAACA
Organism: Hydrochoerus hydrochaeris; assembly: GCA_004027455.1. Lineage (NCBI taxonomy): Eukaryota > Metazoa > Chordata > Mammalia > Rodentia > Hydrochaeridae > Hydrochoerus > Hydrochoerus hydrochaeris. The sequence continues at coordinate 535,800 of PVLA01000305.1, read as the reverse complement.
ACAAGAAAAAAAATGAACAATCAAAATGAAACATACTGCCAGAGCAAATCTGAACAAGGAACTAAACCCTATGGGAAATGGTCCTTTCTTTGATTCAGTCCAACCCTACTGATTTTTTAAAAATTGTGCGATTCACTTTAATTTCCTTTTGCAAAAAGAATGCTGACTTGGGAAGGGTGGTGGTGCATATTTTATTTTAGAAATCTCCAGCCTCGTGAAGAGGTTCATCATCATAGCTAGTGAGTGTAGACTCTAGCGAAGGGTGTGCCTCTGGGGAGGTATCAAAGCTGTCGCCTGAGTCTTCTTTACACTGGACTCTTCTGGTTGGTGTAGCATACTAAACATTCCGGATGAGAATTGCTTTAAGGAGGAAAGACGCTCGTGAAAACTGCATGGGCTGGAATCTCCCTCATCATCTGGAGCCCCTGGTTTCACCTGAGTGGCTAACTTGTACTGTCCAAGAGCTGCTTCTGAGGTCCTCAGGCATAGAGTGGCCCCGAGGCATTACCTGCCTTTGAAGGTAAATATTAGCGTGAGGACTGGGATGTTCAGAAAGGGTTTTCACATAGTGTTTTCCTTTGCAGTTAGTGGCTGATGCCTCATTCTCAAACAAACCTGTGTGAGTGGAAAACAACCTGAAGACTGACTCAGACACAACCCACTTCCCAGCAGCCTGCTGGAATCTGAAACGGTTGACTCAGACTCTACATGCCTACACATTATCCTGTCAAATTCCGCTCTTTCTAACTCAGTTTCTCCTGGTGGCCACACTCTTTACTCTCTTTGCTCGGTCTGCTGCCGTTCTGCCCATAAATTATGAGAAATAAGGTTGCCTGGTTTTCCCCCAGAACTCAGATTATTCTAATTATGAAATAATTGTCGTTTCCTCCTCTTGTTGTCCTTGTACATCTGTTCCCAAAAACACATAGGAAATCATTTCACATGAGCTGGGGATGACTGACTTTGCCACACTGAATAACTGGATTATAGCCCATCTTTCATGTCTGGCCCGATTCTAAATTCCTTCCATAAGATAGGATGGGTCTTTGATAATTTTTATTCACTTTCTTAATTGAGTACGTTTAGAAGTTCAGAAGGTCTTGAATAATCCAGTCTCCTCACATGGTATCTGAGAGAAATGGCTAAGGAAAAAAGCGGCTGTCCTTCCCCTGGCAGTGTGTAAGGGAACATGCATTGGACCAAGCCCTGCCATAATCCCAGCTGGAATAGGAGATTTAGATGCTGCGCCCTTTAGAACCCCTCACCTGACTCTCATGACTGCTGAAGCTGTTAGCGAGACATTTACCTTCAACAACAAGTAAGCTGGGTCTTTTCTCCTTCTGAGGGGGAAAAACACTTAAAGTCTGACAACAGCAACAATGAATATTATAAAACCTTTAGGCTGAAAGCAGAGAGGCCAACAGTGAGGGGTAGATCATAGGAAAAAAAAATCTATTCTTTAGAAATAGGACCACAATCACTTACTCCCTACTGCAGCTTTTGTGCTGTTTTGTTTTGTTGTTTTTGTTTTGTGGTGGGTCTCGCTCTGTAGTTCAGGCTGGCCTTAAACTCATTATGTAATGCAGGCTGGTCTTGATCTCACAGCGATGCTCCCACCTCAGTCTTCTGAGTTCTGGGATTACAAGCGTGTGCCACCACACCTGGTTCCCTACCTCAGCTTTAACAGCAACCCCATACCTTCTGCCCCAGATATATCACTGAAGGGACTTCAGAGAAAGAAAGCAAGTGGGTTCAAGTACCCCTTCATGCTAAATTTAGCTCTGTGCTGCTATCTCAGGAAAGCCATTTTCTCCCTCCTTTTGTAACTATATTTTGCCTCCTATGAAACGGAGATAATAACACTTCCCTTCTGCACCCTACAGGGTGTTATGAGGATTAATTAAAGTTCTTGGGAGGGGACAAGTCCTGAGCACAATTATTATTAGCTAAGTAAACTGCCTGTTTTAATACCAAGGGTCTCCTGGAAAGTCAGCCAAGCTCTCCTAAGCATAACCTCCCCTCCCATTCTCCCCATATTACCTTCTGCCAGCCCCAGTGTGAAAAGGATGGGAAGGTGCTCTCTGGAGGGCACAGCTTCTCCATGGGATTAAACTGCATAAATACCTGAAAAGCGCCAGTAGGCCTGAAGAGTGGGGCAGGTTCTCTTCCCCAGCTCCTTCTCAGCCTCCTTGGAGCTGTCATGCAAAGCTCTGTGGATTATTTGAGGTAAACCCTAAAGCCCAGTGTTAATTAAGTCTTGGCCTATACATAGCATTTTGCCTACTTGAAAATATTTTACAAAGCTGTACAAGTGATTATTGTTAAACATATTATATATAATGGGTATAAATAGAAACACTTTTTCCTAAGTACAATCAGAAGAAAACAATGGTAAAATCTCACTTTTAAACTTACAGTTTTGAAGGTATTAGAATCAAATAGTTTAAACAATGATATTTTTAAATTTTAGAATCAACTACCCTCTGGCACAAGTGAGATGATGTCCTAGCTCTGGAAGTAATGGGAGCCCGAAGGATAGTGCTGGGCTTCTGACTGGAGCCCACCCTGTGACTCACTTTCCCATCACTGCAACGAAGCCCCCAAAACCCACTACTCACAGGGCAGAGTTTTATTTTGACTCATGGTTTGAGAGGATTCCGTCCACTGCTGTGGGTTCCAAGGCGGGAATGGCATGGCAGAAGGGCCTTGCAGAGGAACTGCTCGCCACATGACAACCAGGAAGCAGAAAGAGAGAGGGGAGGAGGCCCCTAGGGCTCTCCAAGAACCCATCCTTCAGGCCTCACTCTAAGTCTACCTCCAGCAATGCGACTTCACCCCAACAGCATGTTTATCTTTGAACCAACCCATCAATTTATTAAATCACCACTGAGTACGGTGTCTTCATTGGTAACCACTCTGCAAAGGCCTCCCCCTGAGCATGAGACCTTGGGGGACAGCTTACATCTAAGCCCCAATACCCACCTGCTGAGTGTGTGTCTTCTCATTTGCCAGCAATGCACCCTTGTTTGGGAAACCATCCTATTCACCCTGCCATAACACTCCACCCCTTGAGTGTGTGTTCCCTTAAGCACAATGCTCACCATGTGTGCCAAGTACTCTAAGTACATTCTAACCAACACGGAGAAAAATGAGATTTGCTCTTCCCTTGCTCTAGACAAGATCAAATCTTACCTGGACTGTGCATCCTATAGATGACCCACATTATATTTGCAATCAATTAACATTGTCACATCAATTTCACCACCTGCTACAGAAGGCTTTTTTCTCTACTGGTGCTATTGATTTCTAACCTACATGCAAGACTTCACATTTATGAATATTTATTTAGCATTCTAACCTTCACTTGTTTATCTCGGCTTGATTAAATCGTTATCAGCCCTGACTTTTCCATGAAGTCTGCAAACTCACTTTTTCCATCAGCAGTAGCAATGGTGATCCCTTGTTTCCCTTCCTTGCCTTTGCAGATTGCCTGGTTTGCTAAGGAAGACATCTCAGGAGACAGAAAAGCAAAGCAGATGCAAAATAATGAATGCTAATGAGAGAAAAAACTGCAGGGATGAGAAAGACAGTAGGAAGACAGTTTGAAATGTCCTAATTTCTTGCCATACTGCTCTAAACACATCAACAACGCAAACCAGAATTGCATTTTTCTAAGAACATACAAAAGGCGCACGGTTGATATAGAAGCGTGACTTTCTCGTGTGGCAAACATTTTCTCTTAACTTGTTACAAATTCATTTCCCTTGTATCATTTCCTCTTCATGGTTCCCATAAGGACTTGAAAGGGCCTCACTAATTTAGTGGGAAAAGTTTGTTAATGGGTCATAGAGGGGAATCATACCCTCTTGTCCATCCCTGGGAATTTTTATTGATGCAGAAGCTGGTCTATTATTTTCTGGGGATCTCAAAGGTAGCATCACCTACTATCACTGTCAAGCCATTAGTTACCTGACTACCGCGCTTTCCTTGGCCATTAGAAGTTCACCCCTCTACCCTCCTTTGGAAATGAAGCTCTGGAGATTGTCTTTCATTTCTATTTTTATTAAAAAATTTTAATGCTTTGCCATTTTACCCTCCTGCTTGCAGTGATTGCACAAAGAACCAAAGAGCAGCCAAGAAGTATCCTAAGTAATCCTCAGAGAAATAAGACAAGTTATAATTGAATAATCTGCAGCCAACGGTTACAATCTTTTTGAGCGAACCTTCATGCCAGGATGTGGTGGTATAAACAGACACATGCTCTGGGAAAAGAAGAAAGAAGCCCAGAGACAGAAGTCAGAGTAGACAGGAGAGAGTGTCTTGTAAAAATCCAAAGCTTTAAAAAAAAAAAAGCTGAAATAGCACAAAGATTGCCTTTTGAATTGTACAAGTGAGAATCTCCTCTCTGAAATCCAGTTTAGGTTAATGGCCTGAGGAGAGTCTCAGCGTCCGCCTCCCACAAATGTATAAATTAGGTTTGAGCGGTACTTGCTAGAGGCTCTACACATGTCTCAGAAAAAGAGGCATGGTGCCATTTGCTTTCCCTTAGATCAACAATAAGAAATTTACAATACAATTTAAAATCTATTTGCCATACTAATTGTTAGCAGTAAAAATAATATGGACTATATTCAAATAAGCTAAACTAACACGCTAGGAATGCAAATCATACTCTCCTTTTTACTTGATTGTGAACTCAGAGAAAATGGTACCAAGCTTTCCTCAGAATAATATGAAAATCAGAAGAGGGATAAGTTAATTGAGCAGATTTTACTGCCACCCTAGTCCCAACTCCTCCTTCCTTCCTTCCTTCATCTCTGGTATACAAATAGTGACCTCACCACTAAATATCTCACAGCTGTTGATGTCTGCCGTCATTAACTTCTAAGTGACATTTTCATTTCCTACTTGGAGACCTAAAAAGCATTCTTTTGGCAGTTTCACTCTGATTGGAAATGTGCGGAGGGTGTGGGGGTAACGGTGCAGATGGCCTGTCTGGGGTGCATCTTTGGTTTTGTAGCTTGTCTGGAAGGCTGGGACTTTGCCTGGGAAGCAGAATCATCATAAAAGTTTATAGATGCAGCTCTTTGCCTTCAGCCCTGAAGATTTGTTTATTCCACCTTAGGAATCTTTCAGAAGGCCATTCAACCCCCAGAAGGGTGAAAAGTGAGTTAGAAATGTAGGGGTGGGGGGAGTAAAAAGGAAAAGTTAGTGGGATCCAGCGTGAAGAACTGTGTGTTTTAAGGTCAGCCTGCAAGGTACCGGGACTGGTCCTCTTACTGGGACTGGAGTATGGGAAACTGCCTTGTCACTTATCTGGCACTCTGTGGTCCCTTTGGTCTATTCGTGGATGTCTGTGTGCACACAGTTTAGTTAGTGTGGGGACAAGAGGAAGGATGAGACAGAAGGAAGGACAGGTACCCTTTTAGGCGCTCATCCTTAAATGAAAAATCCACGAGGGCTTGGCAGAGCTCCTAGAACCTCTCCATGGAAGTGGCGGAGATGCTCCCATCTCTACAGAATGCATCAAGCAACTGTTCCCCAGTGCGAGCCAATAGCCAGTGCCTAGGGGCAAAATAGCAAATCCTACTAGCCCGCATGGTAACATCAAAACACACAAAAAGAAAAAGAAATTTGAAAGACAAGGAAATATGTGTTTTCCTGGAAATTGAAACACATTATTAGCTGTCTGTAAGTTCTTCCTTACCACTTTCTAATTGACATATCTTACCCCATGGAAACATGCATAAACCTTCATCTTCTTCAATTATATTATCCTGATTATAGAGGACTTACTTGAACCAACATGATGCTGAAGAAAACTACAGTGGAAAGTAGAGCTTGTGCTGAAGAGATGGATTGTGACACCAGGAGAGGGCGCTGGGCTGGAAAGATGGGCACAAAGGACCATGTTTTTGAAGACAGGAATGGAAAATTTGAATTAGTATCGGTGGACCTCTGTGCCCAAACTTCACCTGTTATCTTTACAATCTATTCTGTAGCAATATGTCTTGACTTCAAATTTATGTTGGGTGCAATTAAGGTTTCTCAATTCCAAATTGACAAAGTTGAAAACTGAGAGACAGTGTTGCATCGTCTATAGTCACATCAATGAAACGGAAGGAAATGGTTGGCCAGAGAAGTTGTCCCAATAAGCTAATTCCCCAATTTTAATATAGGCTCTCTTTTCAATCCAAAAGTCTTTCTGGAGAAACTGAATGAAGTTATCCTAGGATGTGATAAATCTGGCAAGGTGATATATAGAACTTGACTTTCTCCCTTTCTTAATAATGATGATTGTACTCTGGAGTGGGATTGCATCATTATTTTTTACCTGTATTTTCAAAAACTAAGTGTGTGTGGCATCAGGAATGGTGAACATGGATATCCATGCTGACAGTTTTTCATCCAGACCAGGGTCCATGTCATCAAGCTGCTGGATTAGAGAGGGTGATTAGAATCCCCAAATGCTTTCATGGAGAAAAAAACTTTTTTGTTCCCTAGGAATTTTGGGAACATTTTTGTTTACCATGATTTATTTTTATTAGTGCGTTTTCAGTACGTACTGTTTACCTTCTTCCTAAGAAGCTGGCAAGCTGGCACATGTACTAAAGTCTCAGTTCCTGTCTCTTGCTTCACTCCACCTCTGGGTCCCTTTTCCCCTTGAGAAAGATCGATCTCTTTACTTCCTGTTATCTCTCTTTTATTTTCCTCTTTATTTATAATTTGGATTTCTCACATACAAGAAACTTTGTTATACCTAAGCTTCTATCCCTGACTTATGTGGCTCAATATTATATGGCCTCAAGGTGAATCCATTTTCCAGCAAATGACTTCAATGCATCTTGCGTCATGGCAGAGTAGTGCTCCACTGTGCGTAAATATCACTTTTTTTTTTATCCATTTAAGAAAAAAAATGAAAACTTTTTTGAAATGACAGTTGACCATAATTTCAGTTAAGATTTGAAAAATTCCAACTATAACGATATACAAGAGAATAAAACTTAAACCTGAGTCCCAGGGTGGCTATCTCAGCATTTCTTCAAATATTAAGCTAACTTCCAGTATTTCTATAAGGGGAACATTCTTACTTTGACATTGAGTTCCTCCTAGAAACAAGAAAAATTAAAATCAGTGTTCTGGGCCAACAAAATAAACCTTTGTAATGGTCTCAGTGGGCTTTCCCATTAGTATTTAATTGTGACCAAATATGATTTGGACTTTGATGACTACCATTATTTCAGGAGAGGTAATAACCAATAGTTCTTTAATCAGCAATATCATGGATGGTTGCCCATCCTTTGAAAGTGTAACTTAGCAGGCATTACTGCATCTACATGGCCCACTCCATGCATTTAGCCTTTGCCCAGGTAGGACTTCTGTATCTAACAAATTCCTATTGTTTCATTCATGACTGTTGGAAAAGGTCTCTGACAACTTCCATTTTCTCAAAAACATTAATAACTCTTGTCTACTTTTTCTACAAATTGTTCCATTTGCTCCATTGTCTTGTGAATTTTATCTAGTCATCTGCTTCATAAGTACAAACTAAGTACCTTCTGTATACTGAATAATGCCCATCACTGGGTTATGAAAACACCCAAGGTAGGTAAGGTGGAAGAATTCAGGGAGCTCCCATTCTAAGAGAAGGAAGATAGACACAGCATTTCACATGTTTTTCTTTATCTGAATCTGTTTACAAGGTGACTTTATATTAGAGTTACATGGTAAGTATTGACCAGACTGAGTTCCGGCATGTGTGCCGTGTCAGGCTGCCTGGGTCACCTGAAACGTTACTTGGGATGCTCTGTCCTGGTGCTCTACGGGGTTGGTTTCTGAAACGTCTCACCTGCATTCTCGAATCATGTCTTCTAGGCTAAGCCCACTTGCCCTTTTTTTCTGGTTGTAAACTGTGAACCTTGTCTGCAGTACTGTTTTTGTTTTTTTTCCAATTTGCTTAGAGCTGTTCTGAGGATGCTGTGTGACCCCATGCCCAGGCTGCCCACGTGCCCAGGCTGCCCACATGCCCTGCACCAGTGGTATTCAGAGGAGCGTGACTTCTACTTTCACTGCTTTCTGGAGTGATCTCTCTGTGGGCTTCTGCCCATGCTGGTACCAACGCCTCCTGGGCTGTACTGCACCTTCTACGAGGTTACCAAGAACCAAATAGGAATGACCTGACTGTGGAAATGATTCCCTTTTGAGCTTCTGTTCCTACTATGGCAGTTTGATGGCCAGGATTCAGGTTGTGCTGGGGCTGCCCCAGGGCTCACTGTTACTGCCATATGAAGCCAGTATTGTTCATTTCTTTGTTCAAGTTCAGGAACAAATTTCTTTCCTTTTGGCTTTGCCTTTGTAGAGACTTCTCAGTAGATTTTATTGGGCCCTGAGACCTACACTTCTCATATCCACATCTGCTTATCTTGTCACACGTGTATATAATGGAAGGATAGATGTATTTGGTGGAATTAAGCAAAAGCCACCATACTGTAATCTAAAATATTTTACCAGTATTAACTTCTGTTTGACTTATAAGACAAAACTCATTTTCCCAGGATGGGGTTACTCACAGAGAAAAAATCCGCTAAGAATCAGTAAGGAGTCACACTTTCATCAATTATACACATGAGTCTAAAGCTATGCATGGTTAGGAGTGCTCTGGGCAGGAATATCATATTCCCAAATCAGTGGATGCGTAAGGCTAATGAACTCGAATGCCAAGGCAGGAATCACTGAATACAACACTAAGTTTTCCCTACCTAGAAGGTCGACCACACAATTTATAAGATGATAAATTAGGTATTATAATGATTTTTAATTCTTTCCTAGGAATTACTCATTACATATATTTTAGTTATTTTTAGTGTACCAGGCTTTTAATCTATTTTATCTCTCTTTTTTTTTCTTAAAGAACAGATATTTGGGATATGTGTCAGCTGTCTTGTGTTTATCATTCTGGCACTGAATTCCTGATCATTTAAATGAAAGCAGCAGACCACTCAAAAATTCTGACTCTGATTCAGAGCTGCGTTACTATTATGTAATATAGGTCTACAACTGAATCTACAGCATTTATATTAGAGATTATAACTTCGATCTCTATAAATTAAAGGACCCAGAGAAGCCAACAGAGAAAGAGGGAGAGGGAGAGGGAGAGAGAAAAGGAGAGGGAGAGAGATTTGACTTTGCGAGTCCCCTAGGTCCCTAATCCTTATTTCTATTTGAAGAACCTTAAGAAATGACATTCTTTCTTTCACTTGCATTACATCTGGTTCAGTAAGAAGCCACCTGAATAAAGATGAGGTACCCTACTTACTTAGTACAACTTGAAACCGTTCTTCTTCAAGAGATTCATTACCCAACCTTTCAAGAGCATTTTTGCATACATGAAAGAGAAAGGATGAAACTGCCCATCCTAATATTACCTTTCTGCTAATTTTAGTGAACAAAGTTATGTACTCCATAAAAAGATTAAACATAAATCTTCATCTCAATTTCTGCACTATGATTAGGTTAAATGAATAGCAAATCAAAGACAAATGAAAGAAAAATGGAAACTACCGAGACAAGGGAAAAAATGTAAAGGTATACTTGTTTTATAAGATTTTCCAAAGAATTTTCAGTTAGGCATACTGCCTCATAGAAATATGGTATTACAGGACATCAGCAGTAAATTGTTATTATTTGCTTGTTTTCATAAATAAGATTGAAAAATAGTCCAAAATATACGTGCGTTCATTAGACCCCTACCCCAGTGTGCGGACAGGGCCTATTTCCTCCAGATAGGAAAAATGGGCCAGAAACATGTTAAATAATATTGCATAGTATTAGGCTGCCTGACTATATATACACAAAGAGAAATAATATATCCATAGACAGAGCCCTAGAATATGATCATTCTTACTTGATTTAATAGTTCACATGAGTATGTGTAAAAGGAAGTGAAATGGTAGGTGATGAATAGCTAAAATGTGAGCTATCAGATATCAAATTATCAGCTCCACCAAGGAGAACAGTTGATTCCTATGGTACATGGACCAGCTGCTGCGAACCTGTGCTTCCCATAGCGCTTGGGTGTGGGAACCTGACATACGTATTCTCCTTCATTCTTCCACCCCTCCAGGCCAGTTTCTCTGGAGATTTCATGTATCTTGATCATGCAAGTGATGATTATGTCACAGAAAGAGAGATGAGTACTTTCTTTTTAAAAATTTTAAAAATTTGTTTAAAATTTTATTTAAAGGGGAAAAAAACAGAAAAAATGGAAGAAACAATACAAAACTTCAAAAAAAAACTGTAAGAAATCACTAGTTAATAAATACATATTGTCTTCTTAGATATAGTTGTTCAAGTTACAGTAGTAAAGCATACAAAGTAGACATTCAAACAGTGAGGCTGCAAACAGTTCTGTTCACTGATCTAACAACAACTTAACAATATGGTGATCAACCCTACACGCTTATTCTCTCTCTCTCTCTCTCTCTTTTTATTTTTTTTTAGTTCCGGGGTTCGAACTCACAACCTCCAGCTTGCCGGGCAGGCACTTATGCCACTGAGCTAAATCCCCAGCCCCAACCCTACACTCTGTAGTATACATGCAGTTATATCCTTCAGGGCACTTTTTTCCCCCCTCCTTTTGTTTCGGAAGTCCATTATCTGTTTAGTTATATCATGTTTCAGCTTGCTCCGTACCTTACTGATCTTTTTGTTGTTATTTACTTTTTATTTTATTTATTTACCTTTTAAAGTAGTAAAATACCACAGAACAAGATGGAACAAAGCCAGTTGAGACAGTGTAGTGAAATAGGTACAGAACTTCACAGCAGGTTACTGAGATAACAGTAATAGGTACCATAGCGTATCTCATTTTCTTCACAGTAGTTGTTCTTTCAATCAGATATAGTAAAGTCACAGGAAATACAGAACATTATAGAACTTATCAAAACAGAATATTGAATACAGCAATACCGTTAATCAGAACAAAGTAAAACAGTGATAAAAAAAAAATTGCCTTCAAAGAGATGGCAGAAGGAAGTTCCCTTTATTTGCTATATTGCATATAGTCAGTCTCACAAGAGATGCTCAGGTCTCTGACTCCGATTTGCTAACGGGGGGTGGGGGTGGGGAGGAATATGGATGTTTGAATCTCAGCCCATGTGCCGGTAGGCTCACAGCTGCTTATCAGAGTGGCAAGCCGGTTGCTTGGTTTCCCAGCACCCTAAGTTCCGACACGATGCGGATAACAGGAGACTGATGGTTCTCGCCCAAGGGTGGCCACGGCTTGCCCGGCCACAGCCACTAACCAGGGCAGCGAGCTGGCTGCTTGGTTTCAAGTACTGTCAAAGCTTTAAGTGCTGGATCAAATTCATAGGTTGGACAACATGAGGTCATTTGATTCCCATAGCTCTACAGGAAATAAAATGAGATTTCATGTCTTAAAAACTAGTGGTACATTTTTCTCATTAAGATATGTTTTCATTTTATTGACAGTTCTGAGTTTGTTTGCTCCCTCTAGGATGTTCTTTATTATCTGCTTTTATGACTTTTTAAACTTTGCTTAAAAGTGTTTGCTTGTTTTGCAATCAAATTAACTAGGTAAGGCATAAACCTAATGGAAATCTGTAACTGTTCATCAGAAGCTCTATGGTTTGGATCTTGCTTGTTGTCCAGAAATACATGTGTTGAGGCTGGGATCTCCATGGCAGTGCTACTGAGGTACCATGAAACCACAGAGGAGCACAGCCTTCAGGGGAAAATGAGACGCCAGCCCCACCTGTTCTCCTTTGATTTTCTGTCCAGAAGATGAAGAGCTCTGGTCTTCCAAATGCTCAAATCACAATGTGCTAGTTCTCCACAGGCCCAAAGCAACTGTACCAAACACTTGCAGATTGGAACCTCCAAACTGAGAGCTAAAATAAACTCTTCCTGATCTGATAACCTCAGCTACTTTGTTGCAATGATGACAAAGTTGACTAACAGAACCGGGATGGATCTCCTTATAGCACATGGTCTACTCCTGATCCAACAGGTTCCAGAACTACATCAAGTTCTAAAGCCAGTGAGGACAGCATGGGCTGAGCACATTCATTCATCTGCAAGGGCCTTCAACCTGGGTGAAGCGGTGATAAGCTGACTCTGATAGCCTTTAACCCTATTTGACTTAGAAGTCACAAGCCAAACCAAGCCAAGCGAAGCAAAAGAACCAAATTACCATGTAGATTCCTGAGTACATTGCCAAACTTCTGTTATACTAATCTGATACTTTATTTTTTCTCATTCTTTTTCACTCTATGGGATCTATTTAAATATTTAGTCTTCTCTCCAGTAAAGCTGTTTTTCTTAAAATTCAGGAAATGCATATTATTTTCTTTCCATCTGTGCATTTAAGACTTTGTTCACATGAGGAATCTTCTCTCTTGTGTTTCCTCTATCTCCCGCAGTGGCATTCTGCAGTCACCGTCAACGTGTAGCTCACACAGCCCCTGAAATCCTTTCAGTGCCCCCTAAAAATGAAAAGTATTTTAAGATTCTAAAGTACTGTTTTCTTTTTAAATTGTCCTGACATTTGTACCAATCACTCAAAAACTGTGAAAGATAAAACTACAAAATCAAAGCATGAATCAATGTGATGGAAAAAAAATCTGTACTAACAGTTATCATACTCACTGCTACGTGCTTGAAAGAAAAGCAAAAGGGGAACCTTTGAAGGGTGGCACACTCCTGCAATCCCAGCACTTAGGAGGCTGAGGCAGAAAGATCACTGCTAGTTCAAGGCAAGCCTGACCTGTGCAGTAAAACCCTGTCTCCAAAAGCCAAAAGCCAATAACTAACTAAATAAATAAATAAAAATAAAAGATAAAATAAAATAAAAAGTTGGGGAAGAAAATGCTACATAAAAATGATCTTGATGAAATAGTAAAATTATTACCTCAGAGTATCCATATTTTTAATATGCTGTATGATACAAAGGGATAAATGCTGGAGAGTTGTTTGGGTGGTATGCTTTAGCAAACAGTGTTAGTAGGTATGGCATGAACCAGTAGGCACTCTAAGAAGTAGTGTAAAAACAGAAAATACTAAGGAATAAACTAATTACTAGAATCAATAATGACATTTAGTAAATTTGCAAATTATAACAGCAAAATACAATGATTAATTTTCTCTACTTTAGTAATGAAAGGAACATTCTGAAAATGAAATTAAGATAATTACATTTAAAATAATCATCTAAAGGAATGAAGAATTTAAATATAAGTTTAACAAAAATTGTAAGATTTATACTCTAAGTTGTATACTGAAAATAATTAAAAGAAATTTAAAAGAAATTAAGGATTAAAATAAACGGAAAAATATCTGGCCATTGATCAGAAAATTGAAATATTAAGATGTCATTGATATATAAATTGATTTACTGATTCAAGTGGATGTCTATCAAAAGGTCATGTGTCTTTTTGCAAAAACAGACCTGCTGATTCTAAAGTTCCTATGTAAAGACAAGGAACCCACAGAAGCCACAGTATTTTTCAAAAGAAAATTGGAGGGCTCACATTTCATTATTACCAAACCCATTGCAAAGCTGCCATAATAAGAACACTGTGGTATTGATATAAATATGAATATATTGAATTCTGGAGCAGAACAAAGAGTCCAAAAATAAGGCATCACATGGGTGAATTAACTGAATTCTGATAAGCTTCACAACAATTCTTTTGTGAAAGAATTGTCAGACTAATGGCTCTGGGGCAACTGGATAGTCACATGCAAAATAATCAATTTAGGGCACTAATCTCACACACAAGAAGTAACCCAAATGGGTCAGCACCTGTTAGGAAAAAACATAAGGTCATTTTTGACCTTGTGTTAGGCAGTGGCTTCTTGCATATGACTCCAAAGCCAGCGAAAAGGAAGAGGGGAGAGGATAAATTACACTGCATCAAGACCAAAGACTACTGGACTGAAAATAATATCATCAAAAACATTGAACAGAGAATTTAGATCAAAAGAAAATATTTTAAAAGTATATATCTAATAAATGATTGCACCCAGACTTTATAAAATAAATCCATCTAATTCCACAATAAAAAGACAAATGACCTAAAGTAAAAAAAAAAAAAAAAAAAAAAAAAAAAAAAAAAAAAAAAAAAAAAAAAAAAAAAAAAAAGGAAAAGCTCTGAACAGCTCTTTCTCCAAAGAAGATACCATAATAGCTAATAAGCACGCCAAAAAATACTCTACCTGATTTACCATTAGGGAAATATAAATCACAATCATGTGATCATATTTCATACCCACAGGATGCTCTAATCAAAAAACTGATGCCAACAAGAGTTAGAAAGAAAGTAGAAAAAGTTGCAATGGGCTGTGCCCAAAGTGCATGAAGTGTATCTACAGCAAACTTGGTACACAGATATTTGTGGCAGCATCAATCATAACACTAATAAAAATCCATACAAGGGAATACTATCCGGCTACAGAAGTGGAGTGAAGTACTGCCGTGCGTACGTTACATCATGAATGGACCTTGAAAATGTGTTAAGTAGAAGACAATCACACACTATTTGATTTAATTCATGTGAAACATGCAGAAGAAATAAATCTGCAGGAACAAATTAGTCATTACAGAAGATTGGAGAGGGAGGGAGGGAGCTAATGGATTTAGGCTTTCTCTTACAGCAATAAAAATGTTCTAAAATTAGATTGTCTTTGCACAATCTTGTCAGTGTTCTAAAAGCATCAGAGTGTACATTTAAGTGGCTGATAGTGTGGGTAACAGCTTACAGTCATGTGTTTGCTTTTAGAGGAGCAGTACTGTTAGCATTCTGCCAGACAGCTACCAGGCCCTGGAAGTACTGTTCCGCTTGGACTACCGATTTCCCTCAGCTCTCCTTGGACTTGCTTATTTCATCCCACACTGTTTACCATTTGCTCAGGTGTTCATGTGGTGGTTATTGAATATTTATGACATGTTAAATGGTATACTGCATACTGGATTACATGAGGTGAGGAAAACAAATTAAAAATAATAGCCATCCCTGTGCTGATTGAATTTATAATTTATTAGGCAAAATCAATTCATAAAACTTTGTGGTCATACCTTCCTTGGCCTGTATTCACTGTTTTCCTTGTATTTTTCTAAATAAAGTCACTGACTACCTGAACACAAATCCACACAAAACCTACCTTACTGTAAGCAATTAGTAAGAACCAAAAAGTAGAATATGTCTGCTCGCTTGTTACAAAGGGTCCTAAACACACCTCAATCTACTTCCAAAGAAGGTTAGGCAGGTTTTCAAATAGTTGCATGCTGAATTCTCTTTTGGCAATGCTGGAAATCAGGAAACAGAGAGGCCCTCTTTCAACAGCATCTAAACAGGTTTCCCCATGGAATGAGCAATATCCTCGCAGGGACCTGTGTGGGTCAAACACCAACCACCGTCACAGGGGATGTGATCATCCCGCTCACAGGAAGTGTTCTCTGGGGTGATATTTCCTCAAAACTATTTGCACCCCATACTAAACAGTAATCAAAAAATGACCCCGTAAATTTCTGGCTTCCTGCATCTTTGTGCATATCTAGATTCCCTGGGAGGGTCTTCTGGGATTTATTTCTCTTCATCCCAACTGTAAAATTGTAAAGATGTTGAACTAATTGAGTTGCATCCTTTGCTGGTACTGGGCGCTCCAGTAGATTTCCTGATCACTGAGCCTGCTGCCTCAGGAGCAGAACTTAGGATGGCAGAGTCTGATCAAATGCGTCACAGAGAGACTCCAACAGTTGTATTCACAAAGTATGAGACACAATTAGCTAGCAGTTTTGGAAGTCTTTTAAAACTTACTACACTCCTAAGTGAGGAAGGCAATGAGGATGTCTGAATGTTGGGATGGTGGGTGGGTGAGTGGGAAGAGGGGGTGGTTATGAAGATGGAACCGCACCCATGGGTGACGTCAGAGCCGTACGGAACGCCTGTGAGGCCCCATGGAGGTAGCTGTCTCATTATTACCACACCTCCTGGAGCTGTTTTACAGCCTGCCTAAAACTTCGCTCAGAAAATGGAAGGAGTGTGCCATTTACGGTTTGGGAGAATGATGAAGCTGACAGCTGAAATCAGAAGTCAACCTGATCATCCTGTTAAATAATGGTTCAAACTTTTCCTCCTTAAATCAAAATACCAAATGGGGTTAGTCCCTTTCAGCAACAAGGATAGTGAGTTAAGTGAAGGTCAGGAAATAATTACCTACAGGTAATTATTGAGAGCTTCTTAGGTTGTGATACTAAACAACTCCACCCCCACCCCATGTGGATGCAAACAAGCAGGAAGAAAATAGTTTTCTATTGTAAACCCCAATATCGAATTCAGTCATCCAAGTATTGTAGCCCTCAATTTAGTTTTCCTCACAATCCAAAAAGTTATATTTGTAATCCCATTGAGATGTCATTGGAATCCCAGCAAGTTAATTCCAATCTACCATCACCAATGCAACCCACGGTGAGAGTAAAAATGCCAAGACACATTCCAAGTTAAGGACAGCCAAGGGGTCCTAAGTCCATTCCCCGTGAGGACATGCAGACAAAGGCCTCTCCCAGAATTTATTATCTTGTGAAGAAGGGGGGTGGCTCAGGGATGACAGTGAGGATGGTGGGAATTATGTGATTAACCTGAGCTGGCTGGCTGGTGCAAGATTAGCATCTCTGTAAATTGCAGAGATAAAGATATGTAGAAGAATTAATTTACATAATCCAATTTAGGTAGCAATGGAATTGTTTTGGGGGCTATGCTTCCGTTCTGATATGCAAACTCTTGTGCCCTGGGGAGTCATAGCCCCTTTATCTTGAAGCTCTTACCCAGTTGACATTCCCAGAGCTGTTGCTCTAACATCTCCCATAAACTGTACTTTTCTGCATTGTAGGAGAACACTGTGTGAGGAAACAGGACTGTCTGTCAGCTATAGAGATTGCCTGTTAGCACCTCAGCTAGCCTTATTTGCAATGTTTAGAGCCAATTGAAGAGAGAAGGAAATACCCTAGCCAACTTTTTACATATCATTATAAGGAAACCAGCCTCCAAATAATCAAAGTCACAGTAATTGTTTTGGATACAAAGGGAGTCACTGGAGTTGTCTCCCAGTTTTCCTCAAGAAGATTTGTCATCTAGGTAAGATACTCTCACCAAACAACAGCCAAAATTTCCAGGGTTTTAGTCTACTGTATGATTCCTGGTCTCACTGACATCTGATTCGAGGAACAGCTCCAAGGAAACATAGTTATCTTCACTGGAACACATGAAATTTAGACTAGAAACACCAAGTGATTCCTTCACAGTGTCTTGTATAGCACATGATAGAGTCTAAATTAGAAAGAAGAATTCCGATTGTTAAAGCCTTCTTACATTTTGTTGGTTGTGTTTCTGTAAAAGTATTTTGAAGAGCGAGTCCCCCAATGTCCACTGGCTCCTGCTGTCATGTGAGGTCCTTGTGGTACCCTGACCTTGGACAGCACACTCTGGAAAACCCCTTCACCTTGATTTCTACTGCTTAACTTTTATGGGAGGCTTTGTCGTCCCCAACCCCATGTAATTTTTACAGTGATCTAGACTAGGAAAGAATTAAGATAAAAGGCCCGAAAACACACTCTGAAAAGATCACAGGCGCATTTTCCTCATCATCTGCCACAGTGAAAGCTCAGTTCCTCTGCCAGCACCAAAACTGCTTTTTCTTTTGTTTTCTACATACGATTTCTTGTTCCAATATCTGGGTTAAGTCCAAATAAATTTTCTGTTTGCTTCAAAATAAAACTCCACCCACAGCCTTTGGAGACTGAGGAAACAAACGGAGGCTGAACCATGGTTCTTTTCACCCTTGATTTCCACTGAGTGGATTCCAACCAAGGAGACGGAAGACGTCACCCATCTGACCTGACGTGTCAGCAGGGATCAACCCTTTCTGTGTTTGAGCCATCCACATCATTTTACAGAGGTTAAATGCAGACATCAGCAGATGGAATAGGAGGCTAGAGCACTGGGAAAACACATGTGGAAATACTGAAGACTAGGCCGTCACTGAGCAAGTTACAGGCAGGGGCCCGAGGATCCCTTAGAGAAAGAGTCACTGAGAGATGCTCAGAACGCAAAGGCAAAACATGTGAGTAGGCGGGTTGGGTATGTAGCTAACAGGGGCAAAATTAGAAACTGTCTATTTGGCTTACATCTAAAATGTTCTCCCAAAAGTCTATGCTCAAAGATAAGGGTTTTAAAAGGTGATTGGACCCCGGCTTAAGCCATTGATGAATTCATCACTGAGTGTGCTGCTTGGAGATACAGCCTGATTGGAAACAGCAAGTCACAAGTGTGACCTTGAGAGGACCATTCTGGTCCCTGCTTCCTCCTTTCTTTCTCTCTCTGCTTCTTGGCTGCCTTGTGCCCAGCAGCTTTTTTCTGCCATGCCATTGTCCCATGAAAGTTCTGTTTTGGAGCCAGCCGATAAGCTGAGCATGCATGGGCTGAATACCATGGAGCCATGAGCCAAAATAAACCTCTCCTTCTCTAAATCATGGGAGTCTTGTATTTTGTGTCAGTAACAGGAAAGTAACTGACACATTGCAGCTCATTTCAGAACACGGAGTTCTCAGAGATGCGTTAGAGCCTGACGTGATTTGTGTTCATGGTAATTGTCATACATAAGCAGAGAAGGAATAGTGGCATGCGCTTGGTTTTAAATTCACAAAATAATTGCAGTAAAAGGAAGGATGTTAGAGTAAGAAAGAGTCTTTTTTCTGTTTAGCTCATCTGGGTTTTCTCTTCTAACGTTTGTAGACCAAAGGGTGATGAGGAATCCATTCCTTTCTCCTCCAGGGAGATGTCTCCAAACAAGGGCAAATCACCTCTTATTGGTAATTGAAATCTAGAAGTGTCCCATTTGGCAAAGTGACACACATTCTTCAGAGTTTGGGAGAAAGAAAGCCTCTTTTTCAGTCCCCTACACAAACAAATGGTCTGCCTCTTAGCCTGGCTTATAAATGCAACCACGGATCTACTCGAGGGTCAGGGGTGCTCTGGAGGTGTCCAGAATGAATTTTGCCAAATCTTGACTTATGGAGAGGAGGATGGTTTTGAAAATTTTATTAGAGATTGTTTTGTTATATTCTTTTATTTCTTGCATGTAAATTGTCATCGCTTTTCACTTGACTATATTATCCAATGTAGTTTTGGTATAGACAGGGTGCTGATTAGTCATTCCTCTTAGAGGTCTCCCATGGCTCTGGAATACAACAAAACATTTGGTATCAGTTGGAATTCTGTGATTCAATAAAAAAGCTTAAGTGAAAATTAAGATAAAGTTCAAGGTGAAGATTCTAAGACAGCCATAAAAGATGGGAGAGAAATGAGTCTTACACTAGTCTTGGAGTAGAAGTGTGTCTGAATTCCTTTCCCAATTTGGCATTAAATCATGCTGGCTGCTGCATTTATATTTTGGACCAAGCATATCCAGATGATTTTTTTTTTCTTAAAGGATTTGTTTGCAGATGAATCGTTGGAAAGAAATTCTCTAGGCTGAACACAAAGAATCCCATGAGTAAGAAAACCACTGGCTCATTGAAAGCCCCAGGTGAGCCAGGTCGAAATAATCAAGAGCGCAGCAGGATGTGGGCTAGTAGGGACCAGAAACAACTAATGAGGCAGCAAGAGGAGCGAGATGGCCCTCCAGGGCTGATGGGGAGGAGGAGGGACTCTTTGGTTATAGAAAAGAAGGAAATTATGGTGAAAAAGGAAAGCCTGTGTAGGAAATGTCTTTGGAAGAAAAATTGCAAATACAAGGACAAAATTATTTGCTGCAGTGTGGCTCAAAAAACCAGGGAAAGGGAAAAGACTTATCAAGTTCAGTTATAAAAACATGAGATCAGAAATGGAACTTGAACCGAGAGACCTGTAGACATGGATGATTTCCCCAGTGCCCCGTGCCTTGCCAGGCAGGAGACAGAGCCAGTCCATCTCATCATTTGAAATTATTTCATGGAGAACCTGTCTCTGTTTACATAAGCCAGACTCATTCTTCCTAATTGCTTAAGCCTCTCCCTGGTGGTACACATTTTTAACAGTAATGCCTTACAGTTGGAGAGCACTTTACTACTTTCAGACACTTTCCCATACATTATGTCAAGTATTGCATAGGAGGGAACAGCATCCGGGTCTCTGAGGAGCTATTTAGGACAACAGGGCTTCAGCTCATGAGCCAAAGGTCCAAGTTCAGGTCCAGAAATCAAAACAAAGTCTATTTAAGAACATTAAGAGACCTGGGACTTAAATGCAAAAGGATTAAGTTCCTTGGAGTGTTTTTGGTGCTGCCAAAGGTGAACATGGTCTGAATGGAAGTTTATGACAACAGGGTTGGATTACGTTTCTCTTTTACAAAAGTACATCCAGCCTTATTACCCTGACCAAGACACTCAGAATGGCAAGCAGAATGCAACAGCTTGGACCTTTCGTGTCTCTCAAAAGCCCGTATACGAGAGTCATGGCGCCCAGCTTGATGTTCTTGGGAGGCAGAAGAAACTAAGGGAAGGGGCCACATGGGGAGACTTATGTTACTGGGAACAGGCCTGCAAAAGGAACCATGAGGCCCCATCCTCTTTTCCTTTTGTTTCCTGGTCATGAACTGAGTGATTTTGCCCTGTCATGTTCTCCCACCATGACGTGCCACCACTCTGTAAGTCCAAGGCAACAGGGCCAAAAAATTATGGACTGAAACCTCTGAAACTGAAGTGTAGGACCCTTTTCTCTTTTGAGTGAAGTTACCTCAGCGGTGTGTTATCATGACTGAAAGCTAACAGAGATATTGGCTGCAGAATCCTCTAAACTTTGCTGATGAAAGTTGTGACTTTGAAAGTACATTTAACATTTTGGTATCTGAAGGCCAGATAACCCCTGCAAAAAGATGGTTAGGGCTGGGGCTACAGCTCAGTGGCCCAGCCCTTGCCTGGCAGCGCAAGGTCCCGAGTTCAATTCCCAGAATCACCCCTCCCCTCCAAAAAGACAAAAGAGTGAGCAAAACGGGGTATATCTGAGTCCTCAGGGCTATCATCAGGCCCAGCACCTAAAAATCACTGTTTGGATTTGGAAGATAAATCTGAGTGGACAGCTCTGCATGCATGGGAAAACTCATGCCCCGTGTCCACTTTCCCATCAAAACAGCAGGACTAGCAAGGCCTCCTCTATGCATTATTGAAGCAGTCGATACAAAATCATGTCAATGATTAGTACAGTGCCTGGTTCAAAGTGCTCTTCATTGTTAAGTGGTTAATAATTCATGAAGTCAAGAAAATTCTTTTGACCTTTATATATATCTAGTGGATTCCATGGCTTGAGTTACGGATTTTAGCCCATCTATATGTAAGATCAAATTTTTTGAATTTTTCCATGAGATTTATATGTGTTACCTAGAGACATTCAAGAAACACGAATTTGAAGAGAAAACATCTTATTATGTTCTATTATTCTGGACATTCCAAAAAAGGATCAATAGGTATTGAGGGGTTAAATTTCAGTGGGCATCAGAATCACTTATAGGGCTTGGTCAGTCACAGAATGCTACATGATACCCCCAGAACTTCTGATTCACTGTGTCCAACATGGAGATTGAGGTTTTATGTTTTTAACTAATTTCCAGGTGAAACCCCTGATGCTAAACCAGGGACCACCTTGACCCCTTAATATTTAAGACAGAATATCAGAAGAATAACTTCCTGGCTTCAGCATACTATTTTAAAGTTCCCTTAGCCTTTTGTTCTGTCATCAAAGCTGAAAACCTCTGATAAAGGCGATCTTGGTTAATGAAAGAGAGATGTGTCATTCAATAGCTCAAATAAAAGTTCAATTCCTGGCTTCTCAGGGTGTTAGAAAAGTCGTGTTTAATATTAAGATGCTGTATTGGTGTGGAATTAGGGTTGAAAAGACAATTTTAAGATAGATTGAGGTAGCTATGTAATATTTACACACTTAGCAATGAAAGTTAGACCTGGAGTAGAGAGATTCATTTATCAACTCACTTGGGAGTTGCAGGTAGGTAAACTACAATTGTTTGCATTTCTATGAGAGCTTAGAGAACTTTCTTTTTGAAAATTACACTTTTTGTTCTCATTTCTGCATTTTTTGTTATAGAACTTGATTAAACAATAAAAGCTAATTTCCATCTACGAGTTTGCCTTGTCTACTATCCACACGTACAACATTTTCTTTTCTTTTTTTACCAGCTATATTGCACTTAATTTTTTGATAGATTCTTTCCTTTTTTTCTACAAGAAATATTTTAATGTTCTGAGAAAATACTTAAATATAAAGCCAGGGGCAGGACTATTCCTCTCAAATATATCAAATATTTAAGGGAATACATAGCTTGTTTGTAGCTGGCTAAATTCTCCATTTTAAATCAATCTTTGTTACTTTTATTATTAGAGAATAAAAGTACTCACTGCTAAAATATGAGTCAAGGTTAGGACTTTTTACTTTGTTAAACTAAAAACCTGGAGACATAGATAAGAAGACATCACTTATCTCATGCAACTTTCCCAGTACAACTTCATATTTAGCCGAGGTGTTAGAAAGAGACTCGCACCTACTGGTTTTACTCAAAATAGTGACAAAATAGTTTGCAATATGTGGGATTCTGTACTGGAAAAAAAAGAAAAAGAAATGGAACTAATATGGGTTTGATAGCTTTGCCACTGTCTCCCCTTGCTAACATGATCTCATTTTTCTAGAGAGAAAATAATTTTTATTTCATTTGCAAATAGAATTTCCTACTGTATGATCATTTATACTGGGTAGATTTTTTCCTAAAGGCAATATGGGACAGAAGTCTGATCTTAACAGCCTGTCTAAGTGATTGTGACTCCTTCTGAAGCTTGGGAACCTCTACTCCAGCATGTGTATTCCTAGTGTCTGTTCTGCAGTAACCCACAGCAAACTCGTGGCCCCATTATCCTCCATCTGGCTGGTTTGCCTTGACATAGCAATGGTTTCAGGCTCAGCACTGGCATCCCTGTTAGTTGGGGTGCAGTTGTTGTCCTGTAATTTAGCAGCAGCTATAGCTTGCTTGAGTCTGTGGAACAATACTATTAGCACAGAGATAATCCTGGAACGTTAATCTGTGAGAGCTCCACAATTACCTCAGGTCTGTATCTGGCCATTGATGTTAGCACTTAATGGCCAGCCAAGCATCAGAGGTAAAGACCACAGTGGCACAACAGTGTGCTGTTGGTGTCTGGTGTCTCCAAAACTGTTTTTAAGATCTACTGCCAAGTAGCCACTGACTCTCTTTGAGGCTGCTATTTGAAACGGTTCTACCTCCACTGATTTTCAAAGCAAAGTTGAGAAATTGTCTCCCTTAGCTTTTCTTCAATACTTACTAGAGTGTGTTTCTACATTCAAACCCTTATCTACTGCTTAGACATGCAAAGAATCCATAAATATACCTTTTTTTATGAGCTCATCCTATGACTCCTATACTTTGCATTAAACTAGCCTATAAGCTATGTAAAGGAAACAGCTGCTAGTGCCTTGTTAATTCACTGTTCTCATCCCCTGCCAAAAGTGTAAGATGTATAGTATTTTGGCTGAATTAATGAATAAATGTAGAATGGATAAAGGAATAAAGAGATGGATGAATGAATTTCAAGGGCAACTGATCTTTGGACATGTGGCTAATATAGATGTTTCTAACCTGTTTTAATGGCTGTTTCAGTTGAAGCCTGATCTTAAATAAATTTATCTGTGTTTCAGGGGTAGGCAGAATCCATGACTGGGTATCCATGTGCAGTGCAGGCTTATTACCTGTGATGGTTGACTGGGCCAATTTGAGTAAAAAACACCCAATTAAATTGGTTCAGCATAGTTCTGGGTGTAGAAGACCCAGTCCAGAGAGGACTATCACTAGAAGGGTGTAAAAGGGAAATTAAGAAGGAAAGATTGGGTCTGTTTTTTTTGGAGGAACTCCAGTCTTCACCTTTACCTTGGGCATCTTCATCTGGCTTCCAATGCAGACCCTTCACCCGTCCACTGCAGAACCGTGAGCATCCAGATATGGACTTGCACTGGACATTACAGTGAGCTCCAGGCCCTTGGCTGGATCCTTCAAAACTCCGACGCATGGACTGACCTTCTATACTCTTCCACGCTTGATTCTGTGGACAGCTATGGTAAGCCAATCTTGTAAATTCTTAGAGATTTTTTATGTATTGCACTAAATTTGTTTTTTCTACTAAACAGTAATACAGATTTAATGTTATGATCTGTATCTGGGTGTCTACCCAAATCCTCATGCAATCATATGTGGGACTTTCCCAAGGTGGCTGGCTCTAGAGTGTGATGCTGGAATGAAGTGTGGGATGCTGGGATCAAGGGTACATGATCCCTAAATCAGTCTGCTGATTGGTTTGGCATATTTCTGGGTAGGATGAAAGGTGCCCCTCCCACCCTGAGTCTGGATACTACCTGCTCTACAAAGTAGCCTGAATGGAATGAATAGAAGGGGCAGAAAGAGGATCGTTTGCTGTCTTGCTACCTTGCTGCCTTACGGCTTCTGTCTACCATCAACTCTTTCTCCTCTGCAATGCGCTTCTGCCAAGTTCCCCTGTCTTGGAGTCAGCCAACTGACTCCACAACTGAACCTCTACAAACTGTGAGCTAAACAAACCTTTTTCCTTTAAGGTGTTTTGTCTCATCAATGAGAAAAGTGAGGCACTACCTATAATAAATCACTAAGCCAAAGTTACTTTTCCTTCTTTTCCTTTTCTCCCTTGCAGCCCAGTGCACTCATTTGTAAAGTGATAGCTACATGAGAAACAGAGAAGGCACAAACTGGGGTATTTAAATAAATATCATCCCCAAAAATATAATGAGAAAAATAAATTCTTTGCAAAGATAAGTGCATTCAAAAGAAAGGTTTAAATGATTAC
Organism: Hydrochoerus hydrochaeris; assembly: GCA_004027455.1. NCBI lineage: Eukaryota > Metazoa > Chordata > Mammalia > Rodentia > Hydrochaeridae > Hydrochoerus > Hydrochoerus hydrochaeris. Next base: position 510,854 of record PVLA01000305.1, on the reverse strand, counting down.
TTGGAAATTATGGGATTTTACATTTCACTAAATAGCTTCATTATGCATTATTTACAATTGAAAGTGGCCAGATAGCACTTAGTTTGGAGAGGTTATCACTGGAAAATCTGAGAACATCTCCAAAAGAGGGTCAATGTTGGGGGAAAATACAGCTTGCTCCAAATATTTCATATATTTTCTAAATGATTCATGGAGAAAATATTTGCTTATTTCTGTGGTTTTACAAAATGGAAGCATTTTTTTTCTCATTGATAAAATTCTTTCTCTGGACTTGCCACTGGCCTATTAAAAGGAACCATGTGACCATTTATTGAACTTGTCAGAAAGAATAAATGATACAGATGAAATAAAATCACCATCCCTGATTGGACCTCCTTGCCTGAGTCTGTGGGGCTGAAACTCTGTCTGTGGATGGAGATTAATGGAGCTCGAAATGCAGATGCATCAAAGTCGGCGACTGGCTTGAGCTCCCAGTGTCCTACCCATGAGCCTTTAGGAACTTTTGTGGAGTAACAGGTGACAGAATTAGCCACAGTGCCACGGTGCAGCAGGATGAATGCAAAAATAAGGTTTTGCCATGTTTTCTGCAATTACAATAATACAATACACATTCACACTCACACACAACGTTTATCAAAGCAGTATTATAGGAATTTTAAAGTCAGGTGGTGCTGAAAAGCTTATGGAGAAACCAACAGTCCCTCATCTCACTTCTCAAAGGCCTTACTGCAGCATCTTCCACAGTGGTTAGCCAGTTCTTTGGCCATTGTCACAGGTATTTAAATATTTTTATTACTTATTTATTTACCTTAGATAGTTACCACCAACATCTCCTTTTCAATTTCTGCCCACTTTCACTTAACTGGTACAATGTTTGGTTGAAGTATCAACTAACACAAATGGTAGCCCAGTGTTTTATGGGCATGCATTATTTCTCACTCAATATATTCTGTCCATAGAAATAACAATTGTCTTATCTCCTTAAATGTGAATAGAAATAGGCACCTAAGGTGATTTTATTTTCCAGCATCTCTAGATCTAATACTTGAAAATATCTTTTTTCCAAAATCTCCAAAAATATTAATTTCCCATGTTTGCTTGTGAAAACCTCTGTATATCTCAGTACACCTACTGCTGTTGGAAATGTGCATTCTCTAGTCTTTTTTCATATTGTGATACTGGGTTTTCTCTTGGCCATGGTTCTGTGTTTGTTTACCTGGGTCTTTCATCATGTTAGAAGCTTTATCAGTCTTCTAAAACACTGATGGCAAATTGTCATCTGCTGGCCAGCAACCTGGGTAGCCCCTGGGTTCTGAGACTCACAGAATGTGGGCCCCCACTGCAACCCACAGAATGGCTATTTGTAGCCATCATGGACCCCAGAAGTTTTGCTACATGTGACAATTTGAGAATTGGGGCTTACAAATAGCTATTTGAGCTGGATATTTATTTCTTGACTGGTAATCACTATGCTTCAGAATTTTAAAGGTATTATTTAAGCATCCATAACCTCTATCATTATCTTAATCTAAGATTTTTGGTATGATTTATTTTATTTTTTCTCCTGAAACTTTTCTTTCAACCTTATTGTTCTGAAGTTTCAAAATAAGAAAATTGTGGTGTGTGTGTGTGTGTGTGTGTGTGTGTGTGTCTGATGTAGTTCAGGGCACTGAACACTCAAAAACTTCCTTTAGTTCCAAGAATTTTCTCACATTAATGTTTTTCCTTTTCTACATTTCTTGAACTCCTATTGGACTATCTGTATTTATCCTTAACTTGTCCTTAACTTATGCATCAGCTTTCTGCTACTGTGATAAAATATTTGAGATAATCCACTTAAATCAGGAAAGGCTGATTTTGACTCAGAGCTTTGGAGGTTTCAGGCAATGTCCTGTTGGCACCCTTGCTTTTGGGCCTGTGGTGAGGTAGCACACCATGGCAGGAGTACGTGGCAAAGGAGACTGTCCTCCCAGCAGAGAGGATTCCCATCATCCCCTTCCAGGGCACAACCACGTGACCTCTCGTCCTTGTGTTATGCCCTGCCTCCCAAGTAATTCACCCCAGCCCAACAACATCACAGGCTGGGCTAAGGCTGGAAGGTTGTCAGAGGATATTCAAGAGCCAAATGGTAGCAAATCTATTAGTTTGTTTCTAGTGTTTTGGTTTTTGTTATTGTTTATTTCACTTTCTTGGAGAGTTATGAATTTTATTTTCTAAGCTTTTAATCTTTGAATTACTATTTTGCTTCCGTTATATTACTTATAAAATCTTTTCTCATTTTATTATTCTCTCTCTCTCTCTTCTTTCTTTCACTATTAGTCTTTCTTATGAGCTTGGTATGTTTCATTTCATCCCAGGAAATATCATGATGCATTCAAGGGTTTTTCTTGTGTGTGTCTCTGTATTTCCCTTTTCTCTAAATTCTTTAATTTGTATTCTTTCTCTCTCCTATCGGAGGCTTTCATCACGAGGCCTGCAGTCCAGTCATCTACAGTTGTTCGATTAAAGAGCAAGGCAATAAGAGCCTGACTGGAATGTTTGAGTGGCACAGGCTCTGGAGTTTTTTCTGGGCAGCACTAAAAGAAAATGAAGTGAATGAGTTGTCCATTTCATTAGGAAACCTGCCATATCACGCATGAAGGGAGATCTTTGCTCTGGGAAACAGCGCCTCCAGAGAGTCTCCTAAATCCTATACGAGGGATTCGAATTACATGCAAATTATTTACCTGGCAAGATTCTGGAAGCAAGATAAGGCAGGGTCCGAAAGAAGTGTCTACAGTTAATTTTCCATTAATCTCCCCACTGAAGACCACATATATCTCTTCCACTATCTCCTGGGTTGATGCACATAACAAATCCTTCCCTTTTTTGTATTTTTGCATTAATGAGTTTTATTCTGGGAGACTTGGAGATGTGCATAATATACTTCTGATCAACTTTGACTCACTCCATCAACACCTTCACTCCACACTCCCCAGTTTCACAGTTTCGGGAGATTCAATGTGTATAACCTAACTTCCTCATGTCATTCCCCTCTATCTCCCACCCCATTCTCTTTCCCTCTCCCCTCCCTCATATTCTCTTCATCTTGTCTCCTTCCACTGCCTTCCACTGTCTTGTCATCTTTGGTAGAATCCACATGTCAGGGAGAGTGTATGATGTAGCATAAGTCCAGATTGTGATATGGGGGAAGAAACTCTCAACCTACTAGATGTCTGGTATGAATTTGTGTTCTCTAAAATTGAAGAATGAATTCTAGCAACAGCAGAGGTTTAGAGCAGAATATATTGAGAGAAAGAAAGCTTCTGTCTGAGAGAGAGAAGGTTAGATGGCCAAGGACCTTGCGTTTTTTAGGAATTTTTATAACGCAAAACCAAGAGGTGAGGCGGATCTAAGGTGGGGAAAAATGGGAAGTTCCAAGGCAGATAGGCATGTGGGTGGGACAGAACTATAGTCAAAAAATAAGATTACAAGTGTAATTACTCAGGTAAAAATGATTAAATTATGAAGCAAGGCTTTTGGCTGTAGGGGATTTGAGCTAGTGACTCCTGGCCTCCTCAGGGTGATAGAGACCTGTTTAGAATTTTAACCCATAGGATGTGGGTGTATTTGTTTGGTCTTTTGTCTTGAGGTCTAGCCCACAGCAGGAGGTGTCTGTCTCCCTTAGGTTATAAGATATTTGGTCTTTTGCCCTGGCTCTTTTGAGGGCCCACCCTTGTCTAACTGCCTATTATGCTTCTGATTAACTCAGCAGCCTGTAACAAAAGGATTAATAGCAGTGACAACAGTGCTGTCTAACAACAATTGCAAGTATTACAGGTGACAATTGCTAGAACTAGCAAATAAAAGCACAATGCCTAGTGAAATTTGACATGCAAATCATCAAAAATATTTTAATCTGGGTAATTGTTTACCCTAAAATCAGATGTAACTGGATGGCTGACTTTTTTTTTTTTTTTGGCAATCCTGTTAAGAGATCTCTCTCTAGCACCACATGGAAAATGTTCAGATGCAAAACCAGAAACTTCCTCCTAGAAGAAGTGGCCAAGAAGTATTGTAGACGGAGAACCATTAGACCCAACTGACTGCTCACTAGGAATGGGGAGTGGTGGAAATCTCTATGTAAGATGGGGCCTTGCTCCCCGCACATGCAGTCTCCATCCCTTCCTAGGCTCTAGAAGGACTTTTGGGAATCGGAAATGAGATTATCCTGGGTGTATTTTGAACGTATTTCATGAAGAAACTGGCCCAGTAAGCCTCCACCAGCTGGCAAGCAAGTCCAAGGCACTTCGAAGGGTTTTGTAGTGACTCACTCTTCAGACATTAATTAAGAAATGTCAGATGTTTAAGGCAAACTTGTCACAAAAAAGATAAAGATCAAAACAAAAATATTAAAAAGGGAAACTGGAAGAAAGAAAGCAACAAAAGGATCAAAAGAAAGCTTAAGAAATGTGTAGTCTTCTGTGAGATAAGGTTTAAATTATTGATCCTGCAAAAGGAAATGAAGTGTAAAAAAAGATTAAGGGAACAAAAACTCTTAAAAATTAAAAATATGAGAGGAATTATAAAAAAATTCACCTCATGCTTGAAGACTAAATCCATAGAAGTATTCCAGAAAGTAAAAAATGAAGCTATAAAAATATGAGAAATTGTTTAAAAAGTCATAGAAAACAAAAGAACTTTGTAAAATAAATGAATAAATAAATGAAATCATAGAATAAAAAGTGTAATCCTAGCATTATAAAGCACAATTTTCTTGATTAAATGGATTTAACCTATATTGAGGATTGGAACTGAAAAAATAAAGAGAACCATGGCACATATTTAGCTATTAACTTTTTAAAACCTTACAGGGAGGATTCTAATCCTAGATAGAGAAAAATAAGCCACAGACAGAAGATCAGGAATTCATTTTGTCCATATCAATATTAGAAGACAGGAGAGACTGTGGAATGTTTTTTAAAATTCTGAGAATTATCGATGGCTAACCTATAAAATAAATATGAAGTGGAAATACATTTTTAGATGTGTAAGTACTCAAAAAATTTACCTCCCAAGGATTTGTCCTAAGGAGTCTCAAAAAAAAAAAAAAAGGCATTTCAGCAAAATGAGGAAACAGATCAAGAACAAGCAACATATGGAATCCAAGAAGTAAGGAGCCAGGGCAGGAAGTGAAGGGAAGTCCCCCACGACTGGAAAAACAATGTGGAGACAACAGGTGTGCAGTGAACTTGGCCACGACCAGCCCCAGCTGAGGAAGAGAGAGGGTTCCAGAGGGACCTCCAAGAATCAGAAATGGATCATTCCAGGGGCAGGGGTGGTTAGTATCTACACTACTGAAAGAAAGTTTAGATGTAAATGGATATTAGGTCCCTGGGAAACTAAGAAAAGGAGGGAAGGAGAGAAAGGGGATTGATATTATTACAGGCAGCTGAATTAGTCAGAAATATTATGGGCAGTGAGATAGGGCTGGGTCCTCAATGGAGCCAGTGCAGACACCTGGCAACTGTGGGGGAGACAGACACCTCCGGCTGTGGGCCAGGCCTCAAGACAAAGGATCAAAGGAATGCATCCTCATCCTAAAGACTGATATTCTAATTAATTCTCTATCATCTTGGAGTCACTATCCCATCCTTCTAGGGGAAAGGTCACAGCTCCAAGAATGCCCGCTTCCTATGTGACTTGCTTTCCCATTTGTCCCTAATGTAATCAATTTTACCTGAACTATTGATCTTATTGGCTAGCTATGGTTATGTCCCACCTTATGCCCATCTGCTCTGTGAGTTCCCAGTCTTCCCCCACCTTGAATCCATGGTTTTACTCTATAAAAGTCCCTGGAAAAGACAGAGTCCTGGGCAAGCCACTGGGGACCCCCTTCTGTCTCTCTTCAGACAGAAGCTTTCTTTTTCTCAATAAATATATTCTACTCTTCACCTCTGTTTTTCCTAAAATTCATTCTTCAATTTTAGAGAACACAAACTCAAACATAGTGGGTTGGGAGTTTCATTTCCCCTATATCAATATCACTTATCAAAATCAAGGAAAATAAAATGAGATCTAGACTTAAATTTCTTAAAAGGATGTTAAATTTAATACGTGACCACTCAACAGTAAATTAGACTGAAGCTAGTACGTTCTTAACTGAGAATGACAGCCTGACTTCATTGGGAAGATGTGAGAAGAGAGAGTTTTGAGTGTGGTGAAGAGTATGTGTGTCTTCAGAAGATGAAGTCAAGATGAGTGTGGAATGAAGTGTTTCAGATCTTAAAGGAAAACAACTTTCAACCCAGATTAATGTACCCTGCAAAACTGTCCTTCAAAATTGATGGAGAAATAAGATACTTTTATAACAAAGAACAGCTAAAGAACTTCATTACTAGCAAACCAACCCTTCAAATAATTCTGAAAAATATTCTAGATAGACATAAAAATAACTATGACTCCAAGAACACCAACAGAAAACAAACACACTAAGCAAGACAAACAGTTAGACAAAGAGGAAAGATAAAGACCCAACATCAGAAAGATAAGATGACAAAAATAAGCCAATATATATGTTATAACCATTAATGTAAAAGACTTCAATTCACCAATTAAAAGAAACAGACTGGAAGAATGGGTCCAATCATATGCAGGATACAAGAAACCCAACTAACCTAAAGGGAAATTCATACACCGAAAGTCAAAGGATGGAGAACAATACTTCATGCAACAGACACTCCCTTAAAAAAAAGCAGGAGTAGCTATTCTGTTTGCAGACAATATGAACTTCAAACCAAGAATGGTGAGAAGAGATAAAGAAGGTCACTTCAAGAGGAAGAGATAGCAATCCTAAATATATGTGCACCAAATATGGGGGCACCCAGATATATAAAACAAATATCAAGAGATATGAAAAATTAAGTAAGCAATAACACAATTATAATGGGAGACCTTAACACTACATTGACACAAAGAGATAGATCAACTAGACAGGAAATCAGCAAAGAAATAACAGAATTGAATCAAACTTGTGAAAAAATGGACTTTGTAGATGTGTACAGAATGTTCCATCCAACAACATCAGAAAACACATTCTTCTTCTCAGCTGCACATGGGACATTCTCTAAAATAGACTATATAGAACACAGGACATGCATAAGTAAATGAAAAAGTATTAAAATAATCCCATGCATATTGTCTGATAAAAGTGTCATGAAACTAGAAATTAATGACAAAAGAAACTGCAAAAATTCCATAAACACATAGAAATTAAATAACACACTCCTGAATAAACAATGGGTCATAAAAGAAATTAAACAATATCTACAAGCAAACAAAAATACAAACACAACTTACTAGAACCTGTGGGATGCAATGAAAGCAGTCCTCAGAGGGAAATTTATTGCAGTGAATTCCCAGATGAGGAAAATAGAATGAACACAAATACAAAACTTGATGCTACACTTCAAACATCTAGGAAAAGAAGAGCAAGTCAAACTCAGTGCCAAAAAAGGGAGGAAATTATAAAGATCAGAGCAGAAATCAACACAATAGAAGCTAAAAAAACAATACAAAGAGTCAATGAATCAAAGAGTTGGTTCTTTGAAAGAATAAATAAAATTGATAAGCCCCTAACCAGCCTTATTTAAAAAAGAAAGAAAAACTCAAATTCATGCAATAAGGAATGAAAAGGGTGAAACTACTACAGACACTGTGGAAATACAGAAGATCATCAATACCTGTTTTGAAAACCTTTACTCTCATTGATTTGACATCACAGAAAAAATGGACAGATTCCTAGACACATATGAATTACCAAAGCTTGATCAAGACGTGTAACTGCTCAATAACCCAGCTTCAATTAATGAAATTGAAAATGTAATTAGAATCTTACCAACAAAGAAAAGCCCAGGTTCTGTTGGATTCACTGTGCAATTCTACAAGGAATTCAAGGAAGACTTAGTATCAACACTCGTGAAACTCTTCAATGAGACTGAAAGGGAGGCAATTCTCCCTAACTCATTTGTGGGGAAACCCTTCTGTCTCTCTTTGGACAGAAGCTTTCTTTCTTTCAATAAATATATTCTACTCTTCACCTCTGTTTTTCCTAAAATTCATTCTTCAACTTCAAGAGAACACAAGCAAGTATTACCCTAATACTAAAACCAGAGAAAGACCCAACCGAAAACGAGAACTACAGGCCAATCTCCCTAATGAACATTGATACAGGACTCCTTAATAAAATATTGGCAAACAGAATGCAGCAAGTCATCAAGAAGATTATACACTGGGACCAAGTGGCATTCATCCCAGGAATGCAGAGATGCTTCAACATATGCAAATCAATAAACATAATGTACCATATCAATAAAGCCAAAGAAAAAAAGACACATGATCTCAATAGATGCAGAAAAAGCTTTTGATAAAGTCCAACACTCACTCATGGTAAGATCTTTATGGAAATTTGGAATAGACGGGCTTTACCTCAACCTGATAAAAGCCATCTATGACAAACCAACAGTCAGCATCATATTAAATGGTCAAAACCTGAAATCATTCACTCTAAAATCAGAAACAAGTCAAAGATGTCCATTATCACCACTCCTATTTAATATAGTGCCAGAAACATTAGCCATACCAATTGGACAAGAGAGAGAAATAAAAGGAAAAAGCATAGGAAAGGAAGAAATTAAATTATCATTACTTGCAGATGACATGATACTCTACATAGAAGACCACCAAAACTCCATCGAAAGGCATCTAGTTGTAGTAATGAAATTCAGTAATGTAGCTAGATACAAAGTCAACACTCAAAACTCAATAGCATTCCTGTGTTCAAACAACAAACTCACTGAGAGAGAAGTAAGAGAAATCACACCCTTCACAATAGCATCCAAAAAATGAATTATTTAGGAATCTATCTAACAAAGGAAGTAAAAATCTATTTAATGAAAATTCCTCTAAATAAAGAAATTGAAGAGGATCTCAAAAAAAATGGAAAGATATTCCTTGTGATGGATGGGAAGAGCAAACATTGTGAAAATGGCCATTCTTCCAAAATTGTTCTACAAATTTAATACAATTCCAATCAAAATACTATTAGCATACCTCACAGATCTAGAGAAAATGTTCCTAAGATTCATCTGAAACCTAGAATAGCAAAGTCAATTCTGGGCAACAAAGGCAAGGCAGGAGGCATCACAATCCCTGACTTGAAGTTATACTACAAAGCTACTGTGATAAAATCAGCATGGTACTGGAATAAAGACAGACCTGAAGATCACTGGAATAGATCAGAAGATATGACCACAACTACAAACACACTTGGCCACCTTATCTTTGAAAGAGGGGCCAGACATGTTAATTGGAGGAAAGACAGCCTCTTTAATAATTGGTGCTGGAAAAACTGGCTTTCCATACACCAAAATCTAAAACTAGATCCATGTTTGTCACTATGCACTAAACTAAAGTCAAAATGGATTAAATATCTAAATACTAAACAGAAACACTAAATATCCTGGAAGACAAAGTAGGAGAAATCTATTCCACTTCTGGGCATATTCTCAGAAGAACTGAAAATATCATACCACAGTGATATATGTGCACCCATGTTTATAGCGGCACAATTTGTAATAGCCAAATCTTGGAAACAACCCCTAATGCCCATTTGTTTTGTCTGAATTCATTGTGTATGAAGATACAAACAAGTATTTCAGGGAGAACAGAAGACATTGTGACAGCCACTGTTGATTTCCTGTTGTCTTGTTTTGAAATCTTGTGTTGCTTGCATTGTTTTGTCTGATCTGCTTTATTCTGTTTTGTTTTATTTTATTCTCTTTAAAATAAAAAAGAGTGTATGTGTCTTTATGAGAGCATATATGTTTAGAATTTTAAGAAAGGACAATCACTTTTAGAAAGCAAAATTTCAATAAAACCTATCTAAAACTAATGAATAGAGAGAGATTAGAGTTGTTAAACACTATTTTAAAATATTGAGATGAGTTCCAGTAAAACATTTCTCAGAGTTAAAAATAATTTGTATCTGGGAGTTGTGGCTGGAAAGAAGAAGCAAAGCAAATGTCTTTGTAAATTCTATCATTGATCACTATTTGTTTTTTGAACTGTGTGCATTAAAAACTATAAAATAACTGGGGATATAGCTCAGCAGTACAAGCGCCTGCCCAGAAAGTGCAAGGTTTTGAGTTAGATCCCCTGATGCACAGTACCAAAAAAAAAAGAAAAAGAAAAAGAAAAAAACTTTATAAAATAATATGTATATATATATTTGATAAACCATATCATAAATACATATTCTTATTTGATTTCTCTTTCTCAGGATTTTGAGTGTAGCAGTGAGGTGCAGTTTCTTCCTAAGTTTTCTAAGATTGTACAGCAGAAGTAACATGTACCGTCTTGCTTTCTAGCTTTGACATCTCTTTGTGTAGTTTACCTAAAGTTTTGGTCCACAGAGACACAAATCATAAGTCATATTTCTCTTGTGTGATTCAGAGTCAGAACTGTGATAAACCCCAAAATGCGCTCAGCAAGTACGTATGGTTGATTCCACTACTATTATTTTTGGAACAAAGACTTTTCAGAAGCTCAGCAAGGCTGAAACACGATTGGTACACACACACACACACACACACACACACACGCACACGCACGCACACACACACGCAGAGGTTTGGTGGAAGAACTGCCTTTAATATAGTGGAGAGAATCTACATGGATCTGGTGCTGTAATGATATTAGTGTATAAGCCCATGTTAGGACTGACTTCTCTAACATTATGCAGTGCGCTGGTGACCATAAACACCCAGATTATCAGAACTCCTCCTAAAAGATGAAGCAACATGGCCGTGAAAGGGTAAAATCCCAGAAGAGGCTTTGTCCTGTTATGCTCTGCCTTCTTCATGTGAGTCATGAAGCAAGATGCTGCTTTCGTTTCTCTTTGTTATCTGAATTACTTTCCCATTGCTGGTACAAAACAACAGATACCCAAAGTTAGAAGAGGAAAGGTTGGTTCTTAGTTGGCTGGACCCAAGGCAGGGCAGCACGACAGAAAAAATAGAGGCCATGTTGTTGCAGGAAGCTGAAAGCTGCAGCAGAATTTCTTCTTCTTTCTCTTTTACTCCAATTAAAAGCTTACAAACCTTTAATTGATGCTTCACAGGTCCAAGGTGGACCTTTTTATCTATGCCCAGAACTACACTAAACAAAGCCACTGAGTAATCCACTACCACACACCCTAAATTCACTATTACACCCCCATGATCCAGCCACCTGAAGGCCCTACTTATGGAACACATGACACTCTGGGGAACACTTAGTGGAAGCCATAGCACAGGTAGAAATAAAATTTAACAGTATTTCTTATAAAATTATTTTGTCTAGAGTGATGATAAATTTGAAAAGCTTAAGATTGGCAGCAACAAAATTTCACAGGGGTGAATTAGATCAAAGCAGGATTATACACAAAATACTAGGATTTTAGAACTGTAAGGAATCCTTTGATGCTTAGCAAAGCTAAGTTAAAACGTTTGAAGGAAATGCCATGTTACACAGCAGGTAATAAAGTTTATGGAACTCATTAGGTTAAGCAGTAAAATAGGAATTATAGTTCCTAAAGAGTTTTAAATAAATTCATAGTTGATTGATCTGTAATGGTTTATTAATGAAAATTAGATTGTGTTTTCAAACTAAGGTTAGAAGTTGATGCTAAAGAAAAACAATAATCACAAGAAACGTAACAGCAACATTAAAAGTAATAGTACCACTTATTTAGCGCAGTGTGCTATTCTAGATACTTGTTTAACTCCAGAACCACATTCACACTAATTACGATTCTCCAAACTTTACACCTGAGAAACATAAATCTGTGATAAGCCCATGATGGACATCAGATTTTAACCAACACAAAGGTATAAATTCCAGAATGATGCAAACCTCTTGTAACTGCTGGCCCAAAAGTAAAGCCTGCATTCAGGTCAGGACTGCATTTCTTTACTCATATATTTATCAAAATGAAGGCTGCTAGTGGAGAAAACGGTATAAAATAGATGCTATGAAGAAAACACAGAGAATTGCCTCACATGCCAGTTTACCAGAGGCAAACCCAGAGTGACTATTATTATTGTCTATTTTTACCCTTAAGAGGGTCCCGAGGTGAAGAGAAAACTGGTGTTCTTGGATGCATCTGAAGGAAAGGAAAGAATTAGTTTATTTGAGGGCTACGTGAACAAATATACTTAAGGTTTTAATATGGACTGTACTGAAATACGGCCTCAGCAAAGCAAGATTCCTCAAAATATGAGGCGCTGGTTTCCAGTGCATCGCAACCCCCAATGCTAATTCCAGTCTTCTGTTCTTTGGTTTCCCCATCGCACATCTGAACCCTTTTTCTTCCACAGTGAGACTCTTGGACCCCCTCCAAAACTCACAGTGTGGTTCACTTGCTGGATTCCCAAATATTCACCAAACAGTTTTTGTAATAGCTACGTCCCCACCACTAAAAGATGTAACAAGAAAGTTTATTAAAAAGAGAGCAGGGTGCATTTACATGACCGTTTCTTCTTTCTCCTAAGAACAATGTCAAAGTTTTCATGATACAAATTACTCTGTTTTGTTCTTCTCCTCTTTCAATGTAGTTATGTTATTTTTTTTTATTTGTTTGTTTGCATTTAGCATTATGTTTTTCTATTTCAACTCCATTTTGGTTTCTTTGAATGTGTCAATATATCGGCATTCTTCCAAAAGTCAAAACGACACAAAATGTTTCTCCACTGTGTACTGTTTCCCATGGCCTGCTTCAGAGTGACACATTTAAATATTTTGTTTGTTTAATTATTTTTGAGAAAATATGAAATCTTAATTTAGTAATATATGACACATTTTATAGGGAGTTTCCTCACTGTTTTACCAGATGCATAATGAACCACTGTATGTGCAATTATTCAATTTTCTATAATTTAACATCTTGCTAGCATTCAACCATTTTAGTTACAAAAAATTGGAGTGGATTTTCTTCAATGTATGTATTTTTGTACTTTTTAGTTGTGTCTTTGAGGGTAAATTCATTAAGTAGGATTGTTGGTTTCAAAGGTGAATGCTAGATATAGAGAAATTCTTGCCATATATCTTACACTATTTTACATTCATGGATCCTTATATTTAAAGTGAGTTTCTTATAAACAGCATATAATTGGGTTTCATTTTTGTTGACTCTGACAATACGCTTTTAATTAAGGCAAAATTTACATCATTGACATTTGAAATGCCTAATTATACAGTTGTGAATAGTATTTGTCATATTATTTTCTATTTTGTGCCTTTTTTGTTTCTATTTTTCCGCCTTTGTAATTTTAATTGAGAATTTATGTGATTTCATTTTCTCTCCCTTCTTTACCTATCGATTATATTTTTTTTCACTTTTGAAAATGGTTCTCCTAGAGTTTGAAATGTACACTTACAACTTCTCCAACTCCACTTTCAAATAGCACTCCTTCACATCATGACTATGACATCTTAAAATAAAAAGTATTCATAATTTCTATTTCCTATCCTTTGTGTCATTGATGTCATTTATTTTGCTTACATATACGAGTATATATAAGCGAGATAAGAATGTATGTGATATATAATCAAACACAATATTATTATTTTGTTAGTTTTCTCTTATATCAATTAAGAATAAAAACATTTAAATTATTTTACCTTCACTTCTTCTTTCTGTGAGATCTTTCTTTCACTAGTTTTATGTTCCCAGTTTTACATTGCTAGCCTATATCGTTTTGCTTCTCTACGACAAACTCCTTCAAATAGTTACTTCAAAGAGGGTTACTGACAACTTTCATCTCATTCTTCACTCTTAAAGGACAATTTCATGGGATGTAAGAGTCCAAATTGGCGTTTTCCTTGTCTCTTAAGTATTTCATTTCCTTCTCTTCTTGCTTTGCATGGCTTCTGAGGAGAAGTCAGCAGGTCAGAGTTTTTGTCATTTATTCTGTGCATCCTGGATCTATGGTTTGGTATCTGATAATTTGAAGAAACCCTTGGTCATTGTTATAAATTTCTCTCTCTCTCTTTCTCTCTCCCTCCCTCTCTCTCTGTCTCTGTCTCTCTCATCTTCTTTTGGTATTCCTATAATAGATATATTATAGTACATCTTTAGTAATTATCCCACAATTCCTGTTCTGGGTTTTGTTTTCTTCAGTCTTTTTTATTTTCCCTTTTCAGTGTTAGAAATTTCTGTAAGATAACCTCAAGCTCAGAGATTCTTTCTTCTGAACTTGGGTTCAGTACACTGATGAACTCATCAAACACAACCTTCATTTCTGATGCAATACCTTAAATTTTCTGTCTCTGGTATTTGAAAATTCTTCCTTGAAATTTATTTCTCTGTCTTTAAATTGTGCATTTCGTCTTGTACATTATCTGCTTTTTTCCCACTAAAACTCTGACCATTTTGGTCATAATATTTTAGAATTCCTTGTCTAAGGTGGGGAAAAATGGGAAGTTCCAAGGCAGATAGGCATGTGGGTGGGACAGAACTATAGTCAAAAAATAAGATTACAAGTGTAATTACTCAGGTAAAAATGATTAAATTATGAAGCAAGGCTTTTGGCTGTAGGGTGTTGATATTTGTTCCATGTCTTTAAAGTATTTATCTTCCTTTTCGTAAGCCTTGTAAATTTGTTGTTGATGTTAAAGGTACATCTGGTGCACAATGTGCAAAGAAACATGGTAAACAGACATTAAGACATGTGGTGGTACGAGTGGGGTGAGAAGTGTCCCACACCTGCATGGCTGGGTCTTGATCTCTCTGTGAGCCTTGCTCTGGATTGCAAGCTTCACAAGGCTGTCTCAGTCTCCTCCCCTGAGGTCAGACAGGATGGCTACAGGGAAATAGAGTCAGTAACTACTTCCTCCAATTCAGATTGGCTCTGATAAAACTCCAGCAAGTTAGGCTCTGGTTAAATAGTATCTCCTTTTGGTAGGTATTGCCAAGAAGAGCAAGTTCTAATGTATTTCCAAAGGAAATAGCAAATTTTTCCCTCCTCCGTCTGCTGGAAACACAAGGGGATCCTTCTCCAGTTTTTACTGAAAACAAACTCACTGAAGTAAAACGCATGAAAGTGTAAGAGTCTCTGTAATTACTAAATTCCTCTTGAATTTTTAACTCTCAGATTTCTCTATACTAAGTCTCATGCAATTTGTCAACTGTAGTTCGAATTTCCTACCCAACATTGGTACCCACCATAGTTTCCACTGGTGGTTTTTTGCTGTAGTGAATTGTGTTTTTCTGTATCCATTTGTCAGTGTCTTCACTTTAAATCCTGCTTTGTGAAGGATTTAAGCAAAATTGCTGATTTCTTTTTCTAGTTTGTTCATCTTCTCACTGATTGTTAGAATGGAGCAGAAACTTCTAGGATCCTTACGTGTCAGGCCAGAAATCGGAAGTTAAGTACAATTATTCATATTTTCTCAATGTTGTTGCATTAACTTTGTAGAGAGTTGTTCGTTGTTTTTGTTTATGTTCCCATTGCAAAGTTTCTGTGGATAGACCTCTGTCTCCAGCAGTGCAGTTAATTTAACAGATGATGCACGACACGTAAAGGGAGGAAGAATAGCTTGGCTCATCTTTCTCCTAGGATCCTCGATTTCCTTCTTTCGTTCCACCTCTAACAGTGCCACTGCATCCAAGCGTCTCCCTTCTCCTTTCCACACAGAGAAAAGATGCTTGTGCATGAGCCTCCATCACTGGTCTCCACAGCTTCTCCAGAGCCAGGTCTGTGCACACTGTATCCACTTTTTTGTTTTCTCTTTTGGTTTTTAGCATTGGATTTTTCCTTTTGGGAGAGACTCATCTCCCCTGTCCACTGTGCTTTCTTCCTTTTAACGTGGTGTTTAAGCCTCCCCTCTACCAGGTATTCTTCACACACACACACCAACAGAGATGGCGGTGGTGCCAGCTCACCCTTCCCATTAAATACTGCTGAGGTTTACAGCGGGGAGCAGCACGTGTGTGTAACGTGTTAAATCTGTTGTCCTGTCCATCCCCTGCTTCCCCTCCCCACCTCCTCCAGTTCCTGTTCCCCTTCGAATTTGAAAAATTCTATTTCCATTTTTTGTTCAATTCTCTTTTTAAATCCCTTTTTCTCTTCCTTTTCTCTCCTCTTGTATCTTTCCATCTCTTTGTCTCCTTCCCATTGGAAAAAGATCTCACTACTTTTTACGATGTATCTTTTATTTGCTATTTGTTTATATTTTGGCTTTCTCATACAAAAAATCATGCAATGTTTAAAATTGGATTTATAACTTACTTCACAAAACATGATAGTCTTGAGGTTCATCCTTTTACCTACAGGTACCTCAAAAATCATCCATCTGTATGGCAAGCAGTACTTCATTGGGTATAAATACCACATTTCTTTATTCACTCATTTATTGATGGGCACACAGGCTATTTTAAGACTTAACTATTAAAAGTTCTGCTACTTTAAACATGGGTATGCATGTGTCACTGTAATAGCACGAGATTAAACCTTTTGGGAAGATACATTGAAGAGCAATAGTTGAGTCAAATGAAATTTCTATTTTTAATTTTTTGAGTAATCTTCATAGTGGTTTTCATAGTGATTGTACTAGTTTACACCCCGACCAACAATGTAAAAGTTTCCTTTTTCCTTGTAGTCTCACCCACATTTGTTATTGTTTAATTTCTTGATTCTAACCATTATTCCTGGAATAAGAGGATATCTTAATGCTATTTTAATTTGCATTTCTCTAATAGCCAACAATGTCGAACAGGTTTTCAGGTATTCATTATCCACCTGTACTCCTCCTTCTGAGAAGTGTCTATTCATTTCGGTTTTTCATTTCTTGAATGAAACTTTTGTCTTGTGGATCGAATTTTTTTTCTGTTCTTTACATATTCTCAAGAGCAGTACTCTTTTAAGCAATATCTGACAGGTTTTCCCATGCACTAGGTTGTCAGTTTGGCAGGACCTCTTTTGCAGCATAGCACTACTTTTCCCACTGAATGCGAACCTTGTGTTCTTTGTATTCTAAAGAAAATGCTGAACCACAAGTATCTTCGCTTCTGCCCCTTGTCTCTGGATTTTAGGAACATTGTGTAGAAATGTTTAGGAGGGCACCACTATGCTCAAGAGCAATAACTAAGGGCACAGGCTTTGAGTAACAGAATTTTAACATTTAATAGTTTTAATATTTAGCACAGAGGAAAATTCATAAGCCAAATTATGTAAATTTGATGGAATTATCACAAAAATTATTTGATAATCTTACAGATTACGCTACCTAAAATTACTCGGAGTTCAGTTCAGAGCTACTAAGACCTAGAGTATTATGCTGCAAAGAGTGAAATTTATTTTCTTTCTTTCTTTTTTTTTTTTCTGTGGTACTGGGGATCAAATTCATGACCTCACACTTGCCAGGCAGGCACTTATGCCACTGAGCTAAATCCCTGGCCCAAAATTTATTTTCTATACAGAGAATAGTCTGAAAATGGATGGAGCACTGGCTACATCTTTATTTCTTACCATGTATAGTTTCTTCCAGTAAGTAAAGTAAATTTTATGGATAATTTACTATGTGTCAGGGAGAATCCATGACATTGTTACTTCTAACTATTATAAAAGTTTTGGAGTAAATAAATGGAATTTATTATAAATAGTTGACATAAGCCTAAAATAATAGACTTATGAACTCAACCAATATTTGGGCAGTTCTCAAGCTTCTGTGCTTTCCAGAGAAGAGGAGGACGGAAGCAGGGAGGCTGATTCAGGTTTTTACCAGGAGCCGTACCAAATCTTTGTGGGAATGCAAATTGTCAAAAGAAATGGATACTGCTCAGCATTAAGATTACTGGAGAGTGGTGGCAGAGTAATGTAGCATTTGCGGATATGAAGTTGGTGTCATTCCACTTTCTGTAGCTGTGACAAAATGCCTGGGAAAATCAACCTAAAAGGAGAAAAAAATGACTTTGGCTCATGGTTTCAGTCCAAGATTACAGGATTTTATTGCTTTGGGTCTGAGGAAGCCGAGGATATTGCAGCGGGCAATATGTGTAGAGGAGAATTCATCCTCTCTGCATCACAACAGCCAGGAAAGAGAGGAGGACCTGGTATCCCCAAGTCCCCTTCACGGCACACTCTCTCCCAGTGACCTTCCTTCCTTCCTGCAGGATACTTTTTCTAAAGCTTCCTCCTAATGGCAATATGGATGGTGACCAAGCCTGTAGAGTACAAATCTTTGAGGGACATGAAACATTCAGATCATAGCAAGTTCTTTAAACAGTGCAAATGCTTGACTGTGCACTATCTTGGGGAAATTAGTTATTGTCTCATTGCTTTGCTATTCTCATTTTTCAACTGTGATTATCAACTATAAGTGGATTTTTTGTTGATTTTTAGTGAAGAATACTTAATACTCAAATGATAGCCTAGACATATTCTTCTCATTGAACAATGACCTGTTATTGATGATGTGGAAGCAAAGAGGACCAAAATATCCACCAGACCTGCTTCACATCTTTAGGTTACTAGGACTGGTCCTTAAAGTACATAGTAACATCCTGTAGAAGGAAATGGTTAGTGGGCAAAATGTCTATTTATATTTGGAAGTGAAAAGCAGGTTATGATGTTTCCAAAGATTTCTACAGTCTGCTCAGTTTTAATCTCTGTGGAAGTTTTATACGTAGAAATTTTCTCATAAACAGTGTGGTTTCCCCCCATATTCAGTGTCATGCTGGTACTGACATTGGATTGGTTTCTAGGCCTTGGATATTAGTCCCTACCAATGAGTTCACCATCTGACGTCCTCTGATTTTTGCATGTTTCTTTTAGAGTCTACACTTAGCTGCCGTTCTTTTTTCTTTCTTTCTTCTTTTTTTTTTTTTTACTTTTATCCTTGCCATGAATAACTGAGCACCTGGGAATTTAGCTTGTACCAGAAGTAAACTACAAATGTCAGTTTAAATTTTTCAAGAGTGACACATTATGCCCAGAGTAAGTGCGCATGTTTTTGCATGACTCAAGGTTATTTAAGTTTCAAGAACTAGATAAAAAATTCTATGGAGCTGAGGTGTGGCTGATAAAGCTCATGCTTAGCATGAATTCCGTCTCTAGTCCCAAATATATAACGAATAATGAATGGCAGGGTGTAACTAGTGAGCCACATAAAGTATTTTGCATCCCTGGTATCTTTTTGAATCAGGAACATAAAATAATCCAGTTATTATTTTACTAAATATACCAAATTAAGTGCTTGAAATACATGATTGAGAAAGAAACATGCCTATTCTCAAAGAAATCTTAGAACTATACAGTGTGTGTGAAAAAACTACTGATCACAACAAAATGTGGTGAGTGGCAAATGACGTATGTAACAGAAAGGACAGGAGATGGATCAAAAGACTGACCAGATTGTGGTCACCTTGAGTGTTGCAGTTTGCTACCAGTATGATGGAAAAGGAGTCACTGAATAGTAGTGAGGTGGCAGGTGGGACCAATGATCAGGTCTGCAATTTAGAAGGAATCTTTCTTTACAAAACGGTTAATAGATTAAGTATAAATACGGACCGAGTTCAGTATAATTCTCCATAGGTGAATACAGCATGCCCTGAGCATACCCAATCATCCCTCCTATACACTAGCTCATAAAAGCCCTTCCCAATTTCAAGGAATCAGTATTTTAGGTCCAATTTGACTCTTTTCAGCCTTTATATATGAGACAACATGTGTTACTTGTTTTTCTGTGTCTGTCTTATTTCATTTATCACAACACCCTCTAGCTCCATCCATTTTGCTGCAAATGGCAGGATTTAATTCTTCTTTATGGCTGGATAATGCTCTATTGTGTGTATACCATCTATTCCACTAGTTTATTTGAAACAGGGAGAATAAATGAAACCTTGAACCTGCTAGATGTCCGATATGCCAGGTTTGGGATTCTCAAAATCAAAGAATGAATTCTGAGGAACAATGGAAATTAAGTGTAAGAAGTATTTATTTAGAGAGAGATAGCAAGAGAGACAGGAGGGGACTTAGGTAGTGCCATGGACCCCATTTTACAGAGCAAGTTTTATAGCGCAGTCACACGAGGTAGATAAAAGGGGGGCTAAAACTATGACCAACCAAAAGGATTTATCCATTTAGGTGGTACTGATCCGGGGGAGGTGGATCATACAGCAAATGTGCAGGGAGAGAGCAAGGAAGACGTGGACCAGAAGGCTCTGGCCACTCCCTAAGATGGCTGATGTTAAAGTTAATTTACTGTTTACATCCCAGGGAGGTGTAGACCTGGTCGTTCTGCCCTTATCCTGAGGTCTGGCCTCCAGCAGATGTGCCTCTGGCCATAGCTGTGCTTGCTTCTCCTCTCCTTCCTGACTCCTTCCAGGCTCCAGCCCTGTCTGCCTGCCTACAACACTTCCACCTAACTCAGCTGCCTGTAACATGGTCACGGCCACTTGGGCTGGTTCCAGACCTTAGCACTTTTGGTAAATAATAAATATAGATGCAACAGATATGGACATGACATAAACATAGGCATGCAGGTATCTCTTTAATATGCTGATTCAGTTTTTTTAAAATATATACCCAGAAATAAGATATCCGAATCATGTGGTAGATCTGTTTTTACTTTCTTGAAAAACTTCCGTTCTGTTCTCCATAATGGCTGGATCAGTTTACATTCCTGTTAACAATAAATAAGAATTTCTTTTATTTTCCATACCTTTGCCATCATTTTAAAAATATTACCCACTCTAATTAGTGTGTGATATTTTCTCATTGTGCTTCTGTTATCTGTATTCCCGAGGGCTCGTGAAACTGAGTGCTTTTTCTTATGCTTGGTGCCAGCAATGATATTCTGGACAGGATTACCAAAGCACAGGCATCAAAAGCAAAAATTGACAAATGTGATTACATCAAACTAAAAGGCTCAAGTACAGCAAAGGATAAAATGACCAGAGTGAAGACACGACCTGCGGAGTGACCGAAAATATTTGCCAGCTGTTCCTGTGATGCAACAGAGGGTTAAAGTCTAGACTACACAAATAACTCAAAAAACTTAATAAAACAGTAATCCATTTAAAAAGAGACTAATGATCTGAAGAGTGACTTCTTAAAAGAAGAGTAAAAATGGCAGGAAGTTTCTGCCTTAGAAACCCTGTGGTTTGGGTATTGATTATGTCTGATATCACTACATTCCAGTTCCCACAGCACTTGAGCACCCAATCAATGAAAGTAAAACAATCATGAGTTCTTAACCTCTGTGTTAACAGATCAAGAGGCAAGTCTTGGATGAGCTGCCCAAATTACTTTGCCAACATAAGGAAGCAGCAGCCTGAATCCTGATCTATACCCTGGCTAGCAGACAACCAAAGAATCTCTTAATTCTGTTTCCTATAATCCTCAAATAAAGGCAAAATCTCAAAAGCTTCTTCAAATTAGTTGGTTTCAAAAATTGCATTGGGTTAAGTGTTGAAGTTAAGGACTCCCTAAGATTTTACTTGCTGGCTATAATTTTTTTTGTTTCTTATTAATGTTGGTGAAGAAAAGATAAACTTCTGTTTTATTGATGTCTTTAGTCTTCTGAGAAGCAGAAGGTTCATCAACCGCAGAAGAGGAGGGAGAGAGCAAAGGAAATGCAGGGAGCAGCTCACGGATCAGAGTCCCATCTGGGTAAAAATGAAGCAGAGCTCTTAATAGCTCTGGTATTTTTACTCCAGGGCATGTAAATTCTGTGGCATGGATCTTGGGGTGCAGATTGATTGATGCCAATTCTATCATCCATCTATTCTGGGACCTTAAAATATCACTTCACTTCTCTGAGCCCGCTCTTGGGGGACATTGGTTCCAGACCTGGAGGGAATAATGTCTTGTGTTTTGGATTTCTTGTCCGCTTCTCCCTACTTTCATATCTGAGTCAGAGACTGGCAACACCTAAAGACGTAGATCTCGGCTGTCTCTCTGTTGTCCCTTCCTCAGCTTTCACAGCAGAGCTATTGGATTATCACTTCAAAGAACTCCATAGGCCCTGTCAGCATTCCAGCCTGCTGAACCTACCAGCCTGGAAACTTCTTAGGATGCAAAACAAAGGCAACTTCGATATGCTCAGGTTTCCGTAGACTTATTCTTGTCTCTGCCATTACAGGCAATACAGGACAAATTCTCTCCCCACAGGCACGAAATGTTAGGGACAGACTGATACCTAACAAAATAAAGCAAAAGGCACACCTTTCCCCTCTCATATATTCCATGACACAGAAGGTAGGGTTTTCTCTAGGGGCCACTATATTCAAAGCATTTGAAGCGTATCTGTTTAAGGACCAAAATGCTATCTGAAATGCCATCTGACTGTCATTTGTTTAGGTGAAAATCCCAGAACCTTTGTAATATGATCTCTATTGCACAAATGGGAAAAATGTGAGCCATGAATTCCTGAAGACAGTGTGGTTTACCATAGAGAAGAAAACATGAAACTCTGCTTTATAGCCTGAAGGTGTGGCCGAGTTATACCAGAGTGGTGCAGAAAACACTTTTTGTGCTAGGATTGTGTTATTCTGAGAGGCCAGAGCACAAAGCAGACTGGAGGGTTGGGAGAAACCTCTAAGAAAACACGAAACATAGATCATCCTACTGGGTAAACACCGACGGCTCTGCACAGAGGGCTCCCTTTTTCTCTTTATCTCTGCATTTGAAGGTAAGATTTTCTTTTTTTTTTAAGTCTTGGATTTTAGGAGCTTTCAAAACTTTCTTTCATGTTGTCCCTCATGGATTACACTTAACCCCCCCCCCTTGAATGTACAGATCATATTTCAAGAGAGTCCAGGGACTTCCTTAGGATGGACTTAACTCTCATCTTTGTAAAAGTAGCATTCCCATGGCAATGAGGTTGAGGCACCAGGACTCGCTCCACAGTGGGCAAGGTCCCATAGTCCCCACAGGAAGCAACAGGGTAAGAGATATCTGCAATTGCTGCTCAAATACCAATAACTCAAAGATTAGCCAGGCTAACAAGCCAGGAATTTTTACTAAATACAAGCCTGATATATTGTTTAAGATTATTATCCTCTTTGCTGTAAAAGTATCCTAAAATAGCAGGAATCTTCATGTCCTATGAGGCTCCTCAAGGATCTTTAGGCCATTTGGGTAGGTGGCATCCTAAATACATTACTGAGATCTTAATGCTAGGCTTTTGTGAGCATGAAAAGCTTTCACTCTTTATTAAGTCAAATTACATAAAGGAAGAGATGGAGAGTCAACTACTGGGTATCTTTTATTCTGGGGATGTTTTTTTTTTTTTTTTTTTGGTACCAGGGATCGAACTCTCAACCTTTCACTTACCAAGCAAGTGCTTGAACCACTGAGCTAAATCCCCAGCCCCTGGGTATCTTTTATAAAGTGCTAGGTACCTGAAGTTTTGCAGCACACTGTGGCTTTCTAGTCACTCGACTTTGATCTCTTACATGGAAATCTGTGTACCCCTGGCAAAATTCTATTACAGGAAACCATTCTGATGCCCACACACAGTCATGGGGGAAGCATAAATCCACCGGTTGCAGGCATCCCTGCCCATGCTTATCGCCAGTTTTACTGATGCAAGTCTGTGAGTAACCTACTCCAAATTAATAGGCTCATATAGCCTAATGAATGTCATTTGATGTTTTAATTTTCAAGGCTATACACCTTCCTAGAGAAGTTGAAAATATGATGAGGGATGAATATAAGTAAAACTGTGATTATACATAACGTTATAAGGGTTATATAGTGATATATACAGATGTTGGTGCAAATAATTCTTCCATGGAGAATTAGAGGGCGTGTGATGTCAGAGATGGTATCTAAAATGGTCTGGGACTTGACTAGCATTGCACTAGATAGTTTCAGCCAGATCTTTGGCTCACAGAGAAGACTGAGAAACAGGAAGTGTAGGATTCTGTTGAATAAAACTGCAAGAACCTGGAATCTGCCTGTGCATAGCTATTTCTGACAACCCTGATGTCTGTGCTGGGTAATTCAGCACCAGGCTCATGCTGAGCATATTCCTGAACACTGTCCAGCAGATAATCCTAACCCTAAGTAGGTTTAGGGTTAGGGTTATGGTTAGGGTTAGAGTAGAGTTATGGATATGGTTATGGTTATGGTTATGGTTATAGTTATAGTTATGGTTATGTTAGGGTTAGGGTTAGGGTTAGAGTTAGGGTAGGGTTAGGGTTAGGGTTAGGGTTAGAGATATTTCACCTTCATTTTGTTTGATTATCACCTCATTTTATACCCCCAGACCATTCAACTCTATCAAGCGACTGGAAAGACAATTGTCTACTAACTAGTATTTATTGTGCCAATTGCCAGTTATATTACTTCTCAGCTGTGGAATCCTAAATGATGTATTGCCCTCAGCCTCCATTTTTCAGGGTCTATAGTTGGTTTATTAATATTATCTCTCAAAATTTGTTTTGAAAAGTAAAGATAATATATGGGAACCATGAAGCAAACTGTCTGGCCCATAATTTCATTGGCTTTTGTTGTTATCATTATATGAATATTAATATTATTTAATAACAACCACATCGTGTTTTTCAGAAATTCAAATGCAAATTGTGGTGAATAGATACAATATACATTCGCATTCTTCAGAGGTATATTACACTTATTGTTCATCTAGAATTTCTTTTGCCTTGTGATTATTAATAATAATATTGCAATTACATTCTAAACTTTCAGGACGTAAATTATAGCTCCTATATATCCTGTACCATCTTTAATGAGATTATAATGCTGTTTGGCATTTTTGTTTTTCCTTATTTTTTTGTCTCTAAGTACTTTATACTTATTAGTTCATTAATTGTACCAATTCCACAGAGATTATAAAGGTAGAAAATGCTAACTGTATCTCTGTATACAAGATGAATAGTTATACTACTAATCTCTGCTAGTTCATCCAAAAGTAGTTTGTGCTTCATTGTTTGACTGGTCATTTTTTGTGTGTAAATCTTGTAACTTAAACAACTACTTCTAATAACAATATTCAATATATTAATTAGTGTTAATTTCCAAATTATGTATCATTTCTATCATTTTTTTCTGTTTTGCTTTTTTAAAATACAATTTTAAGAGAACATTTCCTTTGGTTGCTGATTTTTACACACATCCATTCCCACCTCAAATCCTCACACCTTTTTGTGTTAGTGCGCACCAAATACAGTAGAGTTTAACTCCTTTCTGGCTACCTTATTCAACTTTCAGTTTTTCTTCTCTTCTATTGCAATCTCCAATTTGTTTCTCTTTGAATAGATCTGCTATCTAAAACAGGACAGTTTCTTAATAGTTTTTCTCAATGGCAATTTGAGTAATGAATTATAATTACATTGGCTTTTATTTATTGAGGATCATACAGGGGAATATGTCAGGTGTATTATCTCCTTCTTGCATCTCAAAAACCCACTGTGTTTGCTTATCATTATCTCAATTTATGGAGGCAAAAATGGATCTATAGGAAATTAAATAAATTTGAGTAAAGTTACATCACTAAAAAAGGACAAATTTGTGGTTTGAATCTAAATTTGTTTACCTCTAAAACTTAAGAATATTTGATAAATGCTATGGAAATTCTCCAAATTATCTGATTCTCAGGGAACTGTCAGGAACTTCCAGAATCCAAGAACCCCTGACATAGCATATGAGTTGTGTCTGGGAAAATCAGTAGACTCTCTCTGACACTGGTACTAATAATCAAGTGAGATTTCACTGAAGTTCCATTGATTCATATCTCTGCTTTCCTCTCTTCTCTCTTTTTCCAGCTACACATCATCAAAGAATCTGGCATTTGAAACTGTGTGTCATCTCAGAAGGCTTTTAGCGATCACTCAGTACTTTTTGAAAGCCAGAGTGGACAGGCTTCAGGACTACCCTTCATGTCTGAGTCATAAAAACAAACAAACAAACAAACAAACAACAACAACAACAAAAAAAAGACCATGGCCCAGACTGTGTTTTAAAGTCTAATAGTTTTGTTTTCCAGTCAGCTAAAATATGTTTTATGTATTAGGATGACCTATTTTCCTCCACATTATATGATCGTAATTCTACTATTTTCTGATTTGTGTTTACAATTAGTACAGTAAATTTTTTGAATAAAAATAAAGCTATGGTAAAATCAAATCAAAACAAAACAAGAACTGCAAATCTGGAAGGCTGAAGAGGCTCCTTGCCTTCTACAGAGCTGTCCAAGTGCTGAAATCCATATAGTCAGCGACTTCCTGGGGACAACAGTTGTTATGCGACCCTCAATAGGGACCACACTCTGCATGTCAGTCTTCCCACCCCTAAATACTCTGCTCTTCTTCCTCTTGAAGTGAAGATATCATAGGCTTTACCACAATCACAGTCCTCATCTTTTTCTGTATAATTTTTACCATGCCATAATTACCACTCCAGCTAAGAAGCATAGACACTGACGTGTAATAAAAACAACAATTAGGTTAATTATGAGGAAAGTTAAGAAAAATCAAGGACTTGTTATGAGATGCACCATAATGATCAGACACACACACACACACACACACACACACACACTCACGCCCTCATTCGCTCACCTAAACAAACCTCTTAGTAACATTGCTGTTTTGATTGCTGCACTAGAAATGAACTGAAACTGAGTTCCAGAGACTTAAGTGATGTATCCAAAGCTACATAATTATTAAATGGCAGTAATTCAAATCCAACTTAACCAGAACAAGAAGCCTTGTCTTCAACTATTTCACTAATTTGCACGGAAGAGTCCACTCTTCATATTTAGTATACAGTTTGTCAACAGAGAATTGGAGACCTTAAAAAGTCTCTTTTGGCACTTCAGATTTTGCCAAGAAGCACAGAATTTGCAGAGTATGTTCATTATCTTTATTTTCTCATTTTACACAGGGTACCATTTACAACAAGAAGAGAGTATTTTTCAAGTTAAGCAACTATCTCAAAACTTAAACTCATGTTCATCTTAAAAGATTTGGGGAATGATTAAGTTACTCTTTGTGAAAGACTTCAGGCTTCTTAGATATTTGAAAGATATTTGACACCGATAAAAATAAAGTTTTCCAAATAGCAATGCTGATACTACCTTTATTTTCATAGTTATAAAAACTAGTAAGCAAAAAAAAATTTAAGGCATAAATGTAAAGAGGATGTTATGATTTTTTCAAGTGTTGTTTAAAAATATAGTAGCCATGTATAAAGAATTTCTTCTCCTTTGGTAACTCTAGAGAATTATTTTTAAAATACAAAGTAAGTTTTAACTTGAAATAGTACGAATCCATTTGTAACCATTTCTCCAACTAGCAGGGTTCTGCAAGGCACCTTTAAAATGACTGCATGAAGGGTAAGCCAAATATGGCTCAAAGCAACCTGCGTGGGTCAAAGGTTATGCCGGGATACATTTCAATCCTCACACTAGGAGGAAGGGATGAGTATTACCAAGTGATGAATAAAGACATAGAGACAAAGAGAGAAAACACTGCTTGACAGAGAGTTGTTAGAAGTATGATTTAATGCCTTCTTTGTCTGCTTCTGAAGCCCATATTCCTTCCATTCCTTAGTCCATTTTCTGCAAGTCTCTTACTGTGTTCCTCTGAATTCTGTAGTGTGAAAAGACCCCTGTCTGAGAAGGTCCCTTGCATATTGTGAATCTAATCACAGAATGCCAGAATGAAAGTCACTAAAATATCTTGACACTCTCCATTGGTCGTGAAAGGCCTGAATAAACCTCGGTAGGAAGACAAAGCAAACCTATCATCAAACCACACTCCCTCTGGGGATTCCTAATGCCAAACTTATGAATTTACAAGCCCCAAGGAAACATCCATTATGAGCATTTGATTCAAATATTCATCATGCTGAAGATGGAATAATGCTGCACTCTTTTTGTAGTTTGAGGCAAGGAATTCTGTATGCCTCTCATAATGACACTGAGCTACACTTTTTCATGATCTTTTGTTGCTATCCTTGGGAAAGTATCCACTAACGGAACCTTCTAGACTATTCCACCATCTGTAGATCTTGTCCTGGAAACTTTCATCTATAAAGGTCATCATTGGAATGGGATATGATTGTTCCTCCTGTTCTTTTAATCCTAAGGTCTTCACCAAGAAGTGGATAATTAGCAGGGGGAGCTCTACTCCCCTTGCCCCAGGTCCAGGACCTCACTAGAATCATTAACCTCTTGACTTTTAAGCACTAATTTGTTTTCAAACTGTGACTCTTCCAAGTATTCCTTGTCCCTAACTCTGAAACACCTTTACATGGGCCTAGACAAGGTGATGGAAGATGCATCTAATTCATGCCATTCATTCATTTAGGAAGTTAAACTTTAGGAAACATAATTTTCTTCTGATGATTTCATTTAAAGAATTTTCACATCCTTTATATCATATCATGGACACAAGACTGTATGTTGCTGAGGAGAGGAGAAATTAGCATTCTTTTTCTAGAAAGAAAATGAAGACCCTAATGGAGAACATGACCCAACGAAACATTACAGGATTAATAAGTAGCATCTAAATGCTAAATTCTCTAGAATTACAGACCTGAGGGCATTTTGCACAGATTGAAGATGACTTAACCTTTATTTTTATTCTTAAAATATAACCATACTCCTAGGCATTTACTCAGAATAGATTTATTTATGATAGTTGACTTTCCCACTCCTGTGAAAATCATAACAAATATGGTGCATGTCACCTATAAATAGAAATAATAACCTCCTGCTTCCCCCCTGAACATTCAGGAAATAGTTCTTTTCAGAGACTATAAAAAAACTGCTGATACTGTCAGCGGTGTTAATCCAGGCTACACTCGGTTAAACACAAACTGCAATGTGTCTGTGATTTCATGTGGCTAAAGCACCGACGCACAGTGTCTTAGCTGACTGACAGCTTTAAGTCCTGGTTTTCTAAAAAAAAAAAATGATGTTACATTTGGCAATTCTTCATGTGGGATTTAAGGAAACCACTGAGATAAACAAAACTTGAAACACCAAAGTCAAGGAGCCTCACTAGAAGATGTTTGAATATCACATTACTTGATTTCAATGTTACGCACATTTCACCCAGAAGGAAGAAAGTCTGTAGATGGATGGCAGGACATGGTGTGCTTCATGAGTAGTTCTCCTGCATCTATCTCATTCTATACCAACAGCAGACCGGATGGTGCATTTAGATAGTCTTGCAACAGAGAGAAATGCTTAGAAAGTCAGTTTGCTTGATTGTTAACCTCAAATGTCAACCCAAACTTGGTAATTTTCTCAATGAGGCAACTCGTAATATAGGCCAAGTGAGTGAGAGTCATATACTTGTTAAGACAGCTTTTATCCTGCTATGTCTGAATAGAGCAATGGATGAGCACCGAGTAAAGACCATTTGAGGACAAATACCTTCTTTGCTTTAGGTCCTGGCTGCAGCTTAGACTGTGTTCCAACTCCCTTCTGCACAAAATTCTCTGTATCCAATTACATATGCCTTAACTCACAGGAGATTTGGAGGAGCTGAAAAGGTTTAGGGAAGACACATGATGATGAAAAATGAGTAGAAAACTGAATCATTTTTTAAAAATGAATGGATAAAAGAGAATTGTGAAAAAATATCTAATTTTCTCCTGGAGTATGAAGGCATATGGTAAGGAGTAGCCTCCTATGAAGTGATTCCGAATTGGCCTTACGCGACACCAGAACCAGAGAAGATGCAAGAAAGTGCCTCTGGGCCTTTTATGCTGTCCTAGCAGAAAACCTGGGCCTGGGTAATTTAGAATGAACAGAAGTTATTAGCTCCCACTTTTGGAGTCTGAGAAGTCTCATATAAAGTGCCAGCGTGGTGGGACCTTCTTGCTACATTATCACGTGGCAGAAGACAAGAGGGAGTACAAGGTGGGGACCCACTCACTTTTTTACAGTGGTGCTAATCTTCCTCAGGAGGGAGGAGACCACATGTCTAATTATGTCTTAAAGGTCCCATGTCTTAGTTACCATGTTAACTAAACTTCCACATGAATTTTAGAGGGGCCAAACGCTGAAACCAGAGCAAGGTGTAAAATCCAAAGACAAGTACTTATGTTAGATGATTCAACACGTTCCCTGAAAACAGGAAAGTGGCCTGAGTGACTTGCTGGTGCTCCTTTCTTAAAAATTAACTTTTTTTTGGATAGAAAGATAGGTAGATAGATAGATAGATAGATAGATATCACATTCATCAGAGGGATTTCGTATCTTTAGGTAATATATCTTGGTTCTTATTTTTTCCCACAGTAGAATGGCACAAACACCCAGGGTCCAGAGCTGTGGGTGGGTTTCACCCCTATTTGGTAGTAAGTAATACAGCAGGATTCAGAGAGCTATTACCTTTTGAAGTAGAGAAGGACAGATACAGAAGGCTGAAACACTTTAAGATCCAATATATATACTCTGTGTTTTATAAGGCTTCTCACCTTGAGAGACAGAATTAATTCCTCTCGCCTCATCACTCCCCCTGATAATTAGTTCATCCCTCCCCATTAATCTCATCTTTTGTATTCTATTTATGAGAATCTTCTTTATAATATAACTAGATCGTTCTCTAATAAATACCATATTTCCTCATGACAATTACCATGTCTTTCTCATTGTTGTACACTTCACGGTGCCTAGCAGAAAGTCTGGAATTAGCATATAGTGAATAATTGCTAACTAAATTGAAATGAACGGAACTATCTAGGACTCGAAGGAAAATTTACAGTAACAGATGACGTAAGATCCTTCCTTGGAGACCTGACTTTCACTTGCACATTTGGTAGACAAACCTCATGTACACTAGGAATATGCAATCCTCGAGTAGAACACAATGGGAATATTCAGACGAGGCGCTCGGAATAAATGAATCAGCACAAGTGAGATTCAAAGCAAACCTCAGCCTTTGTTAAATGGCTACCATCTGTACAGTGTGAAAATCATCTACCATGAAAATTCTCAAATTTTACTTAAAATTTTTGTAACAAGATGAATATTGTTTCCATTTTACAAGTGGAGAGACTGCACCTCAGGGAGACTGCAATTTATCTGTGATGAAACATTAAGTAAACAATGCGGGTTCATAATTAGGGTTCAGGTTATCTTGTCAACACACGTGAGTGGAATTTTACCCTACAGATCTTCCCTATAAGTGCATGTGAAAGAAGCGTGGCAGAAGGACATAAAAGGCCGGGGTGGGACTGGTTCTCTGGGTGCTCCTGAAAATGCTTTACCACTCCAGGTTATTGATGTTACCAGGGGCTTCCCCTAGCAAGCCTTTTACCCACATGCTTTCCCAAAGGGTGACATCTCCCATGGTTTCTTTGCTACTCTAAGTGTCACTGCCATCAGTAATGTGGAGAGTTGATTGCGTGATGCAAGACCACCTTTGCCAGATCCTGCTGATACTTCAGTCCACAAGAAACTGCAGGATGGATCCAGCTCTAATGGTTATGATTTGGCCCTCCCTTCCTCTCTTCTGACAAAACGAAGTTTCCTCTCTCTCCAGGCTTTCTGGAACTGCTGAGGTTTCTGAGCTACAATTTCAGCCAAATGTTTCCCTATTTCAGTCTCAATGGGGATGGAAAGCTTCTCCAGACAAGAGTCATTATGCACACACATGGACTCTACGGTTCCTCTGAGCCCAGCTGCTGGGGTGGACCTGAGCTGAAAGCTTCAATGCAATGTGATCTTTAATGTGACAAATAATGCGGGGACCTTTTCCCGAAGGTAATTAACTTCCACTCTTTTGTCTAACTATGGCAGCAAACAGATAATGAATATCACCAGTATAGTCACAGTCAATCAACTTAGACTTATACCCATAAGGGACTTTCAGTTCTCTGTATCTTTGCAGCTTTCATGCTTGGGGACCCAAGATTCCTTTCAGGTGCTATGACTAAATCAGAAGAGAAAATATTCACCAGTGGCCCAGAAGTCAGGCCACACTTTTCAACATCTGGAGAATGCTCCCACAGTGTATTTCTGTGCTGGCGTTTTCTCCATGCCCTTTAATAGATAAATAAAGCACCATATCTTCCAATGTT
This sequence comes from Hydrochoerus hydrochaeris, assembly GCA_004027455.1. Lineage (NCBI taxonomy): Eukaryota > Metazoa > Chordata > Mammalia > Rodentia > Hydrochaeridae > Hydrochoerus > Hydrochoerus hydrochaeris. Next base: position 478,773 of record PVLA01000305.1, on the reverse strand, counting down.
TATGACTCTAAATGGTAACTGCCTGGACATGCATATTCGTGTTACTGTCCACCAGAGAATTTCAGCAGTGTTGAAATGTCCTGTGTCCAAGACAGGCAAGACATAAACAGTAAAAAACAAGCAATTGGGGGAATTTTAAGGAAAAACATCCAAGAAATATCTCCATGAACATTTGGAGATATAGTTAACTAAAAGAAAAATACTGCAGATTAAAAAGAAAATAAAGTTTGAGATACATAAGGCTGAAAGAGAAAAGGACAGGTTAGTATATGACAAAATCCTCAGTTATAAACTAAACTGATATAGAGAACCAGTCTCTCTTCAATGAGAAAGACCTAGGGAGGGATGGGACAAAATAGAGCATAAAAATGTCAGATACAAGGTATTTTTCTAAGATGTTTTTGAGATCCTAGAAGAAAGGAGCCCAATATAATTTAAGAAAATTTCTTTGAGCATGAAGGAAGTGTCTTAAAGCAATTTTGCCTCCAAATAGGATTCCTAGGATTCCTGTTTCCCAAAGGTCAGCAGTTTGGCAAGGCTTGGCAGCTGGTTAGAACACAAAATCTGAACCTACTTCAGAACTATTAGTTCAGCATCTATATTTTATGAAAAATCTTTATATATAAAACATCAGATCTAGATAAAGTCCAGGTTTATGCCTAGTGTAGGCAGCATTAAAGGTGAATAGTATTCAGCTTACTTTAAAACAGAAGATCTTTTGTCCATGTTGAAAAGCCAGGTTTTTTTCTTTCCTTCCTTATTGTCACAAATGTTGTCATTCAAAACTAAAATGTTCATCATTGTCTATGGCATCTTCAGGGGAACCAGTAACTCTCAACCACACCGTAAGCCTGGGGTTATGACCTTGGGTAGCCTTCCCTCGGAATGCACAGGCACTCTGCGTCATTATTTTAATTTGCGTATTATTTTTAGAAACAAGGTTTTTACTTACTTACATGCATGAAAGCAGAATGAGTTGAGGAAAAATAAAATTATAATATTGATTTATGTACTGAAATACTGTCATCCCGATATGGTTAGTCCACTTCTCTATTCTTTATTTCCTCTGTTTTACTTGTATTTTGAAAGATTTTTTTTAAAAAATAAATTGGGTGCCAAAAAGCTTCATGGGTAGAACATCAATTTAAAGATCTTTTTCTAATTTTAAAAACAACAAAAAAATAATTATACAGAATTTTTTACAACTAGGAAATTAACACTAGTTAATATATTGTACATTGTTATCTTTAAAGTAGTTGTTCAGATTGAAAGATTTAGGCATAAAAAATGATCAAGCAATCAGAAAACAAAAAAAAAGCACAAAGATTAGTAATATAGTAATCTATCATATATACATTATATACATATCTATGATATATATAAATATATGTATGCATATATATGTGTATATATATGTATGTGTGTATATATATATATATATATAATCTTTTCCCTTCTATCTGTTCTCATTTTCCCTATTCCAGTTGTTCTTTCCTTTTGAGCACTTTCTTTCCTTTTTGATTTCACAATATATACTGTACATTTTGGATCTCATTTATTCTTTTTTTTTTTTTTTTTTACTCTAGGGAGATGATATGATACTTACAAATGTAAGTCTTACTTATTTGACTTATGAGTATGGACTCTACTTGCATCCATTATCTATATATATTTTTTAGACTTTTTTATTTAGAGAAGAAAAGACAGAAAAGAAAAACAAAAAGCAAAAGAGATAAACAACAACAGCAACCTCCAAACAATAACAATATATGCTTTCAAAACAAGATGATGGGAATTTAACAGTGGTTATTTTATTGAATTTTTTTATATTCAAAATGGTTGCTTATATTACCAGATACAGACATGCAAAATTGATCTAATCATGCGTGTATTAACTGTTCTTTTCCAAGAGCTGGTAGAATTGGTAGTATAGTCATCTTAGCTATCTTACGTGTATATACACAAAATATATGTCTTTTTCCTTTTCCCTTCTTTCTTTTATCCTTTCTCATACCCCAGTGACTTTCCCCTCTGAGAAGTTTCATACCCTTACACAATATTTACTGTAGATTTTGGATCTTATTTGCTCTTTCAGTTTCTTACACTAGGGAGACACTATGGTATTTATACATATGAGTTTGATTTATTTCCCTTATGCATATGGTCTCAAGTCACATCCATTTACTTATAAAAGTCTCATGCAATCCTTCTTTATATCTCATTAATACTCCATTGTATAAAAATGCCACATCGTTTTTATCAATTCCACAATTGATGGGCATTTGATTTGTTTCCAATATTTGGCTATTACAAATTGTACTGCTACAATATGGGTGCACATACATCACTGGGGTATGATGTTTTCAATTCTTCTGGGAAAATGTCAAGAAGCAGGTCAGCTGGGTCAAATGGAACCTCTAATCTTAGCTTTATGAGGCACCTTCACACAGAGTGTAGGTGGTTGCACCAGCCTATACTCCCACCAACAGTGGAGACGGGTTCCTTTTTTCACTGCAGCCTCTTCAGCATTTGCTATTGTTTGATTTCTTAATCTTAGCAATTCTGGAGTGATATGGAATCTCAGTGTTATTTTAATTTGCATTTATCTAATGATCAATAATGCCAAACATTTTTTCATATATTTATTTGCCATTTGAATTTCTTCATCTGAGAAGTGTGTATTTATCTTAGATGCCCATTTTTGGATTGGGCCTTTGAATTTTGGTTTTTTTTTTAAATCTTCATATGTTCTAGATATAAGTCCTTTGTCTGATGGACAGTTGACTAAAATATGTTCCCAGTTGGTAGATTGTCTTTCACTCTGTTGGAGATTTTGACATGCAAAATTTTTTTTTCTTTTTTTAATTTGAAAAGAATAAAGCCAAATGAGAAAAAAAAAATGGTGTCATTCAAACAAAAGGATGGACATAGTACATGATTTTAAACCATATAATACAAGGTGATCTACAATGGTTACCATGATGTCTCTTGTTATCTTCAATAGAATTGCCCATATCACCAGGCACAATAAAATTGAACATAGTGATATGGAACAAAATCAATAAAAACACAACATTGGAGACATTATAGGACTTCAAAAGAGGGTAATAGTCAAACCAGAATGGGTATCATAGTGAATCTTATTGTCTTCAGAGTAGTTGCCTATACCCTCAGACTTGATACTATCAAACATATTAGATTCAAATAAAATCAGTCAAGACAAGACAGCGATTGAACATAATAGATTCAAATAAAATCATTCAAAACAAGGCAGTGAAAGCAATACAGGGTTTCAGATTGAGTTAATAGGAAGTTAAAAATGATTACCTTAGTATATCCTGCTATCTTTGGAATAGCTGTCTCAAATCTAGTACAAGTAGACAAACTGGAACAGAATATAACCAAACTAAACAGAGGGATGAAAGCAATATGGGTTTCAAACCATGATATAAGATTAACAATGTCCTCTGCCTTCCCTATTTAGACAATTCCTCACCTTTCACTTTCCCAGGGTACACTGTATATTTTATATCCACTAACTCCTTTAGTTTTTAGATTAGGGAGGCAACCTGCTATTTACCTAAGTAGTTCTAAACCTTTTTACCCCCTGATCTTGGTCTCAAGTTGTGTCCACTTACCTACAAGAGCCTCAAGGTTTTCCTTCCTTATAGCTGAGTAGTTCTCCATTGTATAAAAGTGTTATGTCTTTCCAACCAATCTGTGCACTCATATTGTGAGCTACTCCCACTTTTTTTCTGGTTCCCTGTCACATACAGCATTATTTTCTCATCTTTATCTTTCAGTCCATAAACCTTCTTTCAGGTTAATTATATTTCTTATATAGAGCATCTTGATGGACCCTATTTCCTGATCTATTCTGCCTATGTTTCTTTTTATTAGTGTATTGATGCCATCTCTACTAGTGATTATGGCCAGTCTTCTCTGCCTCTTCTCTGCCATGCTATTCTTCTGCCTTTGGTTGTCTACTTTTCCCCTTCATTCCACTGTCTGCCCCGCTCAGTGAGCCCCCTCTGCCGCTGTTCTTTAAATCATGGTCTTTTTTCTCTCTCTCTAGAATGTCCTTCAGTATTTTTTGTAGGGTTGGATTGGTGGTCATGAACTCCCCCAGTTCCTCTTTGTCATGGAAACATCTTGTCTCTCCATTAATTTGGAGAGACAGTTTTGTAGAGTACATCAATCTGGGTTGGAGATTATTTTCTTTCAGGGCTTGGAACACTTCACTCCAAGCTCTTCTTGATTTGATAGTTTGTGTTGAGAAGTCTGTCATGATTCTGATGGGTTTCCTTTACAGGTGATCTGTTTCTTTTCTCTGACTGCTTTTAATATTCTGTTCTTGTGATGAATTTCTGGGATTTTTATTATTATATGTCTGGGTGTAGCTCTGTTTTGGTTGTAGCTGGCAGGAGTTCTGTATGTATCATATATCTGAATATCATTTCCTTTTCCTATCCTTGGGAAGTTTTCCTTAGTTATTTCTGTGAATAGTCCTTGTATTTCATTTGTATTTGCCCCTGCTTCTTAGCTCATGTTTTTTATTCTTAAGTTATAGATCCTCTTGTCATCTTCTAGCCTTTGTATTGTTACTTCCTGGTTCCTTGTTATTTTAAGAGATCTTTCCTTTCGTGATCACACATTGAAAATCTATCTTCAAGTCTTCAAGGTTTGATAGTCTGTCTTTAGTTTCTTTCAAGCATTTTTACCAGCTTTCAATGGAGTTTTTTGTTTTGTTTTGTTTTTTGCTTTTTATTGGTACTGGGGATTGAACTCATGACTGCATGCTTGCAAGGCAGGCACTTGAGCCGCTGAGCTAAATCCCTAGCCCATCAATGGAGTTTTTAATTTCTTGGTTCTCTTTGAATCTGTTTAATGTATTCTAGATTTTTTACATTCTTCATTGAAAATTTCTCTTTTTTTATGCTCCTCCATTCTTCCAGCTGTGTCTTCTTGAGAGGTGCTTAGCATTTCTTTTATTATTTTTCTTATATCATCCTTTACTTGTATAAGCATTTCTGTTTTGAGTCCTTTTATAATGTCATGAAGATAATTCTTTTATGTCAGATGCTGCTTTTTTGGAAACTGCAGGTGTGCAACCCCTGATCTCTTCTGTGTTTGCCCCTCCTGGGCCAGTACTATTTGGGTTGGGGACTGGAGACTTCCTTTTGTTTCTTCCTCTTGTCATGTTTCTGGTTTCTTCCAGACAAGTGGATGGTGGGGTCCCTGGCCCTTCTGTATTAGTTATAATTACTCTGAAGTGTGTTGGCTGGGGATTGCTGCTCTCCCCAATCTGCTGGTGACCTCTGGAGTACAAGCAGGTGCTGGGCAGGCTAGCCCTTCCCTTTTGAGATGAACACCCACTGGGAGTCTTCACCATGTTAGTGTGTGCCACATGGATGGGGTCAGTTAGGGATAGCTTCAGGGAGACCTCATGCTTGGACACTGGATCACGCACAGGGGCAGGACTCAGTCCAAGCGATTCTCACTAATCTGCTATGCACTCGGAGTGGCTGACTGAAGCCACTGCAGTTCTGGTTCTGGGCTTATCCTGCCCAACTCCAGAATGTCACCATGCCAATTTCTCAATCCCACGGGAGGACTGAGTTCCCCTTGCACTCACCATAAGCCAGTGCAGATCTCCAAGCTAGTGCTGTTTTGTGCTCTGCCACTCCCCTCCCTGACCAAGTCCTTCCACCCAGTCCCTGGGGCTCACCAACCCCCAACTTCACGGCCACCGCACCTCTCTGGATTCCAGCGGCTTTTCATGCGCAATGGCCAACACACACTCTGGTGAGAGCGTGTCTGGCTACAGCCTTCCATCCACCTCTTTTTTTCCCCCCTTTAGTTTCTTTGTGGGTTGAGAGGATCCATCTCCTTCTGTTTGCTCTTCTCCAGGATATTTTATTCCAGCATCTGAGATGTTTCTCTCACAGAGGCTCCTTACTTCGCTGCTTATTGATCTGCCATCTTCCCAGATTTTCATGCAAAAACCTTTTAACAAGACAAGATACTGGTTGTTGATTCTGGGAAGTATTTCCCATACAATTTGATTTTTGTGCATCAACTCTGCCTACTCTTGTATCTTCAAGATTTTTACATACTTTGACTTCTAGTACATTTAGTATTTCTGTTTTAATATTTAGATCTTTTATCCATTTTGACTTTAGTTTAATGCATGATGTTAGACATGGGTCTAGTTTTACTTTTCAGCATATAGAAAGCCAATTTTTCCAGCACCACTTATTAAAGAGGCTGCCTTTCTTTTAGTGAACACGTTTGATCCCTCTGTCAAAGATAATGTGGCTGAGTGTGTTTGTAGTTGTGGTCATACCTTCTATTCCATTGATCCTCAGATCTGTTTTTATTCCAGTACCATGCTAATTTTCTCACAGTAACTTTGTAGTTTAACTACAAGTCAGGGATTGTGATGCCTCCTCCCTTGCCTTTGGTGCCCAGAATTGCCTTTGCTATTCTAGGTCTCTTCTGCTTCCAGATGAATTTTATGAACAGTTTCTCTAGATCTGTAAAGTATGCTAATGGTGTTTTTATTGGAATTGCATTAAATCTGTAGAACAATTTTGTTGGAAGAATGGCCATTTTCACAAAGTTTTTTCTTCCTATCCATCAACAAGGAATGTCTTTCCAGTTTTTGAGATCCTCTTCAATTTCTTTATTCAGAGTAATGTAATTTTCACTGAATATATCTTTTACTTCCTTTGTTAGATTGATTCCTCACTATTTCATTTTTTGGATGGCATTGTGAAGGGTGTGATTTCTCTTATTTCTCTCTCAGTGAGTTTGTTGTTTGTCTACAGGAATGCTATTCATTTTTGAGTGATGACTTTGTATTCAGCTTCAAAACTGAATTTGGCTATTACATCTCGAAGTCTTTCAATGCAGTTTTGGTGGCCTTTTATGTAGAATATCATGTCATCTGCAAATAATGATAATTTAACTGATTCATTTTTTATCTTTATTCCTTTTATTTCTCTCTCTTGTCTAACTGTTCTGGCTAGTGTTTCCCAGCACTATATTGAATAGGAGTGGTGATAGTGCACATCTTTATCTTGTTCCTGATTTTAGAGTCAAATCTTTCAGTTTTTGACCATTTAATATGATGCTGTCTGTTGATTTTTTATACATGGCTTTTATCAGATTTAGATAAAGCCCATCTATTCTGATTTTCAGTAGGGCTCTTTTCATGAGTGAGTGTTGGATTTTGTCAAAAGCTTTCCCTACATCTACTGAGATGATCATGTGATTCTTTCTTTGGCTCTGTTGATATGGTATATTACATTTATTGATTTTGAACCTCCTTGCATTCCTGGGATGAATCCAACTTGATCATGGTGTACAATCTTCTTGATGAGTTGCTGCATTCTGTTTGCCAATACTTTGTTGAGGATTTTTGCATCTATGTTCATTGGGGAAATTGACCTGTAATTCTCTTTTGTGGTTGGGTCTTTCTCTGCTTTTGGTAAAGGGTAATATTTGCTTCCAGGAATGAGTTAGGGAGAATTGCTTCCCTTTCAATTTCATTGAAGAATTTAAGGAGTGTTGGTATTAAGTCTTCCCTAAATTTATTGAAGAATTCAGCAGTGAATCTATTAGGACCTGGGCTTTTCTTTGTTGGTAAGGTTCTAATTACATTTTCAATTTCATTAGCTGAAATTGGGTTAATCAGTAGTCTTACATCTTCTTAATCCAGGTTATGTGATTCATATGTTTCTAGAAATCTGTCCATTTCTTCTGTGTTATCAAATCTATGAAAGTAAAGGTTTTTGAAGTAAGTATTGAGGATCTTCTGTATTTACACAAGAACTGTAGTGATTTCACCCTTTTAATTCTTTATTGTGTGAATTTGAGGTTTTTTTTTTCTTTTTTGGTAAAGTTGGCTATGAGTTTATCAATTTGATTTATTTTTTCAAAGAACCAACTCTTCCATTCATTAATTCTTTGTAATGTTTTCTTAGTTTCAATTGCATTGATTTTTGCTATGATCTTTATAATGTCCTTCATTCTTGGGGCTTTTGGCTTGACTTGCTCTTCTTTTTCCAGAAGTGTGAGGTGCAGCATTAGGTTGTTTATTTGTGTTCATTCCCCTTTCCTGATGTGAGAATTTACTGCTATATATTTCCCTCTAAGTACTGCTTTGATTGTGCCCCACAGGTTGCAGTAAGATGTATTTGCATTTTAATTTGATTGTAGATATTGTTCAGTTGCTTCTTTAACTTCTATAACCCATTGGTTGTTTAGGAGAATGTTACTTAATTTCCATGTGTTTATGGTGTTCTTGTGGAGTTTTTTGTCATTAATTTCCAATTTTATTGTGCTGTGGTCAGATAATATGTATGGGATTATTTCTGTTCCTTTGCATTTAGCTAAGCATGTTCTGTAGGCTAACATATGGTCTGTTTTTCAGAATGACTCACGTGTAGACAAGAAGAATGTGTTGTGGTCATTTTTGTCTCTACCTAGAATATCTTTCTGTACTCTTTCTAGTGTTGGTTTGTTGGCTATGAATTTCTTCAGTCATTCTTTGTCATGGAAATATCTTATTTCTCCATTAATTTTGAAAGATAGTGTTGTAGGGTATATCAGTCTGGGTTAAAAGTTATTTTCCTTCAGGATTTGAAATGCTTCACTCTGTGTTCTTCTTGAGGTTTTATGTTGTGAAGTCAGTTATGATTCTATTGGGCTTTCCTTGATAGGTGATCTGTTATTTTCTGTAACAGCTTTTAGTATTCTATTTTTATTCTGGATTTCTGGGATCTTGATTCTTATATGTATGTCTGTGTAAATTTATTTTGGTTATGGTTGTTTGGAGTGCTATATGCCTCACTTATCTGTGTGTGAGATTCTTTTCTCATGCTTGGGAATTTTCTGCTATCACTTTTGAAAATAGTTTTTTTATGTCATTTGCATTGACTCCTGCATTTTCACTGACACCTACAATATTATTTTGTTTTTCTTTGCATGGTCTTCAAGCTGTTGAATTGTGATTTCATGGGCCTTCATTATTTTTAAAAGTTATTTACTTTGCTGATCACTAGCTGCATTCTTGTCTTCAAGGTCTGAAAGTCTACTGTTTGTTTAAGCAGTTTTGCTGCTTTCAATGGAATTTTTAATATTCTGGATATCTCCTTTAATTTATTTCATATATTCTATATCTTTCCTATATTGTTCATTCAAGGTTTCCATCATTTTCCCATGTCTTCTCTAGCTTTGTTGAGCAGCTCATTCAATAATCTGTCATTTCTTTCTTCAATTGAGATATTATTTCTGATCTGATTCCCTCTATAACCTCAGGGATTTGTGACTTTACTTCACTTGCTATCTTTTCAGAAATTTCAGGTGTATGATTTCCAGTGTTCTCTATTTCAGTGTCTCCTGTACTTGTTCCAGATGGGCTGGGGTTTAAGATTGCATTTTGTTTTGTTTTTTTGTTATTTTCATCTCTTGGTTAATACTTGGGTCTTTTCAATCCCACTACTTGACTGTCCATTGTGTGTGTCTTAGGATCCTACTGTGTGGCTGACATTCACCCAATTGCTGAATCCTGCAGTGTAGGGGAATTTTCAATCACCTGAATTCCTCCTGTGAAGCCAATTGGGTGAGTTCTATATTCTCCCTATCTGGTAGCCTGGGATTATTGATGTGAACCAACCCTTAGCTTGTAGTTTTATGGTGGCTTCAGACTATTCCAGGCTACCAGACCCACCTGTCTGTGGTGAGCACCCCAGCTGGGTGTGACCTTACTGTGTCACTGGGACTCTCACCAGCCCACCCATGGTTCTTTGTATGGAAGGACTCGCCTGTGCTCTTGCCAGGCTGTCAAGACCCTCCAGGTGGCAGGAGGGTTCTCCAAGCTCCTGCCAGCCCATTGAGGTCATCTGCTTGGACTCCTTGCCCTCTCAATAGCCTGCCAAGGTGCCCTGGGTGAGAGGTTGCTAAGGCTCCTGCCAGCCCACCAAGGTACCTCAGGTGATGGAAGGGTCATTAATGGGCTGTTGGGGTTGTCTGAGTGTGGGAACAGGGTAGCTCATGCTCACCTCAACTGTCGAGGTCATCTGGGTGTGGGGGATGGGTGGCCCATGTTCCCCTCAGCTGCTGAGGTCTTCAGGATTGAGGAAGGGGCGGCTGAGGCTCCAGTTAGCTGCCAAGGTCTTTCAGGTGTGGGGGAAGGGCACCAATTTAAAAATCTCATTTACAAAATTGCATTCATTAATATTTTACAGCATAGTGACAATAGGACTTTTGTTCCTGAGCCACACATAAGCTGTATTTATTAAAGAATAACATATCTTAGTTTGATTTAAATATGATTTGTGAGAATAGAAACCAGGTACCTGTCCTCCAAAGCTATTCTTGGCCACTCCTTGTCCTAGACTCCATGTCTCTGTGCCCCTTGGAAAAACTCACTGCTTACTGGGGCTGCAGAAGGAAATTGTGCACAACATTCACTCTAGTAATACATGAAGGGAGTACTTAGGAAATAAGGATAGTCAAACATTCAAAGAAATTTGGAAACTAAAGGGACATATAGTCCATTGATGGGATAATGTTTTGCTTGGTCCAAATACCAGTATGCCTGGAGATGAACATTGGTATTGACTGTACACTTTGTAGAATGGGATAACAACATTTTAGAGGGGACTGTGGGTGACCTGTTGCATGATCAGGCAGTTAGTAATGGACATGGTTCTTCTAAGTTCTTATTTAAGGCTGAGTCAAGTTGTTTATCTCTACATGCACTTTTCTGTTCAAAACACCAAAATGAGAGACAGAGAGAGAGACAGAATGAGAGAGAAAGAGAGAGAGGAACAGGACTGGAGCCTTATTTTTATTGTATTTTTTAAAATTTAATGTAATGTTTTTGTCTTTTGTAGACATGCTTTCACTATTCATTTCAGGTTGGCTTTGAACTCACTTTGTGGCTCAAGCTGGCCTGAAACTGTCAGTGATTCTCCTCTGGGATTACAGGCATGAGGCACCATGACTGGTCTGAGCCTTAATTTTTTAAAAGGGCTGAATCATTTTTGTTTATTGATTTTCACTCAAAACTACTTGACTTTAATAATGTCATCTACCACTACCCCTAGTGTCTCCATGTTATGAATTAATGGGTAAATGATGAGAGAAAAGAAAAATACTATGATCCTAACCACCAGTTTGAAAAATGATGAATCCTCAGATCTTGATCTGAAAATATTATTTCTCATCAGTCTAATTACTTTATTTCTATAATAGATATTGCTTTCCTGTGAAGTCAAGTTCCAAACAAAAGAAAATACTAAATGAATCTATTATGTCCTTCTGCCACTGACATATGTTATTGTAAAAGATTTCCTATATATGAGGCATATGTAATTCAAGAAATAGCATGTTCATTTCCTAAATGTAGCAAATAATTAGTTTGAGAAAAATGATTATTTCATACTTCTAAATAATATGACTCAATTGACAAAAATAGAGAAAAATAAATTCTTAGACTGCTGAGAGGTGTTCATTATGATTTAGATGTGATTTTGCTCTTCACGTGAAAAGATCAGAAGCACCAGAGACATATTTAATCACCATTATACTGAGGTTTTAGTACCTTAAAATATGGACATACACAGAAAATGCATTAATGAATGGAACTGTTATGATTTGTGTCTAAATGTCCCCCCAAAGCCCCATACAATCATGGGGGAAGGTTTCTAGATTTTGGGATCTATTCATGGTCCAATGCTGGGATTGTGGGTGTGAGTGCTACCCCTGCCCTGGGGCTGGTAGCCTGCATACAATATAAGGGAGGGAAAGAAGCTTGCTCCCTCTCTCCTCCCCATTTCCTCTTGATGCTTTTGCTGCCTACAACTGCCATGAAGAGTTGCCCTTTAGCCATGCCACCTTGCCTTAGAGCCAGCTGTGTATAAACTGAAACCTCTTCAAACTGAGCTAAATTAACCTTTTCTTCCTTAATTTTGGGCATTGGGCATTTTGCCTCAGCAAAGAGAAAAAAGTAACCAATACAGTAACCAAGAAACATAGCTCCCATTTTATACTAAACAGCTAAAATGTGTTGTTGGTCAGCATTTTCTAGGGTGTGTGATATATAATTTTCTTAATAACTTTTTTGCAATAATATAATAATAATATTATAATAATAATTATCTTATCTTCAAAATGAAAAAAATTAGGGGCTACATTAAATCTATGGAATCTAGTCATCTGACTAGTATTTATTGACTTGGGACAGAAATTCAACTTTGCTTAATTTTGAATTAATATGCTAAGCATATGCTTCTCAGAAAAAATAAAAAGAACATGGAAAACTGCGGACTTTAGACTCCATGGTCATCAATTATCCAGCTTGGTTTCCTTTCACAAGGAGAATCTGAAGTCTGTTGCTTCGATTTGTCTTTTTGACAGGTGAAGAGGTTGAATGATACAATTAGGTACCCCCACTCCATTTGCAAAGAATCATTTCAGTTTTCCTTTAGACTTGGCAACTTCTTTAGGATTCCTGTCAATGGTCTGTACCACTCCTACACAGCTGGTGTCTGTCTTCCCCAATGACCTGCCACACACCTCACCCAATGGAGTGTTTATGTCTTGTTTCAGTGTCTTTTTTCTTGCTTTCACTGAGATGAATTCTCCATTCATACATGTTACCATTCCTACCTCCTATCCTTCAGCTTCTTAATTCAATCATTTAAAATGTTTTATTTCTCCTATTCAGTCATCTGCTTGGCTTAACCATTCCAGGGATTCAGCCTGATATGAATGTAACCATCTTACATTGTAACTGCCATGATCTCCTAAGTAACCCTGATTAGTTTTCCTTTCAGCTTTCCCACATAAAATAAATTTAAAAAACTGTTAGAACAGTATATGGATCTGTTCAAAGAACCCTATTTCTTTCAGTGCTCAGCTATGCTTGATCTCTCTTTTTTTTTTTTTCTTATTGCTACCGGAGATAGAACTCGGACCGCATGCTTGCAAGGCAGGCACTTATGCCACTGAGCTAAATCCCCAGCCCTATGCTTGATCTCTTATAACAAATATCCAAAATGTCTTACAAAGACAGGTTGTTGGGAATTTGGAAAGTGACTAAATCATAAGGTGTCTAACCTCATCAAAGAATTAGTACAACGATGAGTTTATAGCATATTTAATTATTAGGAGATGGGACCTCCTTGAATCAAGTGAGTAATTGGGGTATAAATTTGGAGATTATGTCTGGTTTCTGCTCCCTTCTTCTCTGTCTCTTTCTTTCTCTCTGTCTGTCTCTGTTTCTTCTCTCTCTCTCTTGCTTCCCAGCCATGAATAGAGTACCTTCATTTCTTTACCATTTCTTAAGTAATGGAATGATACCAAGCATGGACTGAAACATCTCAAACCATGAAATTAACTTTTCCTCCTCTGAATTGTTCTGTTTGGGTTCACAGCAATGAAAAGGTGACTAACCCAAAGCCTTTAATGCTAATGAAATAAACCAAGAACTTTTCAGCTTCAAGCCACCCTTGTCCTAACCAATATATAAGCTCTGTCTCATTCACATTGTTGGATCCAGTAAACTTGCTGCTGCCTAGTACCACGCTGCTGTTAGTCCTCAATAAACTGTGCTCTTTACAAGCGTGAATGTGTCTGCCTTTTTCTTTTATTTTACAGCAGCTTCAGGTTGGTTCTTATTCACTGGAACTGGGTTGTTCTGGAACAGTAAGATCCCCAATTTTTCCATTTTATCAGTCAGGATAAAGAAATCAGATAATGTGAAAACTTAGCAACTTGGCGTGTGTTAACAGATAAGAGAGATATAAAACAAACAAATCAGGCCCACTCTTGCAGCCAGAGTTAGAGTTTCTGAGGTATGAAGTTTCATGGATACTAGAAATAACAGTCCTTTTAAAAAAAAGAACCCATAATCCATAGAGCCCATGCAAAATTAAAATATTTTGTCTCTTTCTAACAGCAGAGAGGTTAACACCCAAGGGAAATTACCGGCAGTGGGATCATCTTGCATGAGGTCAGCTTTAGATAAAGGATCCTCCTCTCTCCAGTGAGCTGTCATGGGCACTGTGGAGCTGCCACACTAGGGCAGGAATGATCGGCACTTTGTTCTGGTTTTAAAAGTTAAGCCTGCATATTTAGACCTCTTCTATGCAGATTTGCACCCAGGTCTCACTGGGGCAAGGGGAAGTCTGTCAGAGGGCTTTTTTCACCCTAACTCAGAGACTGGGAGTTCACCATGTTGGCCAGGGAGGGAAAGATATAAAAGATATAAATTTAAGGTCTAAATTTAGGGATGCCAGAAGGCAGCTGAAGGCAGGAATGTGTGACCTCTGACCATACATGTTTTAACAAAACCTATAATGTATAAGTTTTGACTTAGGAGATTTTGACTTTACAATGGATCCGAAAGTGGTATGCATTCAGCAGAAACCACACTTCAGATATTAAGTTTTGATCTTTCCCAAGCTAGTGATGTGAAGTAAGATATTGTCTCATGATTCTGGACAGCAGCAGCAAGTTCCAGCTCCCAGTCAGCCACATGCATACTCAGGAGGGGACACCACCGATACTCCACGGTCTGCATTGCTAAGATAGAACACCAGGAGGACAGGTGTGTCCAGAGATTTAAACTTAGGAGATGCTCCACTTGCAAAAGATTTATCAGACCACAATGCCATCAGATATTGAGGAGCATCTATTCTTGACTTAACATTATTAAGAATGTCCAGATGGTGGCTGTGGCATTCAACTCAGGCCCGAGGTTCTTCGGGGCAGATTCCTGGATGACTGGAGCATGGCAAGTCCATGAAGTCAGCCTTAGGAGTACTGAGGTCAGTGCCAGGTGATGGGGACGCATGTGAGAGAACACCAGAAGGCAGTCACACATGGAAGACTGGTGCACGACACTCAGAGGGTCCATTATTGGTGTCAAAGGCTCAGAGGGAATGATGAGTCCCCGAGAGTTGTAGGAAAGAACCACTAGTAATTTATTTGGGCAAAAAGCCAGAGCATCCAGTGTGCTCTGCAAACTGTTTGCAGATGTCTCAAATTCTACACTTTTCTCTCTGTTGTGACCAAGTATACATTTGGTTAAAAAAAAATACGCTATTAAGCTAAATTGGGTTAAAGGCAGGAGGAATGATTGCCAGCTCAGAAGGAGACAGAGAATTTTTTTATTCAAAGGGAATTATTAATGCACTCTCCATATCCTGCCAAATCTTAAAATCATTCACTGCTATTTAGTATCAGGTGCACTAACATACAATAATTCCTCCTGTGCCGGCTGCACCCAGTGAGGCTGTGTGAGACTGATCACTTCCATCCTACAGAGAGTGGTAATTTTCAAAGCTTTAGTTTTAATCTAGCGGGCATGGAATGCTCTGAAATGTCTCCCCTGAGTGCTTAATGATGTGTCTTTACACGCTTTCTATTTTGAAAATTACTTGAGAGATAAAAATGCAAGCCCTTCCCACTTAGTATTTATAGGGCCTATCATTCAAGGAGATACAGTTTCCCCTTGAAGCCACCCCTGGAGGCAGCTAAACCAAGGGAGGTCTCTGTCCACAGCTGCCGCAGAAGATCCCACCCCTATTCTGAAGACTTCTATTGAAGAAATGATAACTGACTGAAATTCACCTATAACAATAGGTCAAGAGAAAGACTAAGAATAGTTGAATGCTAGAAAAAAATACACTCCTATTTTATCTGTGTGTGGTAGAGTCACAAGTGATTTTTATTTTTTCTTTGACTTCTCTATTATTTTTAAGCTCTACAGTAAAGCTTAATTATTTTTAATAGGAACAGTGTATATATACCACACACTGTGTTAGGTATTTGTGTGTGTGTGTGATTGTGACTAAATACCTCAGAAAAACAACTTAAAAGAGGAAATTTTTATTTGGGCACATTGTTTAGAAGGTTGAAGCCCAGGGTTGACCAGAAGTATTACTTTTAGGTCTGCAGTAAAGTAGAAGCATCATGATATGGTAAAGGAAAGCTACTATCTTGTGGCAGCTTTGGAAGCAGAGAGGGTGAGATCCCAAGTGAAAGTGACCAGAGACAGATGTGGCCATTGACCATGTCCCTGTGACCACTCTCTCTATCTAGTCCCTAGCTCCTAATAGTGCAGTCAACTATGAACTCATCCATTAATTCATCGATAAATTAATCTGCTGATTAGGCTATGGTCCTCATGGTGTGGACACTTCTGAAAAGTCTACTGGGTAGCAACCAGGCCTTCAACACAATGAGCTTTTGGGAACACATTTTAGATGCCAACCACACTACAAATATACACACAGATACAACGTTCATTTACACATACATGCACTAATTTATGCACATACTTATAGCAAAGATGAATACATAGAGAGACTTTGAAATAAACCAAAGCATATATATAATACATATATATATATGTGTATATATAGAGAGAGGTAGACAGAGAGAAAGAGACAGAGAGAGAGAGAGAGAGAGAGAGAGAGAAAATCCCTAGGACACATCAAAAAGTCTAGACTATGCTAGGTTTTCTCCCTCAACATCCATCAAAGTGCCTTACGTAATTGCAACATGCTTTACAGAAAAAAAGGAAGAGAAGGGAGGAGGAAAGCGGGTATAAACAGGCAGAATGCCCTCTCACAATCTTTCACAGGGGATTAGAAAACCCTTGGAACTATCACACACAAAATCTCATAACTCTCACGGAGTTACTGATTTTTGTTTTTAATGTCTAATAGTCTTCAGGCTGTCCCACTTTGGTGACATGATTATGCCAAGAACATGGCAGGTGAACTCTTAAGACGTTAGTACTGAGACAGCTGGCAAGACACGCATGCAGTAACTGACATTTGGCTATAAATAGAAAACAAAACCAGCCAAATAAACACTGCCTTCCACTCTCCTATCATCAGAATACACATTTACCCAGAGTCTAATCTTACCTGTCCATACAGAAGTTTCTTTCCTGTTGCTTCTCCTACTCTCTGCTTCGTTGAGGTGTGGAGGAGCGGCAGGCACAGCACATAGCCAGGACACTTTCATACCAAGCAGGAGTTGGAGGGGGGTTTCTTGGTCCTCGGGGAGCACGGGAAGCCTTGCAGTTCTATCTGGACATGTTGATCCCCTTAATGTCCCCTGTTCCACTCTTGGATAAGGTTCTGCTCCAGGCAGTAACAGTAATTTATAAACAGAGGGCTGAAGTGAGACCTTTTCTGCTTTGGGTTGTTCACTGGAGACTGAGCAAGAGGCCTAGAAAAACAGCTCAGGGTGACTGAGGCAGGAAATGGGCAAAACAAATGAGGGGGCCTGGGTGTTGCACCCTGCCTGCCTTTATTGAAGTAAGTAGGAGGGTACTGAGGGTCTCCTCAACTTCAGCAAAACAGTAAGTAGCAGGTCACATGGTTTTCCTTTGACAGAGATTTCCAGAAGGAAATTTTGAGCAGTTTATTCCATGACTGTATCTGGGAGGGAGGCAGGCGGTAGACATGGAGAAGAGAAGTAACGTGGTCTTAAGAAAAGTGGGTAACCGCCATCCAGTGCTTTAGAATGGAGAGCAATGAATGAGAAAGAAAGGGGTGTCGGCACTGGCTGGCCCAGAGGAGTGATCTGAACTCCAGCTCCTCTGTGAACTGCAGTTCACACTGGGGAAGCCACCTGCGAGCCACCTCTTGCCTGTACAACCTTGCAGATAAAATGGGAGCTGTTTTTTTTTGTTTTGTTTTGTTTTTTAATAGTGTTCGGAGAATTGGTTTTATAAACTTGCTATACTGGTGGGCGGTTACACCAGCTGCTGCAGAAACTCAGATTAAGGCACTGAGGTCCAATGAACACCAAATGTTAGAACTCAAAATGTGCATGGTAGGGTGTTTAAAGACAGTACAAGTATCAGTTCGCATTCCAGAATGGTTCATTTGCTGTCAAACCTTATACATTTCTCACTTGGTAAGATTCAAGGATTTTGCTTATCATATTCCCTTGGTATATCCAGCCACACCCAGTGTTCCTAGGACAAAGGGATGGCAAAGTGACCTGTTTATCTTCTCGCTGTGGTGTTTTCTCTGTTACCATCAGCTAATGGGCCTTTGCTCTGGGTCCTCCGAAGCCTTTCACAGAGTAGAGGAGGCTGTGGTTCTGCTGGTGCCATCTTGAGCTCTCCTACTCTGATTTTCCCCTGCATGCTGCTCAGGTTCCGGTGCTGCCTTTGATCACAGATGTTAATCAACAGAACGAGTCTGAACAAATGCCTAAAACTAACAGCTAGATCTTGGAATAGCTGTTTTCAAGCCGTAAACACACATCCAGGGCACCCTTTTTTATTTGCTAATGAAGCTGGCCCCTGAACCTGCTGGAGAATCAATTCCATATGAACACAAGGATTAGATAACCCAGGCCATAGCAAAAAAGAACAAGGAGGAGAGATCACATCTGGAGCACATCTGCAGACCTAATTATTATAATAAGCTGAAGATACTGGGAAAAATAATCATACCTCCTCTTTACCCCTAGACAACATTATTTAATTGATCTGAGGTGAAATTACAGAGACCCTAAGAGCAGCCAGGCTGAGGACCTTTTCCTGTCAGTAGTGGTAATGACTGCATACATTTTCTGATGCATAAACACTTGTAGTCCTATTAACATATTTTTTGCAACTTTATCCCAAATTATTCATGCAAGTGGAAAAGGAGAGTGAATCAGATAATAAGAAAGTTGAAAAAACAACAATGAAGCCTAAATTTGACTTCTTTCTCAAATTCATAATTTTTTTGTACCAGGAATAGAACTCACAACTTCTTGCTTGCCAGGCAGGTGCTATATCCCCTGCCCTAAATTCAGAAAATTCATTAACATTTAGTATAACCCGGATGCTGAGTTAGGAGCTGTGGGAAGCCCAGATGAATAAGGAACAACAGCTGTTTTAAGGAAGTCAAATTCATTCAGTGTTCACTCCCTGATCAATGAACTCTGCTCTGGGCATAGGATTAAAACCAAGTGACAACAGACATTTCTTGTTTTGTGAAGTTTCCACTCTGTTAGAATAATAGGAAACTATGCTTTGCAGGGTCACACGTAGAATCATCCATCCTTGGAGCAGTAGCACTAAGGGACACTGAGGTATGATGTATGCACAATGTCTTTTCTTGCATTTAAAAACACTGACAGAGATGAAAGTGTGTGTTCAAAGAGGGGCCATGGCTGAACCCCTGAGGAGTTCAGATCTACCCCTATAATCTTTAATCTAGTTCTCTTTACTTCATTTTTCTGATTTTTCCAAATGATTTTTTGTGTTCTGTTGTGGGCGAGAGTAATTAGTTGCCTTTCCTAGTCTGAGAAATTGAATTTGGTTATCCTTTAAATAGCCTTCCCTGCCGCCATAAAGAATCATACATCTTTCCAACGTACCATGCGTAATGCGAGACAGTGAAGGAGTGTTGCTCAACCTTGGCTGCAAACCAAAGTCACCCACAAAAAAAGTAAACATACGTATATGCCTACATGCCTGGCTCTCACTCTGAAAAATTCGCATTTAATTGTGTCTTGGGTATTAAGATATGTAGAAATCTCCAAAGTGACCCCAGTGTACTGTTAACACTGTGAAGAACAGTGAAGATACCAGCTAAAGACCTCTTACTTTGGTAGTGAAATGGTAGATCACTTTGAAAAAATCACGTAGCAGCTCTATATCTCAGTTTTTTACAGGTACAGCGGTGTGTGACTGTAGTCCTGGCACTCAGGAGACTGAGGCAGGAGGGTTACTACAACTTTGAGGCCAGCTTGGGGCTACACAGCAAAACCCTGTTTCAAAAAATAAATAAATACTCAGCTTCCTTAGCTTTAAAATTGGAATAAAATGATAACACTTCCCTTATACAGAAGGGAGAAATAGTGAGGAATGAGATAATGTATGTAAAGGTTATGAGAACTGTGTTTGACATGTACAGTTTTTAGAAGTATGAAATATTACTATTTTCAGTGCAATCTTTTATAATTATGTCATCCACTGTGGAAGGTACTGTTAACTTTTACAGATCCCCAAAATTTCCACAGTCTACTTGCACCTTCCCAAGATCATCTCTCAGTGTACTTCCCCCTCACACCCTGTAAACTACACCTAGAAAAATCCTCACATCGTAGGCATACACAGTATACAGGATTCTGGACCACAGTGCCATGTTTTACATGGTATTTATAGTTTTCACAAGACCTTAGCAGGAGTCCCAGCTGCGGAGATGGCCACAGTAACAGGGACACCCTGATTGGCTTGGCTTTTCAAAACTATGGTTTCAGATACAATAATACTAAAGCAATTATTTGCCCTTTGGACACAAGAAAAACCAGCAGCATGCTAGCCGGGATTAGAATACAGATGCTTCAAGAATGATAGTAATAATTACTATCTATCCTTCATAAAACTCACCCCCTCCATGTCCAGACTCTCACAATCTCATGCTAGAGCAGGTCCACTGAGTACATTTATGTTAACCTTCCATGCCTCCAGGCTGGGGATTGCTGTATTTTTCTCATCCCCGAACAAATGTGTGCATAGTCCTCAGCTCTTTCCAATTATGGTCTTCTGCTTCTCTCTTCCTGGGATTTTACCATTTATTTTTATATTTTTAAATGAATTGTTTTGGTAAGTCTTACATAGTCTTGGTGAAGGCAACAACTGGTGATTGGTAGAGGATCTAATTAGAAACCACTAACTGGGTCTCCAGAAGGTGAACATTCCTCGTTACATATTTTGCTGGGTCCAATAGTTTTCATTGTTTTTGTCACTTTTTCTTGTTTACTCCTTCATCCTTCATAAGGGAGATAAAATGACCCAGGAAAAGCCTGGCATGCAGAGGTCACATCTTACACTTCTTATTCTGCCTTTTTCACTCCGGGCCATTTTATCTGCCTTGATCTCACCTGAGAAATAGGCAGATTGGAGGAGATGACCTTTAAGTTTATTTCTAGCATCCAGAAAGTCTACAGGTGTCTGCTTGTCCATTAACCAATATTTAAATGGAGTTTAAGACTTTTTCCTTGAGGTGAGACCCTTCCCTTGAGGTGAAAGAAAAGTCTTTTTTTGTTTTTGCTTTTGTTTTTGTACTGGGAATCGAAATCATGACCTTATGTTTGCCAGGCAGGCACTGTGCTGCTGAGCTGTATGCCCAGTCACAAGGTGAGAGAAATGTATAAAGAATCTATAGAAAGGTCAGTAAACTCCAGACTCTGGGCACAATTTGACCCCCCATTAATTTATAAAGAAAATTTTTATGAAGCACAGCACAACTGTTAATTTATTCATTGTCTATGGATGCTTTTGAGAGGGAAGTGTTTCCACAGAAACTGTGGCCTTCAAAATCTAGCATATGCACTAATTGGCCCTGTGCAGAAATACATCTTCCAAGCCCTGCTCCAGCCAACTATGGAAGAAAACACTTGCTTCATGATATCAATAATAATAAAATAATCTCTCTGTGTGCACGTAAAGACCCGACAAAATGTGAGCAACTAGCAAGAGAAAAGGAAATCAAAAGATGTCCTAGGTACTCAAACTCTTAAATCAAGCCTTTAAAACAATTTTTATTCTTCTGCTCTACGAAATGAAGGAATATATTCTTTAAATGGATAGAAAGGTGGAGATAGATTTTCAGCCTAGAAATAGAAATCATAAAAATAAAACAGATTGAGATTTTAGAACTAAAAAGTTATAAAACTTTTTTTTTTTGTTTTTGCTTTTGTTTTGTACTGGGAATCGAAATCATGACCTTATGTTTGCCAGGCAGGTGCTGTGCTGCTGAGCTGTATGCCCCGTCACTTTTTAGTTCTAACAGAGACTGCTACTCTGAGATAGTAGCAAAACGTCTGGTAACCATGTGTGTTAGTCACCTTTGTTTTACTGTAAAAAATAGCTGAAATGATTGACTTATTAGGATAAAAGGTCTGTCTCACAGTTATGGAGATTTCAGTCTGTGGTCAGCTGCGGTCATCTGTGGTCAGCTGTGGTCAGCTGGAGTATTGCTTTTAAGCCTACGGCCAGGCAACACATCATGGCAGAACACAGGGAGGGAGAGCTGCTTCACTCGTGGGGGTAAGTAAACAAAGATAGGGGATGCAAAAGGGCGGGGTCAAATATACACAGCAAAATCATGACCCCAGGAACCTGATTTTCATCCCATAGACCCTACTTCTTAAAGGTGCTGCTCTCTCCCAATAATGCTTCAGTCTGGAAACCAAGTGTTTAACACAAGGGCCTTTGGGTGATATTTCACATCCAAAATATGGCCCTGTGTTATATTTGCAGAAGAAAAGATAAGAGATTAATATGGAAAAATAATGCAGATATCATAGCTGAAAACTTCTCAGATTTGATGAAAGACAGAAATATATAAACCCAAGGTCAACAAATTCCTAAATAAGATCACAGCATACAGAAGGAAGGAAGGAAGGAAGGAAGGAAGGAAGGAAGGAAGGAAGGAAGGAAGGAAGGAAGGGAGGGAGGGAGGGAAGGAAGGAAAAAAGAAAGAAAATAAAAACTCAAAACTTCTGGGGTGAATGAAAATAATCAGAAATAGTACTTGAGAAAATATAATAAGACTTCTTTTTTCTTAAATTCTTTGAAATAAGTGACTGCCAAAAGTAAAAATAATAACCTCTGGTAGACATTCCAGTGTATGCAGATGTAATAGCATGACAAGTACAGTACACAGGGGAAATGAAAGCTTTTATTGTTAGATTGTTGCATTTTATTTGAAGTATAATACATTAATTTGTGCAAATCATGAAAAATTAATTCTCTTTAGTGCAAATACAGACAGATAGACTATGGAATGATAGATACAAAGATAGATGAGTCCACAACACAATTGATAAAGAGAAATGTTACATTATATTTAAACAGGAAAAAGTCAAAATAAGGAAACACAAAAAGAAAGATAGAAAGTGCAGAGTAAATTAGTAATTAAGCAGTAGAACTAAATTTGAATATTTAAAATATTGTACTTAATTACATTAAGTACAAACAATCTAATCTTAAAAAGTGTAGATTTTCAAATTTCATTTAAAAAATCAAACTCAACTATGTGATAGTAACAAAACTCTTACTTGAAGTTTAAGATGGAGACAAATATGTTAGTAAATTGGATCTTTTACCACAAAATGCCTTAGACTCAGTAATATATAAACAACGTGAATTTATTTTTCATAGTTCTGGAACCTAAGAATTCCAAGATCATGAAACCTCCGGATCTGGAGTTCATGGATGCCCATTTTTGCTTCAAGAATGGTACCACCTTGTGTCTTCCTGTGGTAAAAAAAGTGAAAAAGCCCCTTTAGGTTCACTTACAAAGCCACTGCATATTTGTGAAGACCGTCTCCTTAGCTACCATCTTCTAAAATACCCTACCTCCTGCTGTCAACATAATGGTGGCTAAGCTTCAGCATATGACTTTCAGGAGGAGGACGTGCATTCACACCATAGCAAGTGAGTAAAAGACGAAATCTCAAAGGAAATCAGAATGTATTATAAATTGTATAAAATATAATTCAACATAAAAATTCATGAGATCTGGGTAAAACAATACTTACAGGGAAAATTATTGGATTAAGTGCTGATCTGAGAAAGGAATGGTCTCAGTCTGAATTTTACCTTGTAAAACCAATAATAAAAAAAAAAATGACCAAACCCAAACTGAGCAAACCCAAACTGAGAAGTAAGGAAATATAAAGAAAATGGAAAAAAATCAATGAAATTCAAAGTACAAAAACAAGAGAAAATATAAATGAACCCCAAAGCTGGCTCTTTGTATAGACAAATGAAGTGAGCAATTCTCTATTCAAACGAAACCAACAGAAGGAGACTCAAAGAAAGGAAAGTGACAGGTACTACCGATATTGTCACAGTAGTACTAAAGATGTGAGTGTAGATTTGTGCAGGCAAATAACATCAATGGCATACCGCAAACTTCAAAAATTTGATGCTTTGAATGACATGGACCAATTCTCTCACCCTCATGATAGCAACCTACTCCTGAGGACGGAACTCTTAAGATCCAATCATTTCTTAAATGTCCCAGCACTTAATGGTGGTAATTACCTTCAACATGTTTTCCAGGGCAAGTTCAAATCTTAGCAAAACCCCTACAGCTCAGTGACACAGTGCATGCCTGGTAAATGTGAGGTGCTGCGTTTGCGTTCTGGTACAAAAACAAACTAACAAACAAGCAAAAACATCCTATCTTGTGACACTGCTTCTTTGAGCACCAAGTCCTTAACACATGAGCTTTGGGGAGATATTTCAGATCCAAACAATAATATCCTTGTACTACATAAAACATAACTCAAAGTGAATCACAGATCAGAATATGTTTAAAACTTTAAAATTTTACAAAGAAAACACAGAGTGATACCTGTGTGACCTAGGGTTGGGCAAAGGCTTCTTTGTTATGATGTCAATTAATCATTCATAAGAATGATAAATCGGACTTCACCAGAATTAGAAACTTTCAATATCCAAAATACAGTGTTAAGAGAATAAAAAAGGACAGACTAAAATTTCAGAAAGTATCAGCAAATCACACATCTGGTAAAAAGACTTCTATCTAGAATATAAATTTTAAAAAAACTGCAAACAAAAATAGAATAAAAAGTACATAGAAAATTGCCAAAATCTTGAACAGACACTTAGTCAAAGAGTATATGTGGATGTCAAATAAGCATGTGACAAAATTTTCAACATCATTAACTCTCAAGGAAACTTAAATTAAACCCATGATGAAATATCCCTATTACAATGACTAAAATAAAAAATCTCTGACAATTACAAGGGAAGATATGGATGCAGCACAACCTTATCTCTTACTGTTAGTGGGAATGAAAAATGGCACAGCCTTTAAAAAAAACTAGTTTTGCAATTTCTTGGCTATAAAACTACACTCCTGGTGTTTAACTTAGAAAAACAGAAATTACATGTACATAAAATCCTATACAGTTTTAGCTGTAATAACCAAAAGCTGGAAATGGCTTGTAAGTTCTTTACTGGTGAATAAACTATGGCACCTACATACCATGGAATGTTGCTGGGAGTCTTAATAAAAAGAATGGACTATGGTTATATACATACCTGGAAAGATCTCAAGGGAAACTGAATGAAGCTGAGTGAAGACAGGGATCAATTACCCAAGGTTGCATAACAGATGATTCAATGTGTATACACTCTAATTGATGAAACCATCACAATGGGATGGATTGATGGCCACTAGGGCTTCCTTTAGGAGTAAGGGCAGGTTACACAGCAGTTTTCTAATCTATGGTTTTGCTTTCAATAGGTTTAACTACCTGTGTCCAATTTTGATCTGAGAATCTAAGTGGAAAATTTGAGAAATAAATGTTATAAGTATCACAATGAAACCTCACCCCGCCGTGCTGTGTCCTACCTGGGGTGTGAAACCTTCCTTGTCCAGCACAACCTCACTGCACAGTCTACCGCCCATTCCTGGCTCAGTAGCTGTTTTCATTAGCAAACTGACTGTCTCAGTATGGCAGTGGTATGTTCAAGTAATCCTTATATTACTTAACGTGGATCCTAAAGCATAAGAGTAGTGGTTCTGAAAGTTCAGATACGCCAAAGAGAAGCCATAAAGTGCTTCTGTTAAGTTAAAAGGTGAAAGTCCTTGATTTAGTAAGGAAAGAAAAAGAATTGTATTCTGAGACTGCTAAAATCCACAGTAAGAAGGAATCTGCTATCCCTGAAATTGAGAAGAAAAATAAAATTCATGTTCGTTGTGCTGTCACAGCTCAAACTATAAAAGTTAGAGCCACACTGTGTAATGAGTGCTTAAAGTGGGAAAAGTGGGAAATTATAGGATTCAGTGCTATCCTAGGTTCTGGGCATCCGTGAGGGATCTTGTACCGAATGAGTGTAGTGTAGTAATTCAAAGCTGATGGAACAGGTTTGTATCCTGATTCTTGTGGTGGCTACACAAACCTGCACTTGTGATGACATTTCAAATAGCTGCCTCCTACCCCACACTCACATGGAAAATACATTAAACCCAAACGCAGTCTCTAGTTTATTCAATACTGTTGTACCCATATTGCTTCTCTGCTGGTGGTAACTGTGCTTAGTTATATAGTACATTAGAAAGGAAAACAGGTGAAGGATGCGTAGGAACTTTCATTAAAACTTGCAATTTCTATGTCATTTTCAAATGCTTTCAAATGAAAGCTTTACAAAATATTTTAACAAATTGAATCTAGCACTATATGAAGACGGTATGCTACAACCTAGCAGAGTTTATCCTACAAAGTTGGCTCACCATTAGAAAATCAGTATAATTCATCGTACTAATACACTGAAAGAGAAATGTTTATGTCGAGATGCTAAAATACCATTTGCAAAAAATGAATATCCATAAGAGAAACTCTCAACAAGTGAATGACAGCAGAGAATTTATTTTCTGAACTTGATAAAGGTCATTCATAGGGAGAAATTTTATTAAAAGTGAAAATAATTGAATGCTTCTCCCTTCAATCAAGAACCAATAAACATCTTTTTCTCACCTCTCTTATTTCAGTGTATAGTACTAGAAACCAAGACCAGTAAAATAAAGCAAGAAAAAACACATAACAGTTAAACAGCATTAAAGGGAAAAATAAAACTTCCCCCATTCACAGATGATATAATTGTGCACAAAGAAAAATTCTACAGTATCTAGGAAAACAATTGATTTACAATATCCTATAGCTGTTAAATAAATTTAGCAAGGTTCTAGGATAGAAAGTTCATATCCAAGAAGTCAATCATGTTTTTATATGTTGGCAATATGTAAATGGAAAACAGAAATTAAAAGGGAAACAATATCATCTTTATTACTCCATAAAATGTTACTTGAACATTAACTTTACAACATAGGTTCAGGACTGTATGCTGAAAACTTCAAATTACTGATAATAGAGGTAGCAAAGATCTAATTAAATGGAAAAATGTACTGTATTTACCCATAAGATTAATTGTAGTAAGATGTCAATTCTCCCAAAATAATCTATAGATTCAAACCAATACTACTTAAAATCCTGATGGGATTTGTCTTTTGGGAGATATAAACAAGTCCATTTTAAAATTCATATGGATATAGCTGAATCAATAAAAAACAAATGATAAAGACAACTCATACTATTCAATTTTCAAAATTGTTGTAAAGCCTCAATAACCAAACTATGATAGTATTTCAGAATAGATGGAAAAAACAACAGAATAATAGAGTACATTTACTTATATGCATAAATACGGCAATTGGGGGGGGCATTTGAAAGGTTTCATTTTATCTATATTTATTCTATATGTCTGGCTTATTTCATTAAGCAGTTTTCAAGGTTTACTCATGTTGTATACTGTAATAAAGCTCCATACTTTTTATGGTTGAATTGAACTCCATTATATCTATAATATATATATATATATATATATATATATATCGTATTTCATCTACACATTCATCTCTTGAGAGACATTTTGGTGGTTTCTACCTTTGACTATTGTGAATAAGGTTGTAATAGTCTGTATCCTGTTAAATTTTGGTATTTTTTTCATTTTCATTCATCCCTAGGTATTTTCTATTACGTTTTCTTCTACTGCTTGTGGTTTAACACTGTGTTGTTTAATTTCCACATATTAATATACAAACATAAGTAAATAGTATTTTATACAATAAGTATTAATGAGTATTAAATACATAATATAGTTAATGTCTACATTTCAGTTAATAGGTCAATGTATAGAAATAGACAAAATGTGCACATATAAATAACAAGCAGTTTGAAGACAGAATGAAAGAGGGAATGCTTCTGAGAGAAAGAACATTTTCCCTTTATAGATGTTTACCTTCATTCCATCGACACTGGAGAGAATAATTAGAATCATTTTCAGCTTTTTAACTGTATTGAGAATTGTTTTGTAACTAAAAATATGTATCCCTTTGATTCTGCCAATATTTGTTAGATTTATTCTGGGGCTCTATTGTACAGAAGATGTGTGTTTATAATTGTTATATTTTCTGGATGATTTGAGTCATTAACGAAGATGTGATTATTATTGTATGCCTCTTGTAACAGTTTTAACATAAAGTGTACTTCGTCTAATAATAGAATTAATAATAGAACAGCTACCCAGAGTCTTTTGGTTACCAGCTGCTTGGAATGTCCTTTCCCTTTAACTCGTCCGTGTCTTTGGAGGCAGAGAGAGGGGCTGCAGGGTGCGTGAGCTTGACTCTTCCCTCAGATGCTCGCTTGCATGCCCGGTTCCTCTTCAGGATGGTAACACGCAGAGGTGGTAGCTCCTTTCTCAGGCGGGGGCTATGAAGTCTTAGAGATGCCGCCCTCAGATGAGATCAGCTTTCATGGAATCCGGTTACTTCTTGGGAGACGAAGTTGCTGTAGATGAAGCCGGGGCCCCGCGGAGTCCTTTCCTTCACCTTCTCATGTGTGCACCTGACCAAATGCACTGGCATCACGATGCCATCTGACCAGGTGGTCAATGGGTCCTCATCAGAGCTGAGAGGTTAGTCTTCACGATGCTCTTGAACCACCAAACCCACAAGTTAGATAAATCTCTTTGCTTTACTATTTATCCAGGTGTAGGCATTTTGTTATAGCAAGAGAAAAAAGATGAATACTAATGAGACTATGAAAAAGTACTTTAAAAATTATGTTCATAATTGTTACACTTTGCAAATATTATCTGACAAACTAACACTAAAGATGTTTCATGGTTGTAATCCATTAAAACAATCATCAACAAGCAGACCATTGAAGGGTATAGAAGAAGAATTAAATAACAATGAAGAAGGTTCAAGTGAAAAATGGAGGTAACTCCTCAAAGGCTGGTATTGCTTTGTGTCATTTGCATGAGGATGGAGAATTAGCATTGTAAAAATTCAGAATATCATAGGATGACCTTAGGCTGATGTAAACAGGATATATTTATGGAAGAATTTATTTTTTTTATCTATATCTGACAGTGGGAGAAATGAAAAAAAATTCTAAATGTGGGACAATGATGGGATAAAGACACAGAACTGGAGATTTAGAATATACATTTGGAGTACAGTGTATGGCCAAATCCTTGTTGTAAGACTGCACTTTGTAAAAATTTCTCTTTTCTTAGTTGTAGAATTACCCCAGGATGATGCCCCTGTAGTACTGTCTACACTAAATCCGTGAAGTGTTGTCTCCTTTACTATTTTATAATAAGGAGCTCTGAGAGCTATTGCTTTTTCATAACAGATTTTTACTTCTATTTACTTTAGGCTTCATAGAAATTAAATTATGCATCCACTGGCTGAGCATATATAGCTGATATGTAGTTGGCTATCTTTGGAAGGTCAAGCTTCTCTGACAGACTTCATCCTGGAGAAGGGTCCAGAGACATGGACCAGTGCGCTGCC
The DNA here is from genome assembly GCA_004027455.1 of Hydrochoerus hydrochaeris. Lineage (NCBI taxonomy): Eukaryota > Metazoa > Chordata > Mammalia > Rodentia > Hydrochaeridae > Hydrochoerus > Hydrochoerus hydrochaeris. Next base: position 449,332 of record PVLA01000305.1, on the reverse strand, counting down.
CTCTTCCTAAACCACTGCATAGCTTAATTTTTGGCCAATATCCCTAAAATGCACACCCAGTCTCAGGTGCGAAGTCACAACTCATGTTGGCAGATTCACAGTTGCTGGCCCTGGGGACAAATAGCTTCAGCTAAGTGGCGTAATGTGTAGATCAATAGATTTTTTTCCTTCTCTATCTGCACTTAATTGCTATTCCTGAAGCTCGCACAAATATTTTATTCTGCATGAACTTCTGTGCCATGTGACATTTTCTTTTTTCCATCTCTCTGACATGTGTCTTTTTCCACAGGGAGCAGAATCTTTTTTTTATCCAATTTATCAACATAAAATTTTAATAAAATAATTTATTTTAATTCTGGCCTTTGAATTTCATTGGATCAGGGCAGTGTATAGGCGTGTGAGAAACCCAGAGGTGAAATACCTGCAGACAAGCATCAAAAGACCGTACTAATCTCAATTTGACCTTGTTTTCCTTAAATTTTACCTTCCATTTTCTGCATCCTAACCCTGGATAATGCCACTGTCTTCTCATTTTTCTGTATATAATAACAGCTATGCATGGATACAGTTAAGTCACATGACATCAAAACACTGCCTTTTCTATCTCTGGAGAAAATCTCACAGAAGATAAGCAACCATTGACACAAGTCTTGTAGGAAAGTAAAAATACTGAGAATGTTATTGTATTGTTTTATTTCTACTATATGTCAGAAACTGCATTCATTCTTTTCGTGCCTATATCACCTTGAAAGTCAGAACTGTTGCTGTCGTCATTTCACAGATGAGGAAGTGAGGCACAGGTAGAACACCTGGATTACCTGCACTCATTTATTAGGAAGCAAGAAAGACGGGCTTCTCCTTCAGTCATTCGGATCTGGGAGGCCAAATTCTAGATAGAGGAATACAAGCATTCAGGGAATATTACCTATGTGAAGAAAATTAAAACACAACACAAAAATGCCAGTAGATGAAATCTTTAATTTGATCAAAAGTGAAGATGTTAGTGCATTGTAAATGCAAGCTGAAGAAAGACTAGAGGTCAGAAGAGCTTTGTGGGTAATACTAAGGGAACAGTGGGGCTTTGGAAACAGGCAGACAGCATGAACCTCTAAAAGTCATAATACAAAATAAATATATAATGGATCATTGCTGAGACATTATTTCATTTTAAATAGAACGACACTTCACAAGATCAAGACTTGGTTATGTCTTGATTAAAGATGTGAAGCTATATTTTTAAAAGTCTGTCCAAGTGTTATTCATTTTCAGCAACAGAATCACTCAGAAGGAAGAACTGAAGCAGCAAACAGTTGCAGTCCATATGCGACACCCTCTGGTGGCTACATGTTTGAGCCCAACGCATGTATCCAAATGTCAGAAAGTGCGGTATTTGGTATTATCATCAGACTCAGAAATGCAGTGGTTCCCTGAATACCCCTTTTTAGTGCAAATCTATGCATATATTAAATATATAACACAGAAGAAAGTAGGGCTACTTAGATAAGGAGGAAGTGAAGGATTTAGCTAGATCCCAGAACTCAATTTCCCTTCACAGCCATAAAAATGGCATACTTAGGTTTAGAACCAACTATGTCTCCATGCAGCAATTTTAGCTTTGCAGAGAAACCTGACTGTGAACCATCATCTCATGTAGATTTGATTACAGGCTGGAGGTGTGGTTGGTAGAAAATAATCATGTCCTATTCTTGGCATCTAGGATGCATTTTTGCCTAAACCAGCCCATCTAATAGATATGCTTCTCATGCAAATTAGCTCCCTGGAATTCTAGTTGACACGTTGGTTCCTGTCTCAGTCTTACTCTAACATTCTTAGGGTTTTCACTCTTTAACATTAAAAACATGACCTTTTGCTACAACATCTCATAGCAGCCCTTTTCAAAATAACTAAGAAGCTCCAAGGTTATCTGTGAGAGATGGAATGCCGATGTTTATCTTTTAAATAAAGCACACACCTATGCTCGTTTTTTGGAACTATCTAGAAATATCAAAACAGCTAAGATGAGGATATGGAACATTTCATCTTCTTTCTATCCCATTTAGCTTCAAGTGACTCTAACCATTCCACAATAAAACTTATTCCCCACATTATTTTAAAGGTTGGGGACAGAATAATCAGCAAATTAAGCAAAGGTACCTGTCATCATCAACCTCACACACCTCACATGCCATGGGGGAAAACAAGTACAGAGGAAAAGTAAGACACCTGCAAGAGAGCAAGGGCTGGCCAGGTACCAGCGGTGAGTCTGGCCTATTAGGTCTTTTGGTGAATGGAATTTGATTAGAACAGAACTACATCCGTTCTTATAAAATGCTACCTATGACTGCATTCAAGCAGTAACAGCAGAATCAAACACTTGCAATGATAACTGAGTGGTCTGCAGGTCTCAGATATTTCCTGGCTGTTCCCTTTCTGAAAAATGCTTCCTGACTTACTGGTATATAGTATTTCAGCTTGCAGCACATAAAATGTAGTAAGAAAAGAATGAGAAAGGCACTAGAGTGCGGGGGAATTGATAATATGCTGTAATATGATGTGATGTCATGTAGGATTCACTGAGAGAACGCAGTGCTCAGCTCTGCCTCACTAAGAAAGTGTCATATGAGCAAATAACACTTGCCTTCCAAATCAGTCTAGTTGACATATCTTATGATTAAGTTTCTGTGGATAATCGCTTTAATGCAACACTACATTTTTAATATTAGGACTTTATTGCTTAACACTCATGCAATTAACAGCCCTGTGGCTTAGCCGTTCAGTATCTATCTTTCTCCCCAGTGACCCATCCCAGACTATTTATCCAGTTGAGCCTTTTGCTGAATTATTTCAGCACCTGTTCAGAAACTTCTGCACATCTCCATTAACTGTAGAACTCTTTAGTCAAGACGTAACATTCCCCAAAACGTCTCTTGACAGTGACAGCTCCAAATTTCTTTCTCTTTTGATCCCCTAAACCTCAGTCAAACTGTACTTTGCATTAGTTTTTGACATTTGTAAGAATTTCAGATTGGATTTGATGCTTGGACCATCCTTCCATCCCAGCCCTGCAGGACATAACCATAAGTATTCCTTGAATGGAAGACTGAAGATGAGAGACAATGAGTGACCCACAGATAGGTAGGGTCCCTGCGGATTGAGAGCAGAGCACAACCCCAGCATCAGGAGTGCACAGGGAATATTTGGGAAGCAGCTTTGAGCTTCCTGGTGAAGAGAGGTTGGAGTTAGGTGAGAGAGATAAGGAAATAGGCAGGGAGAAAGACAGCAGGATTTGGAGTGAAAAGGGAACCACTGTGTGTGTTGGTCAGACTTTAGTTTCATCTGTGTTGCAATAGACTGCAGAGAGACAGAGACAAAAAACAAACAAACAAAAAAAGCAGGACAAGTTAGGAGAAAGTACAGATGAATGCTATGGCATCTCGGACCCGGGTGGCAACTGCCTCCCGTGATTTGGATAAGGGCCCCAAAGGTTCCTACATAAGGCTTGGTCCCAACAGAGGGGTACAGAGAGATACTGTGGACTCTGAAAAGACAGGTCCTAGAGGAAGGTCCTTAGGTCACTGTCCTTATGTCATATCCCCTCAGAAAGGAGTGCTGGTCCATAGATTCTCAGCTCTTCTCTGCTTCCTGATGCGTGCATTGCTCTAACACGCACTCTGCTCCGATGTAGCCCCAGGTATCACTTCTGCCAAAACTAAGCTGAGGAAGGTGTCTTGCTTTGAAGTGCTAAAACTGCAAGCTCAATAAACTCTTTATTCATATAAGTTAGCAGCCTTGGATATTCCATTGTAGTAACTTGAAGTTAGCTGCATTAGAAAAGTTGTTGGGCTCTGGATAGTTTTGAAAATAGAGGCTGCAGAATCTTCTGGCAGATGGGATGTGGGGGACATAGAAAGAGTGGAATCAAAGGAGAGCCCCAAAGTTTAGGCTAAGCCACCCTAATTATAAAGGTGACATTCAGTGAGATGAGGAAAAGCAGGGAGTGGGGATGACAAGAGGGGAGAGATCAAGAGTTTCATTTCAGACACTGCGAATTTGAAATGCTATCTGCACACTGCAGTAACCATATTGAGTAGAAATTAGGATGTTTACTGAGATCACAGCAGAGGTGAAAGTCAGAAATATCAATACATTCATACGTATGCATTCATGCTTCCACCGTGCAGGCATACAATTAAAGTGAGTAGGTTAATAAATTATGTATAATTATCTGTGACTGAGCTATAACTGTATTTCATGCATGCATAAAAAACAAGTATTTCATGCATAGTTTTACTATGCATTGCATTTCCTTGGGATGCAAACTATTATATAAACCAAGGAAATATTTGCTTTAAATTTAATTCAGAAGTTTTGAAAAGAATTATTCACCAATTTGGAAAAGTTATGTTCCTGACAACAGTGTTGCTTGAAGTACCTGAGTCACCTACAACACCCCTGTACCTTTCCTATTCAGAGTTATCGCCTTTAGACAGAAACAAGCACCTTGTTTTAAGGTACATCTGCTATCTGGCTATTTCCATATTGTAGTACTTATTAGGTTAGTATTATGTTGGCTTTATATTTAGCTCATAAATTATTGTAGGGTTATTTCCTTTGTATTGTTGTTTTACATTATTTTTAAGGATTTGAGGTATGATTCATCCTCCTGCAAACATACACACACTTTACTCTCCTGAAAAATTATTTTCCTCCATCTCTGATGCCACTAGGATAAAGCATGCATACGTGCATAGGAATAGCTACATTTCAAGATTGTAAAGTAGTGTCAGACGCTAGCTCAGATAAAATAAAAAGGCACCGTGCTTTAGAAGGCTGAAATCTTTACCTGCCCTAATCCTGGGAACAGCATCCAAATTCTCAGCATTCTTCACAGGGAGCCCTGAACCCTGCTCCTGGGAAGATCTCAAGGCACAGAGACAGATGATAAATGAGACGCACAGTGAATGAACCACACAATGGGCATTATCCAAACCCCAGGGTTGGCTGGCCTTGTGAGTTTTTGCTTTTCTTCATCGATTTCAGTTTTATGTAATTTTAAAAATGGCAAAATTAGCATTTCTACTAACTTTCTTCGAAAATGTAAATAAATGAACAATTTGCATCTGCCCTGCTCTCCGAGTTGAACACCGTCTAATTTTTACTTTTTTCCTTTAACATCCTCTGCCCCTCCCATGCAGCCCTTCCTTGGAAGGAGCACTTCATGACACTGTGACTTCCCTTCATCGCCAGTTACAATTTTCCAGCAGATGCCACAGGCCTCCTTGTTTATTTAAGCAGGCACAGCTTATTTGATAACGGGTCCTCCAGGTTCGCCTCTTTTTTTCAGCATCATAGTGGCTATTTTATTTCTCCAGCTTATGCACTGAAAGCACAGTGTACTTTCACTGACAAATTTATAGTTGTGGATTTGAAATACATTCAGAATGTACTTTCATAAGCAAGGCTTAGAAAGCTCTCAAATCCCTTTTAGTCCCTGGAGGTAACATTCCCCTGTTAAAAACCCTGAGGCTCAAGAAGGAAGGTGTATCTAGGGTCAGAGAGATTTGAAATGAGGAGAAACAAGCACACAGACCGCTCACACCAAAGCCACCAGGCGGCCCCATGCAGAGCACGGTGTATCCAAAACGAGTTGTCCTGGCAGGTCCAGTCAGCTCAGATTCTGAACCTCAGTGCTGTCTTCTGTAAGTGACTCTTGGACCTGATGCGGAAGTCTAGAGATGTGGCTGGCCAATGCCCTACCACGGTGAGTTTTTGCAAGTTGTACCGGAGTAAAGTACAAGTGCACATCAGTGCGCATGCACTCTCTGTGCACGCGTGAGTGCGTGCGTGCGTGCATGCGTCTACGTGGGCTGGTCCGTGCTGTGGAGGAATTACAGGAGTTTGCTTAGCAATCATATTAAAACCGATTACACGGTTTGCAATATTTTTATCTCAAAAGTCTTTTGATATATTACTACGTCTCATCTCAGGACCTCTGCTCATGCTGTTTCTTCTGTTTGTAATGAAGCTACGTTCATTCCTTAAGCGTCTCGTTATTCAGGTTTGAGATAATTAATGAATTTCTCAGAAAGACCTTTTCAATTTCCCAAATTTAAAATTTAATGCCCTTTGAGTGCTATTATTTTCCTCTGGCACTCTCATCAGGATTTGTGGTGGTTTGTATATTTGATCATTTGCTAGATGTCAGCTTCTCCCATAGATGAGTATACTTTACTAAGGGAAGGAACCATTTCTATTTTGTTTATTCCAAATTTTCCACAACTGAGAACCATCTACCAAAAAGTCTTTATGAATAGATAAATGCAGAATATTTAGAGGAATTAGAAATAAAGAAACAGAAATGCTGTTAAATTTTTCTTAACACACATAATACCATAACTCAGATGTCCCTTCTAATTACTTCTTGGATACATTGTTTGATTGCAGGTTGAGCAACCATAATCCTGAAACCTGAAATGCACCAAAATCTGAAAAGTTTTGAGCACCAACATATTACAAGTGCAAAATTCAACCCCTGTCTTAATGTCAGGGTCAGCGTCAAACTAGATGTGCACCAAAACTTTGCTATATGCAGTTATCATTGGGGTATATGAATGACACATATGCAATTATCATTGGGGTATATGATGGTGGAAATTTTGGAGACTGGTGTCCAAACTGCAACCCAAAACCCACATATTTATTGCAAAGTGCCAACACCACAATTAAACTTGAATATGGATCAGTCATGTGATAGCTTGGACCAATTGTGGCTAATGAGTCACAGGACATGCCTTCGTCTCCTGGTCCAGCTACTCCTTTCCAAGCATGCACGTGGCCTCTGCATGTGCTGTTATCTGATATATATATAATTTATCTCTCTATCTATCTATCTATCTATCTATCTATCTATCATCTCCCAAATGAATTTCAATAAATTTCATACCACATTTGGGTCTCATCCCTAAGATACTTCACCAGGTATATACAAATATTCCAAACTCCAAAAACACCGAAATCCAAAATATGGCAAGTCTCAAGCATGACAGGTAAGTTACTCAGCCTGTACCAAGAGGGAGGAGTATGTGATGAGAGCATCTGTATTTTACCTACTTTATTTCCTCAGTGCACATTACTTCTTGTGTTTCTTAACCTAGTGGTTCAACTGCATTTCTGCAAAATTTATTAAGAATGATACAATCTTGAGTAGAATTATCAGAGAATTTACTAGAAATAAATCTATCAGGATAATTTGATGGATTTGTTGATCTCTTTCATTACAGATAATAAAATGATAAGCATTGAACTGTTCAATAAACTTGATTGACATTAAATATCTTAATATTTGTATTAAGGGACCATATCTGTCAACAAAGATTAATTGTTCCTTTAGAGGAAAATTCTGTGCAGCGGCTCCCCTTTCTTAAACGAAGGAAGCAATCTGTAAGGAAGAAATCGTCATCTTCAAAGACTCATTACTACATGTGGATCCAAATGAACACAGGTCCAATTTCCATTTCAGTTATTGCTTTGCCTGGAATATAGATTGACTATTGAGTTCTTTAATTTTTTCAAGTGTAAAATTGGCAGCACTCGGAGTTAATTCAAACATTTTCTTTCTCTACTTTGTAAACTGAAATGCCTAAACTGTTTGAGAAAAATCACATAGACTAAGATCGTTGTCAACATAATGCTCCCACGTTAGCTGCTGTTCTGGCTGCGCCCCAGGCTCCCCTTAATCATCTCCTTTCAGGCTAACAGCAGCTTTGCTAGGCTTTCAGCGCTCTCCCAAGCCACAGGAAGGGCCAGTGTGATTGTTGCAGGCAACGGAAACCTGGCTTCATTTAAATAGATAAGGCTTTAAGTCCAGAAGGAAGAGCAGGTGCCAGGCTATGGTTCCAGGAATAAGTCCCGGAGCTCCAGCATGGCCCCAGCCTGTCGTGGTGATCAGCTCTACACTGCTTTAGTGAAACACCCCAGGCAGTCAACTGATGGAGAGAAAAGATTTACTTAGCTCACAGTTTTGGAGGTTCAAGTGCATGATGCCTGCATCAATTTGATTTCGAGGAGGACCCTCTGCATTGGCTGTCTCTCCTCATGGTGTGTGTGTGTGTGTGTGTGTGTGTGTGTTACGCACATATTGTCAAACATATAGAGAGACTGTAGTCTCAGTCCTTTGTAAAGCAAACCCCCCCAGCAACTCAAGGTCCTCCCATTAGACCACACCTCTCAAAATTTCAATCAACTTCCACTACTTCCACCTTGTGGATCCAGCCTTCACTTGCAATGAGCCCTTAAATTCCAACTCAGCCCGTCTCCAAATCTTAGCATCTACCAAAAGAGTCACTGGGTATTCTGTGACCAAGGGCTTTCATATGAGAAATCCATAGCTAATTAGTTAAGCATAGAACGAGATGTTACAATCTGTGTGGAAGCCAGATGCGTGATCTGCCTCTTTCCCCTGAAAACCCTGTACAGTATCAGACTCTGACAGCATGTCCTATGGACAATTCTAAAACAACTGTTCAGTATTCAGCCAGGGAAACTAGGAAACCAGCATTTTCCCAGATGGGAGTGCTCTATATCAGCGAAGGAGAATGTTCACTACAAGAGTCCCAAATTTGAAAGGACACTTAACTTAAACTGTGGGATATTGTCACACACACACAATCAATGCTAAAAAATACTCATCATGTTGGATTGTGTCATCAATCTGCCATACATTCTTCTTCTTTTTTGAATGTCCTCTGGATTACAGAAAAGAAACTAAAATTTCCAGAGTGCCCTTCCTATGCCTTGCTGGGCACTTGGTGTCTGCCACCTTCGTGTGAACTTCCAGGTTAGGAAGAAGTAGCTGGGATCGCTCTTTCGGTACACTTGACATCTACTAATTAGACATAGAATTTCAGCAGGCCTCAGCACCATGCATTTTACTCCTGCAGGCCAAGATATTCGGCCAGACCTTTGTAAAGGCTTTTGAGATTCCTGGATGTTTCTAATGTGAACCCTTAGGAATCTCTCGTTTTGTAACTGAAAGTGGAGATTTTTCATTTAGTCTACTTGCCATTTTCCCATTGGCATTTTTTCACATTTGTATGAAACACAAATTCCCTGAAGTAAAATCCTTAATTTCTGCATCTGAAAAATGAGACTTCTATCTTCTCAATTTAGGCTAATTTATGTGTTTATATCCTACCATCTACCCTGTCCTGATCTCAACCGCGTGCAACAAATCATCCCTTTCAGAAAAGAGAAGATATACAGAAAAGATTCTGACACAGTGATTATGATCTATGCTTATATGTTCCTATAGTCCATTCTCTTCTAGCACAGTGATGTAGTTTTTCTCTTCATAGTGAAGACTGATTCTTCCATTAGTCTCTTTTCCTTCAGTTTCTCTTTCTTTTTTCTGGCCTTGGTGTCTTCATTTTTGTCCCTATACCTGGAATATTCTATCTCTCCTCCTTGTTGCCTTTTTGTTTTATCACATAAATGTATTAAAGTATCTCTCATAGGAAGCATAAAGGGAAGACCATATATTACATCCATCAGGATGGCTACCTTAAAAACATTAATGCCTTAAAGCAAGCAGGACTTCTTGTCATCCTCGAGATCTAGTGTCAGTAAGTCACAGAGTTCTGACCAGCCTCATTTTCACACAAGCCTTCAGCATTTAGTTGCAAACAAAGAGAATATGGAGAAGGAAACTCCAATTCTAAATGTCCCTTAGTGTAAACAACTGAAAGAGTAAATAGGATCAAAATGTACAATAGATTTTGTAAAAGGGGAAGAAAATGTTCAAAGGGAAAGAACAATTGGGATAGGGGAAAGGAGAAAAGAAACAAAGAAAAAGATTATATATAAATATGTATATATATATATGATAATCATACTACTAATTTCTGTTCATTAAAAGAATGATTTGTGCTTTCACTTTTTCATGCCTATATCTTGTAATCTGAGCAGCTGCTTTGAAGATAACAATATGCAAATAGCAACCGTTGTTAATCTCCTAGTACGCTGATTTGAAATTCTGCACCATTGTTTTTAGTCTTTTTTTATTTTGTATTCTTTTAATATGAAAATGAATATAACATCTGTTACTGTTTTTGAACTTCATGGCCAAAGAAATCCCATGGCCCACCTAGGTTCAGGGATCAGAAGGAAACAGAGTTCTCAAAGTACTGCTGAGCCCTGGGAACCTCTGTGATAGACCCACAGCCTTTCTCTGCCCTACACTGGCTGGTCTGTCATACTTGGTGTCACACTGCTGCAAACTATAGCCAGCATTTGTATTTATCCCATTTCCTTAATAACAAACTACTGTCAAGTGTTTTTAATGTTTGTTTCCTTGTGGAAAGAAGAACTGTAGTTGACAATCATCTCCTTTAAGCCTAACTAAACTGTTGCTTATATATTGTTACTAGTATGTTCCAGAGTCCAATTACGCTTTTGAGGAACTTGAGGCTGTTCTCATTTTTGGTCTGCTGTAATACTGAAATTTTCTAATTATTTTAGGTTAGTGGCATTAGTTCTAGTGTCCTAAAGCTTTGTGATATTAGCTTTTCTTCAACAGTTTTTCGTTGTTCATGATGTAGGCCTTCTCTGACAGTCTTGGATGTTTGCCAGAATTTTTCAAGATGGAATTTTCAAGATGGATTTGAAAAATAATTTGATGACTTTTTTTCTATTGGTTTTCTTATTCTCTGGATTTCTGGAATTTTTTACTAGGTTTAGGCTAATGTTTAATTCATTTTCATCTTTTATGTCTTTGGTTCTTTTATTCAGTGTTCTGAGAAAATATCTTTTATGTTAACATCTCCAAGGATTTGATATCTTTCTCATTACTCTACATTTTCGGGATTAGTAGTATGATTATCATATATATATATACATATTTATATATAATCTTTTTCTTTGTTTCTTTTCTCCTTTCCCCTATCCCAATTGGATTAACTCTGCTTTTCCTTGCCATGAGGGTCAATGGTATCTTTGTCATCATTTAGGAATTTGATATTCTCTCCACCCAAGACCCTAGTGTCATTCCTGCATCACCTGCTCTACAGCGTCCTGCTGACCACCTGCTGACTACCTGCTGACCACCTGCTGACCACATGCTGACCACCTGCTGACCACTTGTTGATCTCAGCAGTGTAAGTCAAAGTTGCAGTGAATAAAAACCTCAGAGCCCTAAACTCTTAATTGGATATCTAAGTTTTCATTGACTTTGTTTCCCTCACCTGCTTCCCTCCTTTTCTTATTCTCTTATTTTAGAAAGAAGATTTTTATTAGTGAATAGAAAATATTTAAGCATCTGCTATCTTCACTGTGGTGGTGATTACACTGTACATTAGCCTGAAAGTTCGTCCTCAGCTTAATAGACCTGAAGAGAAATGTATGCACTTTGGCTAAGCCAGGAATCTGACTGCTACCTAAATAGCTAATTCATCTACATAGCCAATGGATGTCAAGGATATTCACAAGCAGATACACCTGAGGTCATGCCAGTTAGTTGTAGAGGAAAGTCTGAGGTCATGCCAGTTAGTTGTAGAGGAAAGTCTGACTAGAGGTAATTTGAGGCATAAACAGCCTCTATTTCCCCAACCTGGTCCCATAATGAACACCTCACGTAACTGAAAGGTTTTGGAAAGGCTTCCAACCTCTTCCAGGGTGGGTGGGAACCTGGGGGTTAATGCTTCATAAAATGACACATACATCCATTTGGAGACATTACCAATGCAGAGAGAAAGTTAGGGACTGACGACTTCCCTGTCTCTGTTTGGCTGTTTTTCTCCTTTCCTTGCTTCGGTGGACTTACATTGCTACCAATAAACATATATTGATTCTTCATAATGTTCAAAAATGGAACCATGGATGATGAGATAAGAGATATTCAATATTCATTATGCTATAAGATTGAATGGTGCCAAGCTTTAGAAGAACTTATAGGTCCGACCTCTTCAGCAATCTCTTTTTCAGACTGAATGCATGCATTCAAAATCCACAGGTGGTATCCCAGAGTTCGCAGGAATTCTCATCTGCCGTGAGCAAAGGCAACCGCTTAGAACACTAACTCACACTCTAAATTCTTAAGACTTAAAATTTTATCAGTTAGTTGCCAACCATCAGGAGTGACCTAGTGATCTACAGAAGGTGTTAGTAGTATACGCGGTTGCTTCTGTTTCCAACTTCTCATTCCTTTCTGGTCCAATTTACAATTGTGACTGAGTTCATTTTCAGCTTTTAACATCTATGACTATGTCAGTTACTCATCATGAGCTGGGAGCCATGGGTATATTTTTTGGCCACATCTAACATGGTTAAGTCATTGATTTCCTAGGTATCATCTCAGATTCAGTGGGTAAATTGGGGTAAAAACAGATGAGAAGCGAAACAAGCCAGCGCAACTATTAAGGGCAAGCGTGTGAAAAGTTTGGCAGAAGGCAACATCAGCAGGGACTTTTGCTATTTCCAAGTTTCCTAGATGCCCCTACAGTGTGTCCAGCCCAACTTGTGTTCAGGCTTTTTTCTGTTTTGCCAGGAGCTCTGTTAGATTAATTTGATATTTTAAAACTCTGTCACTACTATTCTTACTTAATAAATAACTAATCAGTTCTGCAGTCCACTGTGCCCTCCTGTTGCTAGCGAAGCTAAAATTGGACATTATGATTAATTTATTTTGTTATTTTTGGGCAATCTGTTCTGATAGCCCCTAATATACTGGCTCTAGAATGTTTGAAAGCACATTGTGGGTCTGATGTGCCTTGTGGCAGGTATTCAATTACAGAGACAGTGCGTTTTCCAGGATGAAAATGTCATCAATGTGCAATGTGCGTTTGAACTTCGCCAGAAGCACAGTGTGGATACTCAGAGCAAGAGATGCCGGAAACACTTTCCTGAATAAACATCTGAATGGAGACAATTTCAAAATATTCTAATGAACATTCTAATGATCCTGATTTGATCATTGATACATATGGCAGCATCACCTTGCACCCCATAAATATATACAATTATCTATGAATTAAAAAATAAAACCAAACCTTAAAATGCATTTACATTTTTCTTACAATGATGTGATCATTTTTCCTTCCTCTTTTCTACAAAATTCTGTCTCTGCAGAGTCAGTCACCAGGGACTCTTTTCCCTCTATTGAACTCTATCTCCCACATACAAATGTCATGCTACAATTCTGTCATACTCTAGAATGCTGAAAATAAATTTTAAAAATTACACATTTTCTCAATATGGGGTTAGAATCATATTGCAACTAATCACCAATTATAGTTTTTCAAAGTTTGGTCAAGAAGCCCTTAAACACCTAACTATGTTGTGATCTTTAAGCCTGTTTGAGTTTATGGAAATGCAATATGCATTCAAATATTCAAAACACCTGCATTGCATAAAACAAGGTTAACTTTATAAGGCAGATGATAGATAATAATAGAGACAGCTATGATGAACTGCGTTTATTTCATTCTTATGTACAGAAGCCCCGTTCTGCAATGTTTTGCAATCATGAATAGCTCATTGGTTTACTCAAAAATATCTGCCTGTCACATTGCCCTTTTGAGCGATGCTGTTTACTCTTTAATGAGACAAAAACACTTTAATGATATATGTTGCATTAAAACGAGAGCACAGATACTCTTGTTTGGGGTGCCCTTGCCAAGGGAAAGAGCATTATTAGGAATGTTTTCACTTTTACCACTTCAGTGAGCAGGGCTCCTTGAAATGTGGAAGACATGGGTTTCCAGTAAGGGAAGAGCTTGGGCCACATGAGTCTTGCAAAGGACACACTGAAGCACACGGTATCAGCTCTAAAGCAGCACACTTCAAGTTAGCATCCAGAAATCTGGATCCCCTGTGTAAGTGGCGCGCGCACACAAACACACACACACACACACACACACACACATCTAAAAACTACTGGTAAAATAAACAGATAAAAAGTGCAGAACTTTACATAGCCTCATGGGTACCTTTGTGAATCTTCAAAATGATGATAACTGAACTTTTGCTTTAAATCAACATGGCTCATCTGTTTTCTGTCCCCAGGTCCCAACCCCAGGGCATCTGGATGACACATTTTTTTGAGGTGTACCCAGGGGAATCCTGCTTTACATAATTTCTATATTATTCAGAATTAAAGACACTAAAAAGCTTAATGTTTATTGATTTAGTTACTGAGGATAATCTGCATTTTGCTAAACTAATAAACAAATACCTTAACAAGACTGATGAAGTTAAATGAATTCTTTTTAATAAAACAAAGGACAGTGTGAGAAAAGCAACAAAGAATATAAAGGCTTTACCACCATATTGCTCACAGAAACATTCTCTGTCCTATTATCCCAGTGGTCCTTATGAAATCCACATATGATGAATTACACAACAGAGTTTCATGAGTTTTTAAGGACCATGTCAAGCTCTTATGGTAGAAAGACCATCTGATATTAATAATGCTTAAAGTTATGAGAGCAACACTAAACTGCCAGTACCACCAAAGAGTAATTAGATTATGAGATGATAGATGATATTGTTAATTATATATGCCTGTTGTGAGATGAGATGAAATAACAGACACATGATGGTATGCAGTAAACCCTGAAGTACTGCAACAAAATTTTCTGAAAGAGATGCTCACAGTCATATGTATGCTCAGGGGACCACTTTAAGTTTATTTTTATTTTGAATTTTCCCAATGTTTAACTTGTATAGAATTCTCAGACTTCACATTGACTCCAGAAAAATTTTTTAGTAATGTTTTTAATCAAAAGTCATCTTCAAAGTAGAAGATCCATTTCTTTAAGTCCATGTCTCTCAAAGTCAGACCCTTGGTTTTCTTCTTGAGGTCTGTGAGAAACAAATTTAGTTCAAATGACTGTGAGATCACACAATTCTAAGAATCACTGCCCTCTAATTAAAACAGATGTTAAAATATCAAGACAATCTTTAAGAACAGCTACCATAGGTAATAGATCGACGTTTCCTCATCTCTTGAACAACTTTACAAAAGTATTGTTTAGAAATTTTATTCTGAATAATCTAAGGAAAGGGAATGAAATTGAGGCAGTAATAAAACACCTACTGACTAAGAAGACCCCAGGATCTAGTGAATTTGCCACCAAATTCTATTAGAACTTCAGGGAAGATCTAATGCCAACACTCCTCAAACTCCTCCAAAGTCATTTCTGCAGAGTTGTATTATCTTGTTTCCAAAACCAGACAAGGATCCAAAACAAAAGCAAAAACAAAACAAACTATAGGTCAGTGAATATGGGTTCAAAAAATCTTCAAGAAGGTACTCACAAATGGGAAGCAATAAATCATCAAACAGAACATACATTATGACCAAATAGGCTATATCCCAGTGTGGCAAGGATGGTTTGACATATGCAAATCATTAAAAACAATATATTACAAAAAGAGAACAAGGAAAAAATTCACGCAATCATCTCAGTAGATGCAGAAAGAGCCTTTGACAAAACCCAACATCCATGAATGATAAAAAAGAAAAACCTGGAGAATATAGGAGTAGAAGGACCTTATTACAATCTGATAAAAGCCATGATGTCAATTTCACATTAAATGAAGAGAAACAGATACTTTCCCTGTAAAATCAGGAACAAGAGGAGGATATCTACTGTCAACATTCCTATTCAAAATAGCACTGCATACATTGACCAGACTGATCAGTCAAGAAATAAAAGGGATATGCATAGCAAAGGAAGAGGTCACTATTTGCAGATGACATGGCCCCTTACACAGAAGGCCTAAAAAGCGTATCAGTACCCCCCACCCAGAATTAATAACCAAATTCAGTAATGTGGCACACAAAGTCAACACACAAAAGTCAATAGCATTCCTCTATGCTAATGATGAACTCACTGAGAGGAACATTAGGAGAACAATACCATTCATGATAGCATCAAGAAAAATTGAACACATAGGAATTATCCTAACCAAGAGAATGAAAGACCTCTACAATGAAAATCACTGTACTCTGTAAAAGACAATTCAAGAGGACACTGAAGAATGGAAAGATACATCCTGTCCTTTGATAGACAGAATCACTGTAGTCAAAATGATCATATTTCCAAAACCGATACAGAGATTTCACACAATTCCAGTAAAAACAATAACAACGTTCCCCACAGAAGCGAAGAAAGCAATCCTGAAATTCATACAGAACCAGAAGAGACCCTGGATAGCAAAACCAATCTTGAGCAATATTGAGAGGAGGGAGGGAAGGAGAGAGAGAAAGAGAGAGAGAGAGAGAGAATCACAATCCTAAACTTAAAAGTTATCTCACAAAACAACTGTGATCAAAACAGCATGGAAAAGACATGTGGATCAAGGGAACAGAGCAGAGTGGAGAATAAAGAAACAATCTCTCTAACAAATGGTGTCAGAACACCAGCTACCCTTGCACAGAAGAGGGAATGTATATCCATTTCTCTCTCCATGAATTAAACTAAAAATAAAATGGATCAAAAATCTAAATTTTAAAAAAATTTCATTTACCAGAAGATAAAATAGATAAAACTCTTGAAGATGTAATACAGGCAAGGACATTTTGAACAGAGCCCCATTTGTACAGGAAATAACATTAAAAAATCAACAAATGGGGGTCTTGTATTCAGGAATTTAGCTCAGCAACTCAGTGCCTGCCTGGCAAGCATGAGGGCTTGAGTTCAATTCCAGATACCAACAAGAAAAAAAAATCTGTAAGTGGGACCATATCAAATTCAAGAAATTATGCACAGCAAAGAAAACAACTAACAGAGTGAAGAGACAAGCTAAAGAATTAGAAAAAATACTTTGTCAGCTATTCCTTGGGCCAAGGACTGATATTTAGAACATATAAAAACTGAAAATAATAGACCTCCCCCCAAATAAAAGCCCCAATCAAAAATGGACAACAGAAATGAAAGCCACTTCTCAGAGAAAGAACTACAAATGGCCAACAAATACAGTAACAGATGCTCAATGTATCTGGCAAGCGAGAATGCAAGTTAAAACCACACTGGGATTCCATCTTACCTCAGAAAGAATAGTCACCATTAAGAAATAAAAAAGTAACAAAACCTGGTGAGACCAACCATGAAGGGAAAAAAACTTTCCCCTATTGCTGTTGGGAATATAAACTAGTACAACCATTATGGGAATCGTAATGGCTTTTGTTCAAAGAACTGAAACTAGAAATTCCATTTTACTTAGCTAGTAGCTTCCCGAAAGAGTTAAAGACATCATGGAAAATGCATGAATGCCCACTTTTATGGCAGCACAAATCGTGACTGCAAAATCTTGGAGACAGCCAGTGTGTCTATCAAAAGATGAATGGATAAAGAAAATGTGATCCACCGTAAAGAACGGTAAACTTGAGTCATTTGTAGGAAAACAGATGCACCTTAGGATCATAATGTTAAGTGAAATAAATGAGACAAGCATAAGTATCGCATGTTTTCTCTTGCATGGGAAACCCAAAATAAAGAGAAAGAACAAAATAAAAAATAACAAGAAGTAGAGTGATGGATCTTTCTCTGGTGGGAAGGGGAAAAGAAGATGGAGGGAAAGGGGAAGGATAGGAGGTAAAAAACAGAGGAAGGAGAAAAGAATTAAGATGTGGTAAGGACCACCTCCCCACAAAATATATCATCATTATATATGGCAAACCCATACTAATAAAAATTGAGAAACAAAAGAGAAAAAGGAAAGAAATGAAATTTTACTTTGGAAAGCCTTACCTGGATGCTCACATGATCACCCAACAGACAGTACCATGGAACAGCTACTGATCTGACAGCTGACATGGATGTAGATAACAGTCCTGTCGCTCAGTACACCATGGTGCAACCTATGTTAAAAACAGCACTGCAAATCTGAAGAGTAATGACTTTACATTATACCAGTGATGAAACTGGTATTTCTATCCGCAAATCAAATTAGCGCACCGCAGGAATGTTATTTCATGGGGAAGGCCTAGGACTCCTCTGACCTCAGAGTCCTGACTAACACTTTCAGTTTGCCTGTCCTGAGATGGGGCTTCATCGTCATGCGTGCACGGGCAGAATCGCTCTGAGAGCCGGCACCCAGGCCTCAGAATTGTTGGCACCAAGTCCTTAGCCAAGCAGGGTTTGCTCTGTTAGATTCCGTGTTTCCTTAGACCTCCCACTCCAGACGCACCCAGGTTACTCAGGGCAAAATGGGCAGGCTCACCCCCTCCACAGTCGTGCATGCTCCAGAGACCAGCCAATCCATCTTTCAGAAACTTCCAGAATTCTGTCAGTGAATGGAGACATAGTTTACATACTATTTCTATGTACAGGGGTAAAGATCAGGCATCTCTCTCCTGTTGTGAAGTTTTGGGAATCATATGAACAGATTCCTTGTGCTGTTTCTCTCTCTCTCTCTCTCTCTCTCTCTCTCTCTCTCTCTCTCTCTCTCTCAGCAGAATCCCCTTGAACTTTACAAGAATGTTAACAAAGATGAATGGAGCTCAAGGTTTCCAGCTAATGAGAATTCTGTTTCATGAAAAGGACGCTAAGAACAGCCTATGCTCAGAACAAATAAAACATCAGAGTAAATATAGATAGCAGCCAGATTGTGATTCCTATCTTTTTGGCATGGTATGATCACTAATATTTTGTTACAATTTTGGTGAATTTAATGAGTTTTATTTTTGTGTGGCATTTACAAATTAAAGGACCTCAGTAGGGGAAAAACAGTTCATATTGCAATGAATTTTAAACTTGATTCATTTTGAAAAACATCACCTTGATTAAGTGTATTTTCCAAACCATAAAAGAAAAAACTATGGCTAAGCATATATTGAGCACTTACTGTAGGAAATCCTGATTCAAGCACTTGAATTTACTCATGTACAAAACTCAATTTACAGTCAGAAAATTACAGCATTATTAGACAAAACAAAACAAATATAGTGTAATATCTGGGGTTCCAGCTTTGGGAACCCCATTTCCAGTGGTTCTAAACACCACAACTCTATCCACAGATTAGACTGAATTTCAGTTCAATGTACAGAAATGTTTCACTGTAGCATTTTAAAATAATATAGTTTTTTTCTTGCCTAATTTAGTATTTTAAAAGATGATATTGCAGAGAAAAACAAATTTTTCATGAAGAAACTGAGGAAAAGAATATGGATTTGGTCTTAATCTTACCAATAATAACTGAATTTTTTAGGGAAATCAGTTACTCTCAGGATTCCATTTTTTCTCATTTAAAAAATGAAGTCATCAGATTAAATCTAGCAATAGCAAACACATTATGAATATGGTGATCCTCTAGTCTGTAATATTTATGTAAATCATTATACATTCTTTTCTACTGATTTTGAACATGGCTTTACCTCCTTTACTATTTTGCTTTCCAAATCACTTTTGATTCATTGGCAGCTGAGTATAAGGTAAAACCTAACTTTCAACTCTGGACAATATGATATATGTTTTCTTCTCGTTCTAGTATTAGATGTTTCATTCTGTTTAAGAACGTAGTTACATAACCATGGGTGACCCTGATTACTACAAAGTGAGAATGAGAAGAAATATCTGCAGATCAGTTAGGTGGAGAGGAACTGCACTGGAGAAATCTGAAGACACCATCTGAATCTTGAAAAATATTTTCAAGGCTGATTCATGTCTCTGTCTTGAGCGGTAGGCAGCCTTCCACAAAGAGAAAATTTACTTCCCTTTGCTTCATTTCTCCACATGAAACCAGAACACTGAATTTATTACTAGCACAGTGAATTATTTCTTTTAATCACAGGCTTGGGTCTCACTGTCCCTTCTTCTCTCTAATTGCTTCATTTCTTATAGAGGTGAATTTTCCCTTACCCACATCTCCGATTAGTTTTTATACCACCTGCGGTCACAGAGCAAGAATGCTGTTCCATATTATAGTTAGGCAGCCACAGGTAATAATTCAGTAATAATAGAAAGATTAAAGAATATGAATAGGAAGAAAAGAATAGTTGAATTTTGAAAGAAGCATGATTCAAGAAACTGTTGATTTTAATTTTTTGCAGAAGGCTTTACACAGGATGAAAAAATGGATTTAAAATTATAAAATAAATTGTGTGTGCCCTTATTGTTTTTCCTTTATTATAACTCTCATCTCTCTAGATGGTCTCTCTTCCTAAATTCCCCAAAATAAAATATGTATATATAGATTGAGGAAGAAGAAATAAAACTACACTTGTTTACAAATGATTATTTATGTAGAAAAATCCTAAAGGAACAAAAAAACATTCCTTGAACTAATGATCCATTATAGAAAGCTCACACAATATATGACTAATATACACAAGTCAATTACTTTTTCATATAGCAGGAGTAAGCAATTCATGTCTGAAATAAAGAGCACAATATCATTAAAATTAGCACCCAAAAATGAAGGCTTAAAAATGGATTTCACAAAATAAGTACAAAATCTGTTTGAGGAACAACATAAAATTTTAAGAAAAATTCAAAGAAATAAATAGATATTCCATGTTCATGAATGGAAAGATTTATACTGTGCAAATGTTACACCTCTCCTACCTCTCCAGTTTGACCATCTGTAGCTTCAGTGTGACAATAGTCAAATCTTGGCAAGTTGGTGGGTTACAACAAATCCAATCTAAAATTTATTTGGAGAGACCTATAATCCTTAACATAACACTGAAGGAGAAAACCAAAGTCAAAGGACCAACTCTCTACCTGTTAAGACTTAATGTAAAGATACAATAATCAAGAAAGTGTGCTTTTGTTTAAAGATTAGACAATAGATCAATAAAACAGATCCTAGTCAGATGCACAAAACTGTGACAAATTGATCCTTGGCAAGGTGCCACGATAGAAAACAGTGTTTTTAAAATATGGTTCTAGAAAAACCGGATATTCGTCTGTGGAAAGCTGAATCCAGACCAGACTTTAACCCTGTTACAAAAATCAACTAAAAATGGATCATTGATGGTAAAGTAAAACACAAACTATAAAACATCTAGATAATCTTAGAGTTGACCGTGACTTTTTTTATACGTAACAACAAATGCATAATCCATGGTAAAGATAATTGCTAATCTGCACTTCATTAAAATTAAAAGCTAATACTCTGGTTAATACACTATGAAGAAAATGAACAAACAAGTCACAGACTGGCAAAACGCATGTGCAAAAGACATCTGATAAAGGATTCATCTAAAATATAAGCAAAAACTCTTAAAACCCAGCAATTTGAAATCGCATATCATGTTTAAAAAATGAACAAAAGGTCGTAACAGTCATCTAAATAATCAACATATATCATTAGGAAATTGAAGATAACTATACATACCTACTAGAATGGTCAAGAGCTAAACATCAATCTCTTAAAAACAGACACTAGGGATATTCTTACCATGCATTTCAGCCACATTGTACCTTAATACTGGAATCTTTGGTATTTACCGAAGGAATTAAAAGCGCGTGGGCACTCAAAACCTTGCGCTTACATTTCTAGCTGTTTTAAATATAAATGTCAAAAGCGGGAAGCCATGAGATGTTTCTTGGCAGGTCAGTGGTTAGATAAACTGTTATACAACAATACGATGCAGTGTTTTCTGCCTCTAAAAACAGAGGCACTACCAAGTCAGGAAAAGACATGAGAGTACTTAACCACACATGACTCGGTGAAAGAAGTCATTATGAAGAGGCCACTTGTCGCAGGATTCCAGCTGTCTGACATTCCGAGTAAAACAGTACTATGGAGGTAGTAAGAGGGTCAAGGATGTGTAGGAGGAGTTAGGGGAGTGAGAGGAAGGAAGAGGCAGGACGTAAGATTTTTAAGGCAGGGAAACTATTCTACATGATACCATAGAGTGGCAGATACACACCATTATATATTTGTTCAAATCAATAAAAGGTAAAACATAATGAACGCTAATGTAAACTATGGATTTTAGGGGTGAAAATAATGTACAGTGTAGGTTATTTGATTTTAACCAGTTTAAAGTCTTGAAGCCTATGCGTACAAAGCGACAAGGGTCTATAGGTATTGTTTTAGTTACATTCTCATCACTAAGACCCAATACCCAAAATCCAGAATTGAAAGGAAGCAAGACTTCTCGCGACTCACAATCTGTAGAGCACACAATCCGTAATTAGCTGGTTCCGAGGCAGAACTCTATGGCAGGGGGACATGGCAGAACAGAAGCAGTTCAAGGCACAGCAGGCAAGAAACAGAGCTCGGAATTTCTCTAAAAGTCTATTTTTAAAGACGATTATAACTTCAAGAAGAAATGGAAAAATCCACAATTCGAGTTGGAGATTTCAAATTCCTTTCTCACTAATTTACATCCATATTGAATAGACTAGCTAGGCAGGAAATAATGACATGACACTTCAATACCAATCAACACGATCCAAATGACACTCTAGCCATACATGATAAATATGCCTGTTTTTCAACGATACACATTTTTCAAGGCTGAGCATATTCTAAACCATAAAATAATCAAATACATTCAAAATATTTCAGGTAATGTGAAACAGCTCTGGCCATATTGGAACAAAATTGGAAATTGAAAACACAAAGATCTTTAAGCACATGGAAAAAAAGGTATAAACATCTAAATAATTAATGGACTAATGAATTTATCAAAAAGGAAATTAAAAGTGTTTTAAACTGATTGAGCTGAATAAAAATACAGAATATCAAATATATATTAGCAAAGAACAATTAGAAAATAAAATTAAAGCAATAGTACCATCTGTACAAGTAGCAATGCATGCATAACCTGAATAATTAACCTGATACAGAATATATAAACATATACAGTGCAAGTTTTATTCAAATACTCAGAGAAATTGCTAAAATGTGAAATTGATGAAGGTATGCACAGTATTTCTGGATCAGAATATTCAATATTTCTAAGGTATCTTTTTCCAAGTTTATGTATTCAATACTATATTAAACCAAATCCTCCCAGGCTTCCTTGGAAACTAAGACACTGATTCTAAAATAAGTATAGAAATGCAAAGAAACTAGAATATCCGAAACAGTGTTAAAAAAGAGCAAACTTGAAGTAATTATATTTTCTGAATTTAATGTACTATGACATTGGCATATCAATAGCACTAAAATGAAAAATTCAGAGATAGACCAGCATATATTTATTGAATTAATTCTTGACAAGATGCAAACTTAGTCAAGAAATTATAGCCTTTTTGACAAGAGGTGTTTAAGAAACTAAGTCCTCATATATACAAGTATAAATTTGAATTATTTTACTTCACCTATAAAAATTAACTAAAAATGAATCATAGACCTGGCCATAAATCTTACCACTTGTAAACTTAGAGAAAAAAGTGAAAGAAAATCTTTAAGATATTTGGGTCGCTAAATAATTTTTAAATACAATACCAGAAACACAATTCATAAACTTTTCACAAGTGGAGTCTGTATATAACTTCTTCCTTTCAGACATATTATTGAAAGAATGAAAATAAAACCACCCTGAGCAGATTTTGAAGAATGTATCAATGGTGCTAAGTGCATGGGTTTTTTAGTCACATGATAGACTTGCAATATCTTGTTCCAGGTAAATTCAGGTATGTAAATAGATACCTTGTAATGAGTTAGAATCACAATATCAGAATTATGATGTTGAGACAAAAGAGCATATTATAATATTTCTTTTAATAATCTTTAATAATGATCTTTTAAAGCTTTGTGTAATATTTGGGGGCAGAGTGGAGGGAGGTTGGAGAAAATAGCACTTCATTAATTGTCCCATCTGTCTCTGCTTTCTATTTTCTTCTATAGTTTTCTCCTTCTCCTTTCTTCTCCTTCTCCTTCACCTTCTCCTCCTCATTATCTTTCTCTTCCTCCTCCTCCTCTTCCTCTTCCTTCTCCTTCTTCTTTTTGTCTTTTTTGAGACAGTCTCACTATGCAATTCAGGCTGTACTTGAACTCACTTTGTGGCTCAGGCTGGCTGGGAACTCACAGCAATTCTCCATCCTCAGCCTCCTTTGTGCTGGGATAACAGGCCTGTGCTTCAAAGCTGGCCTTCTTCTTTGCATTTCCAAGTCACTACAGTGATTCACAGACCTGATTTGCCACTTTTATTATGCGCCAACCCTGAGAAAGCACCCAAGGGATATAGGTTTTCTTTCAACTTCAATATCCACATATTAGGTTAATTTAACACTATAAATAAAGAAAATATAGCTGGAGGTGACTTGAGAACAATGAATAAATTTAGGTAGTACTTGGAATAAACCAAAATCAAATCAACGATGTTTTACCATACAGACTTCTCTTGTTATGTGTGCAAATGCTCAAATAAAATTATATTCAGCATCTTTAACTGATTGTATTAATTAAGTAGGAAGTTAAGTCGCTAAGTAAGAGGTATTTTGAGGTCCCAGTACGCAAGAGTCAGATGACTGCTGCTACCTGATGAATACCAACCAGAGCCAGATTGTATTAGGAATAATTCCTAGTATTCTGCGGAACTGGCCACTCTAATCCCTGCTGTTGCGGATCATCAATGCATTGGAAAATCCCTGCCTCAGAGAATTCCACCTCTTCTATGCTTTTCCTGCTTCTCAAAACCTCAATAGAAACCACTACCTGTACAATGACTATCACTAGGGGAAATTTGCTTACAGACGTTTTCCTAACTCCCCAAAGCAAACGATGTTCACAGTACCTTAAGACAACGGGGAACTGAGGACTTTTATATCAGTAAAGAAGCAAGAATACAGAGGGCTCTACACCAGGTGGCGGAGGACTGAAAATCACCGAGGAACTGGAGCTGCTGTCTGGCCCCTTTCCAAGGGCTGACCGTTTAGCTGCCTGTCATGCTAGACCAAGGCACTCACCCAGCTCCCCCTAGAGAAGAAACTGGCGATCTTCTTTCATTTGCTTATTGTTTAAGGGCCTCAAGAGAGCAGAAAACACATGCAAGTGGTCAAACTCCTACTGAGATTAAAATACCATTTCCAAAGTTTATTAAGCATGAGACAATCACAGAGCTTTTATTTTTACTCAACTGAAGATTTTAATTCACTTCCTCTCTCCTTCCCTTTCTCTCCCTCCTTTCTGTCTTTGTCTCTCACACACATTTTCTTTGTAGTGCACAGACATTCCTTTTGCTCATTTTCAAAGGAATGACATAATAAAAACTTGATTCGCCTCCAATTTACAGACTTAAATATTGCAGAGATAATGAAATAATTATAAGAACAATTCCTCTTAAATGGGATTTCCCATGTCCTTTGCCACCCTTTGCAGAACAGCAGGTCTATGCAATGTATTTAAATTATTAGAAATGTAAAGTTTAAGTAAGTGTTACACCACCTTGAACAATCACATGTAAAGCTTGTTTAAGGCTGACATTTCAGTGTAATATTTATGAATTGACTCCAATAAGAATGACAACCAGAGACACTGAGCAGGTAACCTGCAGTCTCAGTCCACCGAGCCATCAACAGGAAGATAAGCTGCCATAATTCCACCTCTACAACTCCCAGAGATGCTTTCTACCTTTGTATGTGACTTGTGAGTAATTTTCTCACATATGCATTTCAAGTTGACTTTCTGAAATATCAAACTATATTGCTTGTTTTAATTTTGTTTTGCTTTTGTTTTCCCTTGATATAGAAGATAATGTTCACCACTTCTCTCCAGGTGAAGTCTCTTGTCCAAAATGCATGGGACCCAAAGTATTTTGAATTTCAGATGTTTTGCATTTGGGACTATTTGTATATACATAATGAGATAGCTTGTGGATGGATCCAATTAGAAACACAATATTTATTTATGCTTCATTTATACTCTACATGCCCAGGCCAAGGCAGTTTTGTGCAGTATTTTTACTGACCTGTTGATTTGATGGTAGCATAAGGTCAGGTGTAGAATTTTCCACTTGTGCTTTCTTGGTATTCAAAAAGTGTTAGATTTGGGAGATCTGTGGATTTTAGACTGTTAGAGTAGGGATGGTCAACCATGCTGTTCTAGATGCTGAAGCTGATGTTGACAGTGGCCTTCAGTTTTTTCAGATGAAGTAATCAAAGCAGCATGAGCCAAGGCTTGGCACTCCTGGTATGATAACCTCTGCATTCCACATTTCCTCAGGGGAGGAAAATATCTTGCAAGGTCATCTCAAGCAAGGTCACAAATGACAGTGCTTATGGGAAGGTTATATTTCAGACTTGGAGAAGTTAGTTTTGCTTTTCTATCAGATCCCCTTGGAAATGTAGATCGTTCATTACCATCTGCTCAAGGAACTCAGAGGTTATAAAATGCCTCAAATTTAGATGCCTTTGCCAGAAACTTACGGAGGGGGGAAAGACAAGAACCCATTCAACCGCTAGGCCTTCTCCCATCTGGGTGATAATTTAGCATAGCATCAGGTGATACATTTCTTATTGGCCCATCGAGAAACACTTTCCTCTCTCTGGCCCATTGGTTCTAGTGCTCTGAGGCTCAGCTGTGCAGCTGATTCAGATGCCATGGGGCACCAGATGTTTGCCACTCAGGGAATTTGCAAGGAGAGGACGGAACTCCCAGAGGACGTCTGTTGAGAATACTGCAACCCAGGGACGTTGTTCTAGGGAAAACCTGGAACACCGTGTCTGTCAAGTGAGGCAGAGAACATTTCATGCTATATTCTGGGAAAGAAATAAATTTAGCTCCAAACTTTTATCTTCTACCTTGGAGGTAAAGTCCTTCTCCTCCCCACACAGAGACGTTTGATTTCTAACAATAAGCAACAAGACACTGCTCTAGGGATAGCAACCAGCAACAAAAAACCAAAGAAAACACCACACTCTAGAGCCAGGGAGTGCAAAATCCAAATTGACTCTGTTTGTGTCAGTCTATGGATGACCTAGCCCTCCTGAGTCTGCCTCTCTGAGCTCCTCTTTTCTCCTCTCTAGCATGAGTAGAAGTGGTTGAGAGGAGACAGTCAGCTCCATGTGCATATAAAATCCCTTCAGTCGCGCCATCCGTGTTAGCAGGTGCTTGGGGAAGGCGAATTCTCCACCTTAATCAAGTCAGTCTTCTCTTCCTTCACTTCCTTTTCAGACAAAAACAAAAATGAAAACGAAACAAAACAAAATAAAAACTAAGGTTTCTGCTTCCATTGTGACTTGCAGGCTTTCTGGACCTAAAATGCAGCCACTGTGTAACCCCTCTGTCATGAGTCCCCTTCCAGATTGCCGTGCTTTCCTGGGGTGTATAACCATGGCAGTTCTCTGATAGAGCCCGGACACTTTCCCAAGGAGAGATTAAACACTGCATTCATTATGGCAGCTGGGAGGCTGCATTATTGCTCTTCCAGGAGGGAAAGATTTATGGCTATACCTAATGAATGCTAATAGTTTTCTTATCAGTGGGTAGCAATACAAACATTGTTGTGTATGGTAAGGTTAAAGTAAACCTTTGGAATAGCCTTACAAAGCTGGAAAGCTAATGATTAGTTCTTGACAAGCTGGTTAATAACAGGAGCTCCTGGAAGGCTCTACAGGTCCGGCTTAGGCAGAATGCATTATTCTTCAGTGTTTTACGATTTTACATCTGTCCTCTTGGAACTGGGCTGTTGCAGAAATGCAAGCAGCTTTTGTGCTTTTCTTAAACCTCTAGGCAGTTTGTACTCTAACCAATGTGATCCAGTTGTGGAAGAAAGAAAGTGAAAAAGCTTTTCTAATCAATTGGAGAAAAAAAAATAATGTTCACACAACATAAATTTTTATTTATGGATAGGGTCAGATTCAACAAATATTTATGGGGATCTACTATTTATGGAAAATGTTGTACTCACATATGTATGCCATTAGGAAACCGAAACCTGGAGAGGAGATGTGAGTGGTCCAAGGTCACATTTATAAACCTTGAGCTGACTGTAACTCCAGGGCACTCGGGCTGGCAGGTTCACAGTATGTTTCAAGGGCAGTCAGGCTGCCCTTATAAGCCATTCATCAGAGCCAAAGGCTCTGGGAGTTCACATTGAAACATCTCCAAGATGCAAGAATTTCTAAGATGAAGGAATGCATGGAATAACTATCATTCTTCTCATATTGACAAACAATAGACATATCAATCAATTTATACAAATTATATACTGAAGATTTTAAATAGTGCTTTCTAACATGTTGTTGTAATAATAGCAGCTCGACAAAGCAATTATATTTAATAGTTAGCTTTAGTCTAGCTCAATCTCTCTGACATCTCCTACAGTGGCTATGATTCAAACCATGAAAGTCAGATATTTCATGTCAAAAAAACCATTACCCCCTAAATCACTCTGAGTCTAATTTGCTGCAAATTTGATAGCTTTTTCTTCTCCTTCATTCAAGAACGAAATTAATAGTTAAAATAACAGGTAAGTATATACTAGTGTAAAAATTGTAACTTTGATTTCAGGAAGTCTTTTCATCGCCAGGAGTGACAACATGGGGCGAGATCCTCTGAAGGTGATCCTTTTGTTTTTATGGTAGCATGATGGTATCTGCTTTCAGAGGCTGTATTCGGAAAGAACGTTGGTGGAATTTTAGTATACGTCCTAGAATGCCTCTACACAACTAAAGAGACCTTTTTTCTTCCTTGTAAAGGAATAGTAAAATTAACACATCATGACTGATGTCTATTATATTAAAAGTGAGTCACATCAAAAACTGTGTAGCTTACCCAGAAGATAAATTCCATGCTTTGCAACACATGGGATGTGGCTTCCCGGCCTAGACCTGAGCGTTGCTACGCGGACTGACATTCCCTGGAGGTGAGATTTCGGAAAGAGCCTCCAGGCTGCGGCGGACCTCCGTGTCCAGTCAGATAATAAGAAGAGTCAGCACACAGTATCTCAGGGAGGAAGAGTCACTTAGAGTGGACAGCGTGCTCTACCTCTTCTCCACCTCCTAAAATACCGGGTGATCGGGAACTGCTGAATGTATGAAAAACATAAATCTTATAAGCAGAAAGACTGAAGTCAGTGTAGGTGAGGACCAAATATTAGCTAACTCTAATTTTTACAGAAAATGAGGCATCCACCGTAAAACATTCCAACTTGTCTTGGCAGAGTCCCCAAATACCTGCTGTATAGATTGTGTAACAGAAAAGCTTTAGACAAAATAAATTTAACAGTTTGTTGGAGCAACAAACCATTCATACACCCTGCAGCACTCAAATCCGGAAGTGCTTTCAGAGGTGTCCCCCTCCAGCAGCCTCGGCAGAGAGTGGGAAGGAAAGAAACCCTTGACTGGACACAGCTAGGCGTTCGTCTTATTTAGGTACAGTGGGGTGGTGGCTCCCTAGGTATTCAGCCAGTCGGTTGATGGGCTGAGGCTCTTTTTATTTTCTGAGTCACTTAAATGAAATGGCTGGAAGTCAGATTTCAGTTTGCTTATGGAAGGGCTGTGGGTACAGAGACCTCCTCAGGCTGATGACCTCCTTCTTACTTGCTTTAGCACTTTAAAACAGCAGAAATACCAGAGTCGTCCTGCATTGTGGTGTAATCTAAAAACAGACAACGTACACAGAGCTCCCGGCTCAGAGAAGGCCCATAATTAGCCATCAAGGGAGAAGCTGCTGCCCTCTGTTTTTTGCTTGTTGTCATTAACGTGGGAAGGACCAAGTTACCTTCCCACAGCCAGGTACCATCCAGCCAGCCCGTCCGGCTAGTGAAGGGGCTTTCACGGTGCATTGCCTGTGCAGGGGGAAGTTTAATGCGCTCAAACTTAGCCCAGACCATGTACTGCTGCGGGGTATGATCTGGATGGTCTTCCAAGGAGTTGGGATTTGCTGGTGGGATGAGGACATACTGGAACTGTTCTTCCTTCCCACCTCCGAAGTCCTTGGTTATGGGTTCAGTAAGCTTCAGGTGACAAGAACATTCCAAAGCTCCTTAGCTATCACAGAGGACAACAGGGACCCTGAGGATCTGACAGAATCTTCCAATTTAACCCATTCATTCCTTTCCCTCTATTCTTTCTGCCACACACAATTATGGTGCAAGTAGTATTTCATGACCACATGCACAGATCACCGGCATCTATTTCTGCAGGAAGGCATTTATCCATGGGCGCAACTTGCCTTTGGGAATCCAGTAGCTGTCAACATCTATGTTGAGCTGACTTTGCCACTTTCAATATCTCCCTTGGCATCTTTGTGCTGTTGTTAGAGGTGCTTTGGTTAAATTCATATGACCAGTGAGGCTTTAAGGACATACCCTGGGCAGGAAACCAATATATTTTGGAAAAAATGAAGCTGGTTCTCATAGATGATAGCTAAGTTTTCCATGAAGAAAAGTTTGAGTTTTGAAAATCCTGCTCTGTTTAAATGATATGCAGTTGTTCTATCTTGAACTCAACTCTGCTCACAGTCTTTTCTCTCTTAATGAGTCAAGCATTGTATTATTTTTGGAGGTGGAGTCATTTTGGAAGTCGAGGGAAGTTATCCTTGTATGTGTCAAGGTCTGTCAAATAGCTCATAGTCTGGATATGAGATGGCAGAGACACATAAATTCAAGACTAATATAGAAACTTGACAATAAAGCCTCTTGAGTTGTAAAATCTTTTGCCTTCATAATCTGCCAAAATCTGAAGTGTGGATGCCTCGGTTACCAAGGACATGATGGTGGAAATACACTTTGCTTGTTGGGAGAGAAACTTCCATCTCAGTCTTGTTCTTACCTCCTCTTCTCTTATCCTGCTGACCCCGGCCAGCAGAATGTACAAGGGACCCATTACTCTATTTGCTAAAACTGCTGAGGCAGAAACTGTGTCCAGATTAGAATCTACAGCCTGGATTCCCAGCCCATTGCCAAGGTGCTTCCTGCCTGTCCAGCAGCACTTGAGGAGCCCTTCAGAAGAGAGCAACCCCTCTCGGCTGCTGGCTGCTAAAGGCAGATAAAGGCCTGTTGTTTTTCATAGGCGGATTGGGGGAACGGGTGGAAACCTCTCTCACTGCACAAAGGCAGCCTGATAATAACAAATTGCCTTGTCAACCACAAGAGATACTTAGTTATTAATGGAAATAATAACAGATTATATCAGCTTTGCACACTATAATCAAAGGAAGACCAAAGGGAGCTAATATTCCAAACAGTTAACAGCGAAAACATGCTAATGAAATAAAAACAGCTTTCATTTCCTCTTTCCCAAATGCACCAGTGGAATAATTATTGATAATAAATAATGTCCTTTAAGCTTGAAAGTCCAGCTACACAAAGGGAGCTTTTTACTATTAGATAAAATTGTGTTCAGGGTTCAAAATTGACTTACAGTGTTTTGTTGGTGCTACAGGAATTCCTGATCATAAGAATCCAACTGACCTCAGCTGGTTCAGGCTGACCTGCTGCCTTGGGTCGTTACTGCACAGACTAAAGCCAGGAGCCATTTCAGTGTTAATAACTGAGGCAGGGCAAAGAACCCGATAAACTCCTCCCTGACTTGTCATTTAAGAGAATATTGCTATCACAGAAGAGTATTTTTCATATGTGCCCAATTTTCCTCGCCATTGAGTTAGCCCTCTGCTTCCTTGAAGCACCTTCAATATTAGTGCATCTCCAAATCCATCCTTCAGAGGCAGAAAGGTGCTTCTACCTCCTTTCCTGCTATAGAGAAAATGACAAAGGGATCACTGCAAAGTCCCAAATGGAAGCCTCATATTGAAACCATTGCATCTGTACTATGTCATAACAAGAAAATAACATTTGGATATTAGTTTATATATTTGCTAATGATAGCTCATAAACCTGACTTCTTCATAACAATGCAAAAATAAGTGAAGCTAAGATGTCCACATAGAAGGAAGCTACTTGGCTAAGGACATGAAAGAATTAAACAAATTGAGGCGTAAGGCTAAATGTCAAAAGATGTAGATTTTACCTCATTTGATTATTTGACAAACTTTGAAATATCAATAAATAACCCAAATTTCAAAAGGCTCTTTTCTTAGGGTACAATATTTCTGGACTTTTCTTTATCAGAAAGTACAGTTAAATTTTAATATTTCCACTTATAAACTGTAAAACATCTTATACAATCTCTGCCTGCACAGTTGAATGAACTAGTGGCACTTGCCCCATAGAAAAATGTTGATATTTATCAAGGCAGTGTGCGAACTGGTTTCAAAGTCAAATCCAGAGCAGTCTAAGTACCAAAACGAATAATCGTAGCAACAGATCGCCATACATTGCATTAAGTAAGAGCACAGGAAAGGCCACACTGATAGAAGTCAATGATTCTGTTAATCAAGCTGTCAGTCAATCAATACATGGAGGTAGGAAATGTCTACCATACAGCTGTGATTTGGATCTCAAATCCCCTAGTGGCCTCATGAGCTCAGAGGCCAGGCTTGTGGCCCATGATGGTATTAATGGGCACCAGAGCTGACTTGCTGAGGCTGAGGCGGGGCCACTTTGGAGGTGGGGCCACTTTGGAGGCAGGGCTGGTTTGGAGGCGGGGCCACTTTGGAGGTGGGGCCACTTTGGAGGTGGGGCCACTTTGGAGGCAGGGCTGGTTTGGAGGCGGGGCCACTTTGGAGGTGGGGCCACTTTGGAGGTGGGGCCACTTTGGAGGCAGGGCTGGTTTGGAGGTGGGGCCAGTTTGGAGGCGGGGCCACTTTGGAGGTGGTCACTCAGGTCACTTTGGAAGTGGAGCTCTCCCACCCACACTCTATCCTTGTGTTTTCCTAAGTGCTGTGACCTGAGCAGCTCTCCTGTGCTGCATGCTGCTGTTTCAGTCCTGGAATCCACAACCTTGGACGATAAGGGAGCCAGAATAAATCTCTTTTCCTTTAAATGGTGAGGGTCTGCTCTTTTGTCTCAACCACAAGGACAGTGGCTAAGACAATGGTAAAATCTCAAGAATTAATACAAATTCTTATTAATATTAGAGTGGGAACCTGGGACACATCATCCTATATCTGTCATATGGCTCTGCCCTTGTGCTGAGCCATCTTCCTTTGTCTGCTAACCTGTACTGGGAAGCACATGGCATCATGGTTCTGTCATTCCCGCCAAAGACAGCTACCCGGAATCTACTTGTGCAAACTTGGCTGCTTTTCTTCAAAGCAACCTGCTTATATTACTGAAAAAACTGTAAGGCAGATAAAACAAACAAAAGCTGATGTCACTTTCCAGATTGAAAGGTATCACAGAAATTTGATGACTAAATGCTACAGAAAATTTTGAATGGAACCGTCGATATTATAAAGGTATTTTGGGGTCAAACAGTGAGTCTTTGAAGTAGAAGTTGGTATTAATTTGAACATTGATTTCTGATGTTGATAGGTATAACTATGCTTATTAAGGAGGGTGTCCTTGTTTTTAGGGTGTGCACACCCAAGTACTAAGGGATAATGAGAACTCATGCCTGCAAGAGTCAAAAAAACCAGTAATGTGCATAAATAAATAGCATAATAAGATAAATCTGGTAGGTTGTTAACACCCATATCTGGATGTTATGAATTGAATTTTCTTCCTTGCAAAACATCATATGTTGAATTCATAACGCCCAGTACCTGTGACTGCAAGGATCTTTGTAGCCTTATCTACAGGGGATACAGTCTAAGACCCCACAATGGGAGTTTGAAACCACAGAGACTATCAAATCCTACCTATGCTGGTTTTATTTATGTGTACATTCATTTGATAAAGTTTAATTTGCAAATTATGCACAGTAAGAAATCAATAACTGAAACCAATAATAGAACAATTATAACTGTGATTACAATAACATTTTGTCAGTCTGGTATCTATTTCTCTCTCAAAATGCCTAAATGTATTTTCTTTTTTAAAAATAATTTTCTCTGTCATTTTTTTATTTAAAGAGAAAAAAATAAGAATAGGGTAGAAATAATACAGAATTTTTTAAAAAAGATAAACAGTAAGAAATCACTACTTGATAAATTACATATTGTCCTCTTAGAAATTATTGCTTAAGTTACAAAATTAAAGCATACAAAGTAGACATTTAAACAGTGAGACTGTAGACAGCTATGCATGCACTAGTCTTTATATGTATTTCTATCCTTTCTGTATTAGAGGGAAAAACACATAGCAAGATAAAACAAAAAAAATTTCTTATAAAAACATGAAACCAAAAAGTCATATAAAACCACAATACAAGGTGATCTACAATGGTTACTGTGTTGTCTCTAGTTATCTTCAATAGAATTGTCTATATCATCAGGCATATTTGAATATAGCAGTATGATTAAATATAGCAGTACATAACAATACTAGTAAAAACAAAACATTGTAAACAATGTAAAACTTCAAAGGCAGGTAATAATCAAACCAGAGTGGGTATCCTAGTGAATCTTGTCATCTTCAGTGTAGTTGCCTATATTCTCAGACTTGATACCATATCAGCCATAACAGCTTTGAATAAAATCTGTCAATACAAAACAGTGATCTAACAAACCAGCTTCAATTAAGACCAGTCATGATAAAACAGTGTAAGTTATATAGAGCTTCAGATTAAGTTAATAGGAAATAAAGGATGATTACTGTACTATATCCTGATGTTTTGGGGATAACTGTCTGTGCCCTCAAATCTAGTACAAGTAGACAAACTGGAACAGAATATAATCCATCTAAGCAGAGTGGTGTGAGTAATGTGGGTTTTAAATCCTGGTGCACTATTAACAATATCCTCTGCCTTCTTTTTCTAGACTATTCCTCCCTTTTCACTCCCACAGAGTGTTGCACACTTTGGGTCCCACCAACTCCCTCAGTTTTCAGATTGGGGGATGTAACCTGCTATTTACCTAAGGGGCTCTGAAACTTCTCATTCATGGACTTGATCTCAAATTGTATTCCTTTACCTACAAAAGCCTCAAGATTTTTCCTTTGTTACAGCTGAGTAGTTCTCTACTGTGCATAAGTATCCTGTCTTTCCATCCTATCTGCAGGGGTGGTCAAGTTGCCCCTATTTCTCTCTGGCTCCCTGTCACATAGAGCATTGTTTTCTCATATTTGATTTTTGGTCCATAAACCCTCTCTCAGGTTGATTATATTTCCTATACAGAGTATCTCAATGGACCCTACCTCCTGATCTACTCTGCCTGTATTTTTTTTTATTGTATCAAGGCCATCTATGTTAGACATTATAGCCATCCTTCTCTGCCTCATTTCTGTTATGCTATTTTTCTGCCATTTTTTGTCTACTTTTCTCCCTCATTCTACTGCCTGCCCTGTTCATTGAGGCCTTTCTTCCACTGTTCCTGAAATCCTGGTATTTTTTTTTCTCTCTCTCTCTAGAATGTCCTTCAGTATTTTCTGTAAGGTTGGATTGGCGGTCACAAATTACCCCAGTTCCTCTTTGTCATGGAAGCATCTTGTTTCTCCATTAATTTCTAGTGATAGTTTTTAGGGTACATCAATCTGGGCTGGAGGTTATTTTCTTTCAGGGCATGGAATACTTTGCTCCAAGCTCTTTTTGATCTGATGGTCTGTGTTGAGAAGTCTGCTGTGATCTTGATGGGTTTTCCTTTATAGGTGATCTGTTTCTTTCCTCTGACAGCTTTTAATATTCTGTTTTTATACTGAATTTCTGGTATCTTGATTATTATATGTCTGGGTGTAGCTCTGTTTTGGTTGTAGGTGGCTGGAGTTCTATATGCCTCATATATTTGAATCTTTTCCTATGCTTAGGAAGTTTTCCCCAATTATTTCCATGAATAGCCTTTGTAATTCTCCTATTTTTATTCCTGCATCTTCACTCACATTTCTTATTCTTAAATTATAGATTCTCTTGTCGTCTTCTAGCCTTTGTATTGTTACTGCCTGTTTCCTTGTTACTTTTTAGAGATCTTTCCTTTCATGATCACACATTGCAAAATTGTCTTCAAGTTTTGATAGTCTATCCTTAGTTTCTTTTAAGCAGTTTTGCCAGCTTTCAATGGAGTTTTTAATTTCCTGGTAATCTCTTTGAATCTGCTTCATGTATTCTAGATTTTTTTTATATATTCTTTATCAAATGTTTCTCTCCTTTTTTTGTGTTCCTCCTTTTTTCTGTCTGTGTCTTCTTGAGAGGTTCTTAGCATTTTTTAATTCATCTACTCATATCTTGCTTTACCTGATTTAATATTTCAGCTTTGAGCTCATCTACAAGGTCCTGAAGATATCTCTTAATGTCCATTGAAGCCGCGTCTGATGTTGTGTGTTTGCTGCCCTCAGTCTCTTTTGTATTTCCCTCTCCTGGATCAATGATCTCATGGTTTTGGGCTGGGGGCTTTTTCTTGTTTCTTTCTCTTGTCATGCTTTTGGCTTCTTCCATACAGGTGTATAGCAGAGGTCCCAGCCCCTTTCCTTGCTAGTTATGGTTCTTCTGAAGCATGCTGGTGAGGGATTTCTGCCCTCTCCTGTTTGCTTTTGGTCATTGAGGTGTAGGCAGGGACTGCATATGCTGACCCCTCCCCACTGGACCGGTCAACCTTCAGGGGTCTTCACTGGGTTAGTGCATGCTACGCATTGGGAATCAGTTTGGGATGGCTTATTGAGTCCCAGCCAGGGGCATTACCCAGGCCAAGCAGATCCCACCAATCTGCTCTGGAAAAGGAGCAACCAGCTGAAGTCACTGTCATTCCTAGTTCAGGCTCCTCCTGCCTGATTCCAACATGTCCATTTGGTCGTGCCCTTCCCATGGGAGGGGTCTCATTCCCAGCACTCACCTCAGTTTAATGGAGGTCCCTTGCTGGCTCCGTTCTCTATTGGGCTCGCCAAGCTCGGTCTTGAGCATGTCTGGTTAGGACTGGTTAGTCACTGTGGCACACTTTTGGGTGCTCCAGCGAATTGGGGCTGCTCTGGCCAGTCGCAGCAGGTCATGGCTGCTTGAGTTTGGGCCTCTCTGGCCATTTGTGGTGGTGACATGAGTTGAAGCAGCTGGAGAGCATTGTGGCCACAAATCTAAGCTTCTGCAATGTACCCCAGGGCTATGTATTTGACTAGCTCTTTTGCCTTTAGTTTCTTCCTAGTTCGAGAGGATCCATCTCCCTCTGTCTGGACCTCTCCAGGGCATTTTATTACAGCATGCATTGTCTTTTCAGGGGAGGCTCTGTATCCTGTTGTCTATCAATCTGCCATCTTTTCCTTCCCTCCTAAATGTATTTTCATATTTTTAGTTAAAAGAATTGGCTTACGGCTTCTGTTTGGCACATCTGAATAATCAGTGTCACTACCCTTGTCCTTTCAAGCCTTTATTAAGTAAAATAAGGGTCACCTGAAAACAAGCACTGCCATCCCTTGGCAGTTGATCTGACAACAGAGGGAGCTGTTAAGTGACTAATGGGCAGGTGGAGTATACCATGTGGATACACTGGCCAAAGACAATTAATGCCCCGGACAGGCCAGAGCAGGATGGTTTTATCACTCTATTCAGAATTTTAAACTTATGGGTTGTTTATTACTGGATGTTACATTTAATATTTTTAGATGGTGTTGTAGTCAAGGGTTTCAAGGAGAACAGTTACATATTGGACACATAATTTATAATATTATTTATAATGTACAAATAATTTATAGTATTATTAATAATGGTCACCCAAAGAGTCAAATACAAAGAAAGTGCCGGAAATATGTCCACAACACTGAAGACCTGTAAAATCCAGCCAGGGGCCTGAATCCCATGGGAATAACCTGCATGAGTTCAGTTGAAAACCTAGAGCCCACAACAATTACTCATGCAAGTCTACTTCACAAATCCATGCTGGGAAGACCCGAAGGTCAGCCATGGGAGCTACAAAGCCCATGCCAGTAGGGTGAAGGATCTGTGCCAGTAGGTTGATGGTACTACACTGGAGCCAAGAAGTGACACTCAAAATAAGGACCAGGGCTGTCCTGAAAAGCACCACAGTTATCTTCAGTGACAATGAAGTCCCAAGCTCCTCTGATGATGAGAACAGTCAAGTACATGTCAGGAAGCCAGCATGACAAACTTGTCCTCGAGATTAGACAGCACACATCTTCACCTCAGGAGCCAGGAAGCAATGTTCAAAATAAAAAGGACCAGAGTTCCTGCAGAATGAACAGTAGTCATTCTCAGCAACAAGGTCCCAAGCTCCTCTGATGATAACAGCCCAGTTTGTATCAGAGGATCCAGGATGACAAGCTCTTCCAGGGGAGCCAGCAGCTCCAAACAGCCACAGCACTTAGGAGAACATACAACGCTCCTCTTCCTCTCCAGGGCTCCTCTTTATGCTGGCAACAGTCCTCAGGTGGGCCATCCACACTCAGCACCATGACAATTTAGTTCAGCTGGCATTTAAATTGACCAACAGTTACCAAGCCACTACAGATGGCAAGAAACTAAAACCTCAGAAAGTGATATTGTGAATAAAGAAAGATTACTGCATATTTGGACATGGAGCTTTTAAAAAACTAATGAAGGTTAAATAAGGCCATATATAGGTGTGCACCAATCCAAACTGACCAGTGTCCTTATAAGGAGGAGAGATTTAGATATATTTGAATATGTCACAGAACTGGGATCACAAAGGAAGGGCCCTGGGCAGACACATCAGGAAGGTGGTCATCTGCAGGCCACAGAGACAAAACTTAGGAAATCAAATGTGTTGACCCCTTGTTCTTGGATTTCTAGTCTCTACACCTGTAAGAAAACAAATATTTCTGTTTTTGATGTCATCTACTTGGTGATATTTTGTTACGAACCTTAGCACACCAATGTGAGTAGAATATATTGGACTTCTTTTCTTCACATATATTGTCTTATTTTATTGAGACCCGATTTACAAACATAGGACCATACTTCTTAAGGTTTCCTGTACTGTATGTTTTTCATATATATATATATATATATATATATATATATATATATATATATATGGCATATTAGGCATTCGTATATATTAGGCATAATTCCATATTTAGTTAATCCATTTTAAAATTACTGTTAAAGTTACTTTGATTACCATCTTAACTCATAATTGTACATATTAGAAAGATTAGATCACATATCTATGGCTTTGTTTACTTATAATTTGTTATAGTAACACATTTCAAATTTACTCTCTTAGCTCAATATATACAATGCAATATTATTTTCTACAGTCTCCCTGCTTTTCAATAGAACATTACTTTTGTCTAACTGAAGCATTGTATCCTTTGATCAATAGCTTGGCATTCCCTCCTCCCTCTCCTACCTCTAGTTCCTGTTAATGTTTGCCTATCATTCTACTTTTCCTATGAGTTCAGCTTTTTAGATCCCACATATAATCTGAGATCATATCATATTGGATTTTCTGTGCCTGGCATATATCACTTAACATAATGTTCTCCAGAAGACTCACTCATTTGGTTCCAAGTAATAGAATTTCCCTCTTTATAAAAATTATATATATATATGAATAAGAATTATATATATGAATTATATATATATATGATATATATATCACATTTTCTTTATTCATGAAACCATTAGGGTGGACACTTGTTGATGATATATCTTGGACAGTGTGATTAAATGAATGTGGAACTACAAAAATCTCTTCAACACTGATTTTAGTTTCTTTTAATACACACAATAGGTATTGCTGGATCACATGGTAGAAAATAATTACTGAAGAGATACCAAGAGAATGGGAAAACTTATTTGCAAACCATACATCTGTTATGGGGTTAGCCAAAATACATAAGGAACTCAAGGAACTTAACAGAAAAAAAACCCAGATGATCCAACTCAACTATATTATAGCTTGCATCTAGATGTCCCCCAAAAACCTCATGAAGTTACAGGTAGGGCTTTTCAGAGGTGACTGACATAGGCTATGTGCTGCTAGGATCAAGGACATGAGGCTGGGACTGATTCATAGTGTGATGCTAGGATTAAGGGTCTGAGTGCTACCCTCCCTAGCCTGCATAAAGTATAAGGGACAGAAAGCTACTGAGATTGTTGTCCATTGCCCATCACTGCTCGGCTGCCTTTTGCCTGCCCTGCCATGGACTGTTTCTCCTCTGGGTCCCTCTCTGACTTGGAGCCAGTCAACTATGGACTGAAACCTCTAAAAACTGTAAGCTAAATGAACCTTTCCTCCTTTAACTTCAACTATCAGGTATCTTGTCTCAGCATGAGAAAAGTTACTAAGACACAAACTGACATATGAGCAAAGGACTTAAACAGACGTTTCTCTAAAAAGACAAACAAGGGGCCACAGGTTCCATGAAGGCATGCTAAGCATTACTAATTATTAGAGAAATGTAAATTATAGCCAAAATAAAATTGCAGCACATGCTTGTTAGAATAATTTTACCAAGAAAAAGAAGAAGAAATGCTGACAAGGATGAGGAGACAGGGGAATGCTTGTACACTGTTAGTGAGTTACACTAGCACAACCATTGTGGAAATTGATATGGAAGTATCTCAATGAACCAAAGAATTAATGCCATACTGGCACTGTTTGGACCACTCTTGAAACTTTTCCAAAAGTTTGAAACTAGTTGTTAAACATGAAACTAAAAAGATGATCATTAAAGAATAAAGAAGACACGCCTATATATTCAAATGCAGAAAAACATGTGCATGGCATTATACAGTAATAGCATTAAACAATGATTTCTCCAGGGAAATGGAATTGGTAAACATCCAAGAAAAAGGAAGGAAGCTGCTTTTTACTTTATATATCCTTGTGATTTTTACAAAGATAATACTCATTGCATAAATACAATTGAAGCCTACTAAAAGTCCTATGTAAAGGTGAGCAGTTTAGAATAAAATCTATCTTATATTAGAATATGAAATGAAGGTGAGCACATTCTACACACTTTGTCTACACAGTCTAGCATACAAGACTCATAGGGACATGGTAGTACCTATAGTACACAACCTGTGTGTGTGTGTGTGTGTTCATATGTGTGTGCCTTTCAGTAAAAATTTTCAAAAATATACAAG
This sequence comes from Hydrochoerus hydrochaeris, assembly GCA_004027455.1. Lineage (NCBI taxonomy): Eukaryota > Metazoa > Chordata > Mammalia > Rodentia > Hydrochaeridae > Hydrochoerus > Hydrochoerus hydrochaeris. The sequence continues at coordinate 408,437 of PVLA01000305.1, read as the reverse complement.
ATGTGATTGAAAAATACATGAATGCTTAAATTTTAATGGGTATGTTATTGAAAAGACAAATTGTCATTAAACTGCCTGTAGAATGTTCTCCTTCACTTTTAAACATAAGTACATCAGCACTCTTGCCATTTTCTTAAGCAGTTCTGGAAATCCTGCTTCAGTTCCACTGTCATGGGTTACGTTGTCTTCACTACCTTAGTGTCCTGAATAAATTGAAACCATTTACTTTTCACGGTCATTTTGATTCTGGGGACAAGCCTGAAATGACACTGTGTCAGACCCGGTGAACCAGGTGGGTGCGGACACAGTGTAATGTTTTAATGAGCCTGCCTTTCCAGTCCATGGAATCCAGCAGCACAATTCAGCATATTTTTCATCACATCTCATAGAAATCATTAAGAGAGAGGACTTCTAGAACTACTTCAGAAAAGGCAAGTACTCTGGGATGAGAGTATGTAGGGAAGGAGACCATTTGAGGACAATTAATGATGTTGTATCTTTTGTTGTAGTACATATTTTAAGGTAAAAACACTGCATTTTTATAAGCCCTTGTATTTTATCCATAAAACAGAAACATGCTTCTATAGAAAAGGAAAAACTTAGAAAAATGAAGAAGTGCTTAGGTTATAATTGGTTACAAACATCAACAAACAAAAGACAGAAGAAGAGTTGGAAGATAATATAAAGCAAAAATATGCGGGATAGAGACCTAAAACTGGCTCCAAATGAAAATAATAATAAATATGAAGTAAAATTTAAGAGATTTGAGGGGAACAGTGTAGGACCTCCGAAGTCTAGTGATGTTTGGGGGAAAAGAAAACTGGCGCAAAGCAGCAGGAAGGAGGAGGGTGAGAGAAATATGGGGAATGCAGTGAAGATGTTAATAGCGTCAAATAGAAAATAATTTCATACAGAGCTAATAATTTTCAATGATCTTAACTTTTATGCTTAAGAATTTTGAAGTTAACTACAGGCATTCTGCCAACCCAATGTTATGTTTTTCAGAAAGCTTCTCTAAAACAAATACATCAATTGTCAAAAGTTCATACACCAAAGTTAATGATTTTTCCATGCAATCTAATAACACATTTACGTAAAGTTGGCCAATTTTCCCAACATATTAATTGTAGAAGTAAAAATACATATTCACGTATAATCAATTTTTTATTATTCAGAGAATTTATGTTCTGTAAACTAACCATGAACGCTAGAGTGACTACTGAATTTTTGCTACTGTTCATGAAGGAAATACAAGGTTAGCTTCCCTCAAGCCTGCATTCAGCTTTTCTTCAAATAACATCTATTTGCGTTGTATATGTTGGTTGGCCATTGTTGTTATTAAAAAGACAGTCTTGTCAGCCCTGGAAACTTGTTTGCACAAATAGCACTTAGTAAGGTTTTGGGGTTTTGTTGTTGTTGTCGTAGTGTTTTTTATTTGTTTTCAAAGTTCCTGATCCATAGAACCTGTGCTAACCACAAGTTTCACATTTTTTTATGCTACATCACCTCATGAAATGTCTGCGCATGTCAGGCAGTGCCACCTGAAATTGGTGCAGCGTTCTCCTGGCTTTCTAACTTGGTCACCATCTCATGACCCACCAATACTGTCACTTCGCCTTCATTTCAAACAGTTTCATCATGTACTACTGATGTTATGCCAGCAATTTTCAGAGCAGCCTCAGATACACATCAGCAAATTTCTTCCTCTACTTCCTGGATATATTACATTATTGGTTCACTAGCATTGAACACACAACTAACATTATAACATGCCTGAGAGAAGTTTACTAAACAAAGCTCATCTAACGTACACAATATAGGCTTCTTGTACTCAGAAACACAAGATGGTCCTTCAACACTATTCTTGAAGGCTTAAAACTCTGCAAAATATGATACTAAACTGAACACAGAAGGACACTTGTTTTACAGCACCAGAGGTTAAACAATAAGGCAGAACACTACCTTGTTCAACCTCAGTTGTGAAAATGCACGCAGGTAACATGTTTGGGAACTATGTCTACCTCTCTACCTATCAGTGAGTGATGACCCCACATATTGAGTATTGCTATGAGGGTTATAAATAAGTTTGAACAAATAAATATGGGATCTACAAATAGCACATGTATGTGGGTGTGAGTAGGTATGTTTTTACCCAAAAATAAGATTTCAGTGATGACAGGCAATATCTACTTTTCTACAACTTGGATTATGGTATTTAATTCTGCAATTCGGTGATGGGTGAGAGGTCATTTGGAGAAAAAGACGGAGGCTCAATAGTTCTCATTTAGCATAACTGGAAGTCAAGACAATTCATGTAAGTTAGTAGACAGAGACATATAAGTTAGATTATATTGCCACGGAGTCTTTAGAATCCTCCATTTTCATCAACATCAATTAAGATGATCCGACCATTTGAATCTAAGAAGTTAAATAAAACTATTTTAAAAAAATATTTTATATACATTGTTGAGTTGGCAAGACAATAAGAAATCCTTAGGAGACCCAAAATACAAGCAAGAATTTGGCACAAGTAATAAGATCATCGAGGCTGGCTTTTCCCTTGATATTTTTTGGTTAAACTTCAGTGTGCTCATATCCAGGTAGATGGCCATAAATAATAATACAGTAAGTTCCAACTTAGAAAATGAGTTGTGCCATTTCACAGGTAAGAATGGACCTTACCTTAAGGCACACTCCTAGTGGAGGACAAATTGTGGAGTGACTCACGTGTCAGTTGGGCTGCTGCCCATGCTCTCCGCACATGCCTAATGGACAGTGGTGCCATGCGCCCAGGACACCTAGAAGTCAGAGGAAAAGTAGTGGTGACCTGGAGGGAACTTCTGGGAAGAGCAAAGCACTAACCATGGAAACAGAAGGGAAAACAATCGACAGACTGACCTGGGGTGAAAGGATGGTAGGTGGGGCGCCATCACCTCCCCTCCTCCCTCCTCTAGGTAGTAATTTCTTTTCTTGTCAGCCCACTCCACGCAATCCCCTAATTCCAGTTGTACTGCACTGTGCCACCATTTTAAAATAGCTGTAAAAGTAAAAAGCTTATTTGCAGTATTGTTGTGTATTTGATTTTTACGCTTAATAATGTATGTTTGTGTCAAAAGTGTATGTACTGTAATGTGCTGTATATTTCAAGAACGATTTTGACATTCTTGAAATATACAGCAATTTAACCTGGATTAAATGCTACATGATGACCATGTACTGAACCATTACATGCTACCCTATTTAATACAGGATGTTTATATTTCTATGTATCAGTTAAAATAAGTTTTTAAATGTAAATAAATAAACAAAAGTTACAGAGAAACATTGATGAACTTTGACTACGATCTCAAAAGCCTGCCTAGTAATAGAGGAATGAGATTGTGTCTTGGCTAGCAAAATTATAAAGCGTACCAAAGAGTTTAACTCAGGCAGCCCTAAAATTTGTGCATATCTGAAGGGTATATTACTTTAAGAATTCTTTAATAAAAAAAGAATACAAGACCAACATGCAGTTGGTCCTGCTCAACTGGAGCTTTGCAATTTCAGCTTTACTAGCTGCAGAGGAGAGCTCATTCTGTCTAAGGGCTCCCAGGGCTGGGAAGAATTAACAGCAGATTGCCAGGGAAATCCATGACAGATTGTCACTCCACTGCAAGTTATAATGTCACACTGGTCTTCTAAGCGGGTGAGCCATCAAAAATTATCAGCTTATCTAGAATTTAAAGGAGTCTTAAGTTGGAGGTATTTTCACTCATCTTACAAAAGCACCTTCAACAAATGTCAGTCAGAACTCAGAAATTATATTTTAAGTACAAATAAGTCTGAAAAGCTTAGAAGATGAAATATGTAACTCAATCCTAAAAGGAAAGGAAATGAAGGAAAGAGGGAGAAAACATACCACAGGGAAAAATTTAAATAGCAAATAAATATATTTAAATGTGATCAAATTAATTAAAATTCATACAAATCAAAAATTATATGCAATGTGGATAAACTTTAAGACAGTAGGCTAAGTGAAACAAACCAATCACAGAAGGGCAAATACCATGTGATTCTGCTTAATGAGGTTCCGTTCAGTAGTTAGATTCATAGAAACAGAAAGTGGAATGGTGGTTGCTAGGAGCTTCCAGGAGGGGAGAATAGGAAATTAGAGTTTAATATACACAGGATTGCAGTTTTACAAGATAAAGAGCTCTGGAGATGAAGGGTGGGAACAGCGGTACAACAAAGCCATTGTACTTAATGCCACTTAACTGTGCGTGTACTTGATGATTGTTAAGATGGTAGATTTTATCTTATGTGTACACTGTCAAAATAAAAATGGTAAGGAAACTAAAGTGAAATACCTTCGTTTTTAACACAAAGGCACAATTTATGATTCTGAAAAAATTAAATGAGTCAAAGAAGTCATAAACTTCTAATGGGAGTACAAATTGTTCTGTCAACATTGGAGAAGAGTTTGTCATTGCATGGTAAAAATGTGGCCACCTTGGGATCTAAGATTCAACTCCCCAGTTATGCTTTTCAAACTACACTTTGGCCCATTTTAGTTTGAAGTCTGCAAAATTAATGGGTAATAACAAAAACATTTTCTAGAGAACAGAAAAGTAACAAAACAGATTGAAAGCATAAGCGTGGTGTCAGGAAGCACCTTTACCTTATGTGTGTGTGAGATCCTGTACGGTGTATGCCTGTATAGTATTATAAAATGTTTTGCTTACTGCAAGTCAGCCTGAAATGACTGAAAAACATTACTCTAAAGCAGAGGTTGGTAGCCTATAGTCTGGGCCAATCCCACCCAGAGGAGTGGTTTTTTTGTTGTTCATAACTAAGGATATTTTTTAAAGTTGTTTTAAAATCAAACAAACAAAATCATGCAGAAAGTAACAGACATTGTGCGGCCTAAAATTTCTAGGATATTTTTTGTCCAGTTCTTTACTAAAACAATTTCTCAACCCCTGCCTTAGAGAAATTCTTGTGCATGGGGAAACATATTCAAGAAGATACATTGCAGTATTATTCATTTTAGTGAAAACACTGGAGGTAATGCAACTGTGTATAAACAACAGAATGGGGTATATAAATATTTTTCCATATAAAGAATTCTATACAGCAGGAAAAATGAGTTATAGCCACATGTAACCCTCTAGATAAATCTCACAGACAAAAACTTAGCAGAAAAAGCAAGATGTAGAAAAAGACATTGAATGTAAGCCTATGTATGTCAAGTTTAAAAGCATGATAACAGAAAAAATACATAACTTAAAGTTCTAAATAGTTGGTAGGACTATAACTGAGCAAAAGAATAATAAATATATAACACAGAATTATAGTTATTCAGTAGGGGTCAGACAAGGAATACAATTGAGGATAGATGTAGCGAACATTAAAAGCACATGCTTTATCTTATACATACTTTGTACATTTTTTCTTTTGGTTTTATTAATTATCCAATAACAATGAGACTTGAAAGAAAAATGTTAACATGGTTGCTGAGCACAAAATAAAATAAAATTACTAAAATCTCAAGGAGAAGGCAGAAGAGGTGTGAGATAGAATGATTCACACAAGGTAAAATTCTCAGCTTTTTTATGTCAATCAATGGACATTCTTCAAACATGGCAAGTTAAAAAAATGTGAGAATAAATACTCTAGTGGCAACAAGAATTAAAGCTAAAAATAACAAGAGATAAGAGGTGGTTGTCTTAGTTACTTTTTACTTGTCGCTGAGACAAAATACCTGACGCTCAAAGTTAAGGAAGGAAAGGTTTATTTCTTACAGATTAGAGGTTTCCGTCCATACTCAGCTGGTGCAAGGCCACTGGCACAGCAGGGCAGCCCTTTGTGGCTGCTGCAAACAGCAAGGCACAAACCATCCAGAGAGAGAGACATCTTCTTTCTGCCCTTACATCACATCCTGGCTCTACCCCTTGGCAGGTGTAGCTCACCACCCATCTGAGCGCTAGACAATGAACCAATCACAAAGGCTAGATTTGGTCAACTCCATGACTGCGTGAGGGTTGGGGGCCGCTTGCGTAAAACATGACAGTGGTTATCTCTGAGATGCTGGCATAGGCCTAGGCTGTATTGGGCAGGAGAATTTTCAGAAATTGCATGTTCTTCTAGTATTTTTGAAACTACCTTAATGAATAATACGTTCATAGTAAGACAATATAAAATGTACATTTATGTCATTGTAATGTTCATATATATATATATATATATACACATTCTATAATATAGTAACATAATGATACAACTGTTAAAATGTTTAAAATAAAACAAACATTTCATTATGCGCTTCGATTTGAAATAAATTTACCTTGGACACTGAACACTCACATGCAATCTTTAGATTTCCAGTAGTAGGGTAAGAGCAGTAGAGTAGCGGTAGAGTAGTAGAATCTCTATCTGACGAAACCCTCTGTAGGTGGAGGTCGTAACTACGCCTGCTCTTCTGTTAGACACCTCAGTGTTTTCTTCCCAATAGGAGCTCCTGTCCCTGTCCCTTCCAAATCCCTCATCTCGTTAAGGGATTCTAACTTTGTAGTTAAGACAAAAGTCAAATGTTACTTCATCTGTGTAGAATTCCCTGCTATGCCCCACTGCCGATGGAAACTCCCTCCTTCAAACTGGTAAAGTCCCCAGGCTACCTTCTTTGGGTAATGGTTCATTTTCTAAAGACAAAAAAAAAGCAAAACTTTCTATTTATGTAGCTATTGTCTTGGTTATCAGATGTTAAGCTATTTGAAATCTAGGTCTAATTAATTTTAAATAACCTTGCTTTTCTTAGAGTATGTATTGCCCATCAGGGAAACTCCACGGTTGGGAAAATTAATTAATTATTTGGTCATGCAGACTATTCAGGATACATTTACCACAACTGATTCTGAATGCAGTAGTTGGGGCCAGGGGTTTAGCTGAGGTATCCGAATGCCTGCCTGGCAAGCGCAAGGTTGTAAGTTCGATCCTCAGTACCCCACCCAAAAAAGAAAGAAAATCCATAGCTGTATAGAAGAACAGGACTCATACACACCAATCACAAACACATGGTACACAAACGTATGTAAACATCTGTGTAAATATGCATAATATACATATATGCAGATACATATACATAAATGTGTGTGCAGGTGTGCGTAAATGGTCATCAGTGGAATCTTCCCACCACTGGGAAGGTCTAATACTTAATGTTTAATGTTTAATGACTCTATCATAAAAATTCAGTGAGATGGAATAAATGAAGATTAATGCTACTCACACAAGCCTATGGGTGGCTATTTCTTGAATAACTAATCAGACTTCTGATAGCTTTTCCTCCAACATTCATTTTGCATTATTTAAAACTATAGCATCATCAAAAAAAAATACCTGACAGATACCTGTTTTGAGCATTAGTTTACACTAATATCCTACAGGTTCTTAGGAGAAAATCTCTATGTGTTTGTGGTGGAGCGGGAGAACCCAGTGTGGTAGTAAAAGGAAATACAGTACCGACCACTTTCAAAAGAAGAAAAGGTGTTTCAATTCTTCAGAAAGAACCTACAAAGAGAATCCCAACGTCTAATTTTCCCAAGATCAAAAAACATTATATAACACATTTTGATAATTCACAACCTTCTGCAAATGCCACGCTACTTTCTCTTTTTAAAACAAACACAAACCCAAAATCTTTTCACTCCACAGCTCCTTCGTGCCTTCGCGTGGGAGAAAAACGCTTCCCCCAGGTATCAGGGGTACCAGAGCTCCTCCTCCTCCTCCCTCCTCAGCACCTTCCGGCCAGACTTCATGCAGCCGTCAGGGCGACCGGCTCCTTCCAGCCCGTGGGTCCTGCACGTAGCTGACTGCAGGTCCGCGCGCCTGTCCCTGTCCTCCTGTCAATCAACAGTCCGGGATGCAGTGAGGGCTGAAACAGGACCAGTTATTCGGACGGAGCGCAGCGCTCCGTTTTGCTTTCCCTGTTCTTACAGCATCGCCTCCTCCTTCTTAGCTCTCCAGTCTCAAAGCCGGAGGCCCTCAGGTGTCATCGGGTCTCTTCATCGGCAAGAAAAACACCTCGGATGATCTCGCTCTGCCTGGTCAGCCCGAGGAAGAGTCGTGGCGTTCACACTCTGCAAGTCCCGCAGCTCAGGGTTTGCTCCCGGCCTCACCCGCCAGCCCACAGGCCAGGGAGGAGGTAGACGGGAGTCACCCGCCGCGGGCCCCTTGGGACTGTTCCTGCAGGTGCCGCGGCTCCGCCCTGCAAGCTGCGCGCACAGCCAGGCAGCCCTCGCTCCGGGTTCCAGCCCTCGCCTTTCCTCCTCTTCCCTGTCAGGTAGAAGGAAAATGACGGCCCAGCTGGCCCTAGCTTCGGGCTATCCATGTCCTAGTTTGTGATTATCCTGTCGTAAATACTTCCTCCATTGTACTGTGGAATTTATTTCCTGCTAGGGTCCTAGGGCACATCTGTGTTAGTGCTGTAGGTAATTCGTTTTCAAGGCCGTGTAATATTTCCATAGTATGAATACTCCAACATTATCCACAGAACTGGTTCAAGTATATTTTATTTTCCCTTTTTCAAGAAAAATCCTATTGTACATATAGCTACTGTGGCAATTCTTGTATATGATTCCTGTACCTGCAACTTGTTTTCTCTAAACTCTGTGCCCATTCGTGTAATTGCTCGATTATGATGTATATAGAGTATTGTCCTGTTTTAAAAACTAGACCAAACTGCTTTTGAAATAGTGCATCTATTTACAACCCTCCAGCAGTGCAGCAAATTGCAAGATCACGAATTCTGGTTCTGAGACCTAATTTGGTGAGTATTTGGTCTCCAAATGTTATCTCACTATGGTTTTCATCTTTATTTTGTGTTTTTTCCTAAACCCAATGAGCATTTTTAAAACCTATGTAGACTATTCGAATTTTGTACCTTGCTGGTTAACTTGACAGCTAGCCGGACTGCACGAGGAGATTCCTGGAGAGGAGAGGGGACAGTGACAGCCCTGACCTTTCGCTGTGTCAACCCTCAGAGGAGTTCACAGCTGCATGGACTCTAGCAAGGGCCTTGTTGAGCAGGTGGGTTGGCCATGGGGACGTGACCCTGGACACCATTCCGTCCTTGGCCACTTCCGCTCTGGCTTTTTTCCTGTGCTCTGCTCCTTGCTTGTTTTCTTCCAACCCACCCTTCCAACATGCTGCTTCGGCCTCTGGAGCCAAACTGAAGAGGGAAATTTTGAAACCGAGTCACACTCCTTCTTTTAAATTGTTTCTCTCAGGTATTTTGCCCCAGCCATGAAATGCTGGCTCATACAAATATTCCGGTAACCTTTCACATTTTTAAATTACATTTCTATTGGGTTGCTTGCCTTTTGAAGGTTTCACAGTCTCACATACTGTGTATGTGGCCCGTCAGTCATGGATATGCATGGGAAATAGCTACATCTCGGTTTTGACCTGTTTTTGCTCTTTATATGGTATCTTTTGATGACATTAAAATTCCTACCTTTAAAGTAGTTACCTTTATCTATGTTCTTTTATGGCTGTGTTTGGGAGACATGCTAACAGTGCCCTCTCTATGTGAGATCATTAAAATATTCCCCGAGTCACCTTCTAAATGTTACCCTTTCGTGTTTCATTTTACAATACGTAATCCACTGATTTTCTCTTAAAAGTAAAGTGCACCATCTCTGACAGACATCTCCGTCACATTCTAGGTTCTACTGTGTCATTTCTGTCATGTTTTAAGTTTCCATATGGGCATGTCTCTATTCTGTTCTTTGACCAGTTTCTCTGGATTCTCAACAAGAATGAAAATTTGGAGGTGGGGTACAATATTTTTCTTTTTCAACTGAGTCTTTGTTTCCTATTCTTTAAATAAACTTTAGAATCATCTTGTCAGTCTGCAAAGAAAAACCTTGTAAGAATTATACTTTATCTATGGATCAATCTGCAATGAACTTATATTTTTATTATGTCGGTTTTATTTGCCAAAATATTTCCACACTTATTTGTACTTCTTTAATATAATTCACTAAGACATAATTTTCTATATCACATTTACTCTTAAGCTCCTTATTTTTATTAGGTTTAATTTATATGTTTTTTCTTAGGCTTCTTATATTTTTATTAGATTTAATCTTATGAATCTTATGTTTTTATTTCCTTTTGTAAGTTCTGTTTTCATATAAAATGATACATGGGCTATTATTTTGCTATTGAACTTAAACACGTCAAAATGCTATATTATTTTTTAACCAAAGTATTAATTTGTGTACTAGTTTGTTTTTGTTCACTTGTTTTCAGCTTTAATTTTCTTTAGGGATAATTATCCTGTAGCAAATAATGGCAGTTTTTTTCCTCTATAATGCTTAATTTTTAAATGACCATTTTCAAAATGTCAAATCACAGAGATAATATTGGAGATTCTTGATGTCTTTCTGTATTTCAAGAGAATAAATGCTTTTAAACTTTCACTACTGTATGGGCTTTGTTTTTATAATAAACACACTCAATAATTACTTTTTATCAAATAAAAAAGTCTGCCTTGTTGCTAATTTTTAAACAAAGATGTTTTGATTTTATCTAATATTGTTCCTGTGTGTTTTGAATTATCTTGTGATTTTTTCCTCTATCATCTATCAAGACACTCGATTTTAATTTATTGGTAGATTTAATTTATTGGTCTAAACCTGAGATGGCATTGTATTCCTCACATAAATTCAAATCACCTTTTTTATACCTTGGTGGATTTAGTTTGCTGATACTTTGTTGGAGATTTTCAATGTATAACTAGATAAGATTCTCTAAGTCTTTTTCAATTTTTTCTATCTTCTGTAGCAGTTGGGTTTCTCCACAGGAACAGCATAAACAGTACATGTATAATTATACAAGGAAACGTGTTAGGTAGGCTAACAGGGTCAGAGTCCAGAGTCCTTAGTAGCCCTCTGGGAACTGGGGAGCTAGATGACCTAGCAGCTACTCAGTGCGAAAGACGCCAGCTGCAGAACAAAGGGTATCAAGGCTGCAGGCAATCGCCAAAGGTCTGGAAAATTGATGGTGCGAGTCTGCACTGCAAGCCTGAAGAAACTAGCAGCCAGTGGCCTAAAGAGACAGTAAAGCCTGGAGCTCTTCCAAAATGAGGACATTTCTTTCTTCCTTTCCCCTTTGTCCCACCTAGACTGCAAGCCTTGGTATCATCCACTCCGGGGTGTATCTGCCCCAAAGTTCACAGGCCTGCATATCAGTCCCCCACAAGCCCACTTGGAGCCGCACTCTGCTAATCTGCCAGGTGTTTCTTAACCCATTCAAGTAGACAAACCTTGATTGATGTCACCCCAGGTAAGCGTTGCAACTTTGAAATCCACTCCAGGAAATAACTTTTTCCCCTATTCTTAAAGGGTTTTGAAAATGTTTGGAATTACCCATATTTTCTTTTTTTGTAGAGCATTTTTTTCATACTAATTTGTTGAATTGACATGTTTTATTTAATCTTAACTTGTAATTGTACTTTTTTTACCATATTTTTTCTAATTTTTACACATATTTATGCATTTTATTTTTAAATTTGTTACATATATTTTTATAGCCCTTTTAAAAATTTCTACTATTGGAAATTTGTGCCTTTTCTTTTTTATCTTGATCAGCCCTTGTCAAAATTCGCTTGCTTTATTAGAGTTGGAAAAACATCAAATATTGTCATGTAAGCCCTGTCCATTTTGTTCTTTATCTTTAGTGTGACTTTCTAGTTTTTTTTCCCCCCTTTAATTCTTTTTGTTTTTATTTCTTTGGTTTCATATAATGCTACTTGCCTCTATCATACCTAATTGGTCTTCTTGTTCAATATATTAGAGTTTCTTTTTTTCTATTTTAAATATTTAAACTTCAATATTTCAAATTTTTGTTTCAGCAGAACTGTCTAAGTTTGTCAGTGATTATTTTTATGATCATTTTTCATTATTTCCAATTTTCAACTATTTTATATTTTGAACCATAAATTATTTTTACCTTGTGTTTTAAATATTTAACCTTGTGTTTAAAAAATTATTTTATGGTTACAAATAGCCTGATTGTGAGTGGGTCAAGTAATATGTTCTGCATGAAAATGGTTCTCCAACTTTAAAAGCACCATAGGTACCTACTAAAGAAGGTACATTCTACAGGTTCAAGGTTCAGTATTTCATAGTTATTTTTTTCACATATAGTCTGTATTTGTCCAATCTTTTATCTTTTTGGCTTATTCATTCCTGAGAGAGATGTGTTAAAATCCTTGGTATGATGGTTAATTTATCATTTCCTTTGCCAAATTTGTGAAATATTGCTTTGATATTATAAAACTGTGCTATTGCTGTGTACAAACTCAGAATTTTTCTGGTTAATTTACCCTTTAATCAATGTAAAAAAATTCTAAAAAATAGTGGCCTTTGCAATACTGTACCTTCTTTGATATTAACATAGCAGGAATGAACATTCTTTGTGTTATTTTTTCCAGTTTATTTTTTTTTTACTTTATCTCTTCGATGCATATGGGAGTTTATGTGCTCCGTATATTACTGTTTTATAAATGGATTTTTCAAAATATAGTCTCACAATTACCCTTTAAGTGGAGAAGTATATCTGAACACATCAATGTCATTACTCATAAGTTTAGAATAACTTTATCCTTTCCTTTGTTTTTATATTTATATTTAATTTTTATATTTATTCTCTCCAATTTTTGTCATAATCAGGGTAGAGGAATTTTCTTTTCATTTTCTTTTCTTATTTGGAGATTTTATATTTGGCTCTTACATTTTTAGTAGTTACCCTGAAATTTTTAACAAATATATTTACCTTAACCAGATATATAGTTCCTCTCTAGCATGTTAGTTTTATTTTATTCATACTGCTGTTGCTTAATCATCTTCATTTTGGACATCACTATGCTTGCCAATTCCTTATCACTTTTTGTATCCATACCTTACGTCTATAATCTTATTTCTTCTAAAACAAGTTACTTATATGTTGCTTGAATACTCTGTGGTAACACTTTCTGTTTTCCCCTAATGTGTTTATTTCTCTCTCATCCATCATAGACAGATTTCTGGGCTTTGGGGACCTTTCTTGCAACCCCAAAAGCATCTGACTCCTTTCTGACTTCCACTGCCGTGTCCAGATTCAGCCATCCATATCACACACCTCTTTGGAGGGAATCAGTCTCCGTGCAAATGCGTTTCAGACTTCCAAGATACAGAATATACAATATATAACTATACAAGATATAGTTTTCTGGTTTTCATCTTCACATTAAGAGTTCAGGTGGTGGATTTCTGTCTGCTTTTGGTATGGATCCATTCACCTTCCTAAGTCTATAAAGATCTGTGTCTCTCACTGATTATTAGCTCCCTGTTCAGAAACTGCTTCTCTCCACTCTTTCAATTGTTTCCTTAGACGCTGATGCTCCAGCTTCTGTGTCTTAGTTTTTCCACACGTTCCATTGCTTTGGAAATGTCTTGTGCTGTATTGTAAATTATTTCTTTATCTCCATGTTCCAGTATTAATTTCCTAACCTGCTATTTAGCCAGGTCAGTAAATTTTTATTTCAGTGATAATCCTTTTTCTCTGTAATTTTTGTATTTCATTCTTTTTCAAGTATGCCAGCTTATTTTAATTGTTCACCACTCTCTAATGTATTTTAATGACACTTTTATTTCTTTTAACATATTACTATATTTTACAGCATTCTTAAAACAGCTATATTGTTTTTAGATCTGATGTTATGATCTGTTCTATCTGAGGAGTCTTTCTGATAGAGAATTATTTTTCCATGTATTTTAAAATTCTTGATTATCTCTCTTGGCGTGTCATCAATTTGAAACTTTAAAGGGTAAATTTTAAAGTAAGGCTTATTTACATGTATTTTTTCCTACCACAAAAAAAGCATATATCTAATCCAGAACCATTTCAGATTAAAACCTGGTCTTGAGATTTTGCTGGTTATTAAATTTTTCTTTGTATATATAGTCCCTCATATCAGAAAATCAACTATGTTAACTTCATGGATCTTGAAATCAGAATGTGTAGCTGTGTAACACATTAAGATGAGGCTAATTCAGAATTAATGATCTTTCTGCCTAAAAAACAACCATCTTTTAAAAAGGGATTTTTATATTTTCCTGATATATAATAAAATGCGAATGATGATGAATCTAGTGGCCTTTTCTTTTTCTATGTTCCTAACTTGCTTTCCATTTAGTATGAATTTTTTGAACATAAAAGAAAGATTTTTGTTTTCTTTCCTCCCAAATCTCCTCTCGCGATTAGGAACAGAATGGTCCAGGAAAGCGGGTTACACAGCCCAGACGAGGACAGGGACAGAGCTGGGGGACTCAGCATTCTGGGAAGGCACGCAGCTGAGGCAGTAGGTTGAGCCATGAGGACAGAACCCAGTTTAACAGGGCAAACTCAGACCCTGAAAATCAAGCAGGAGAAAACAGAAGGCAAGAAGGTTGAAAGGTCTTCAGTGTAAAAGGCAATCGTGTCTGGAGATGATGTACACATGTCGGACTCAGCAAGGTGAAGAAAGGCCGCCCAGGCTGGGAGGGTCAAAAGGAAGCCCAGGCACATATGACTGACAAGAATTCGAGCAACCCATGAATTCCCTTTTGTTTTTAAGATTTAATGTGCTAGAGATAAAGAATGATTTACCAAGAGGAGGCTAAACTGAACCCCTGTGCAACACAGGCTAACTGAACAAAAGGTTGAGGGGTCTCCTTTTTCTGTACGACCTCTCTGTTCTGTAGATGACCTCAGACCTGAACAAAACACTCCGGTCTAGTTCAGGGGGAAATATCAGGAGTTTCACTGTGTTTCCTTTTTTATGGTATCTTTTTAAAAGAATTTCTACTTTGTGTAGATTTTATAAATCATTTATTCATTCATCTGTTCCACAAAGTCTCGCACTTCCATGTGCCAAATACGTCCACCTATGGGGACATGGATGGGACAAAAATGACAAAATCTCCAAGTTCACAGAGTCCAGGGACACAGGACAAGATAAAAAATAAACAGATGAAGATGTAAGCAGGCATCATGTGATTACAAGTGGTAGAAAGAAATTTTTTAAAAAATGGATTCAACTGAACAGGACCGGAGCCTGACCACATGAGCAGCCACTGCAGGAGTGCAGAGAAATGGACCTTTAGGAAGAGTGGGATTTGGGCCAGGATCTGAACGGTATGAGGGACAGAACCAAGCACAGACCTAGGCAGACCTCTCCGTCAGCACGCAGGCCGCAAAGCAGAACCTGCCTTGACATCTTTGAGAAACAGCGAGGGAGCTCGCCAGCAGTGTGGCCAGAACAGATGGCGAGGATGAATAAGGTAGAAGGAAAGTCAGAGAGGCTGACAGAAGCCAGATCCCACAAAACTTTGTCAGCTCCGGAAGGAATTCGGTTATACTCCGAGTCAGTAATGATGCTACGGGAAGAATTTAGCCTCATGATTCAATTTACATTTTTCAAGACAAATTTGACTTTTGCATTGAAAATAATCTATTAAGAGAAATAGAAAGGGGGCCAGGCAGCCAGGAGGTTGTGGTAGAACACAGGCAGGAGATCTTGATAGTTTAGACAAAGAACAATAAATAAATAAACAGGACATGTTTGAGAGCCACGTCCATATTTTTTATAGCCTTGAGCAACTGAAAGGAGTTGAAATCGTCTCTAAAAAGTTTCTCAGAATGAGAAGCATTGCAGTACAGATGAGAGATATTTTCAAATATTTCATACCTTGCTTGCAGTTGCCAATTCATTGCTGAAAGTGATTTTTAAAAAGACATCTTTTTGTAAAAAGACATGAAGCAAAAATACAAAGATATGCAGAAAAGAATCCATTATTGGTTAGTAGGTGCAGCATATTTTCTTGGAGATTGAATTTATCCTCTTTAAACATGTAAAATTCATTGGGATACAAACTGTCCTCACAGAAACAACCAACTGCAGGTAATCTTGCTTAAGGAAGAGAAATCTTTGAGCTCTAAATATGTTGTAAGGTGAATAAAATATGAATCTCATTTTGTAAATCAATGGTAAATACATAACAAAAAGGACATTTTCTTTTTCTTTTAGGGATCCATTGAAAAGATCAAACTATGTGAGTAATTTAAATCTTGAAGTTTGGCCTCAATCCTGTCTAGATTTCTTTCATTTTATGACTTGGGTAACTTAACCTCATTGAGCCTTGCTGTTGAAAATCAGTCATCAAAATGTTTGTTTTATATGAAGCTTTCTTAAGGAACACTTCATATGAGAGCACGCAACCCAATGTGTGGCACAAAATACATTTTCAGTAAGATGTGGCTGTTTTATTATCACCGTCATTAAAATTGTTCAGAGATGAGATTTTCATGGAGTCCAAACAACTGAAGTGGTGTCACTTTGTCCTGAGTTATATCTGAGAATAAAATGGCATTCTCTGTGGATTTCTGCCAAAGCATTGAATCCAACATGAGAGAGGACAGAAAATCCAGCGTTCTCTGAGCACAATGTTAAGGCACAGACCTGGGCTTCGGCAGCCTTGGACAAGTGTGCTGTGAGCACCGTTTTGAATGCATGAGTGCTGGAAGGTGCCTCCTTAGGCTTGATGGTACAGTCTCATAGAAAGTAAGGGTCTTGGGCCTCTGTTGGGAAGGGATTTTACTCCCTGTCTCTTCAGTGGTTACAAATATTCACTTCATGCTGGGATGCTTCCCACTAAGCCACACTTCCCTCAAAATTTGTTTGTCAAAGGCCTAATACCCCCCCACACACACACTCTCAGTATGACTGTATCTGGAAATACATAAATGACCCTGATTAGGAGGCAATTAAGGCTAAATGAGGTTATAAGGGTGGGATCCTGACCAAAAAGGTCTGGTGCTTTTATGTGAAAAGGAAGAACCAGAGGATTATGCATGCCCAGAGACCAGGCCATGAAAAGACAGAGAATGAAGGTGACCCCCCTGAAGCAAGGCCACAACACAAAGCCCTGTTGACATCTTGATGCTGGACCTCCAGCCTCAAATGCTACAAAAAAATAAACAGATGCTGTTTAACCCACTCACTCTATATTATTTTTTCATGGTAGCCCTAACCAACTAAGATAGAGTTTTAGTACAGAGTCATTCGAGAGGAACAGAATCATAAAGATGAAGTTTTAAACTTGGTTCTCAGGTTTCCACTATTGGCCCTCAATTCTGACTAGATGGAAAGACAATAATAACTCATAAGGAAATGAGCTCTGATAGTCCACGACCTGACCTGGCAAAATATCACAAATGGAGACTGTTAATAAAACACTTATGAGAAGCAAGGATATGAATAATCCTTACTTTTCAATATTTTTGTTAAACTAGCAAGGACAGTGATATCGTCTGGTTGTTCCTAAGTTGAAAGTAGAGTTCAACGATCCTAATTCCCAGCCCAAGTTAATGACTTAGAGCTTCTCTATCAATTCTAAAAGTGACCCTTATGTCCTACAGGCAAAGGGTTGAGACTGTAGAAAACCAAATTTAGAATCTCATCTTGTGAGTAGCTAATTTGCAATGCAAATTGAATTTCCCGTCTTCTCTGGTGTCCATAAGTGAGGGTGTTGACTGGAAGCCATAGAACCCTAAAGCTGGAACGAACATGTATGAGACTGTGGACACAGAGCCTGTAAATTCCGATGAGTCTACCTGGCCAGTTGAGGCATCCTTTCCACCTCCAGTAAAATTAGCTTCTTCACTCTTCATGGGAGTAGTAACTGTGTTGCCTAAGGAGACTGCAGTGTCCCCCTCCTGAGGCAGGTGCCTGGCAAAACAATGCTACAATGCTGGTTCTCCCTAGGACACACCACCCCATTCTGTTTCCAGATTTATGACTAGAATTAAGTATCAACAGGACCCTAAGGTACAATGTGTGACCCTTGACCCATGAGAACATCTGTTAGACTACAAAAGAACTACTAGTTTTCTAAATTATACACAGAAACCCAGGGAATAGTATTGGGAGTAGTTATGGAAGCCTTGAGATGGCTGTGAAAGAACAGAGTTGTATCGAGCTAACTGCATTGATATACACATCCTGAGTGGAGAATCTGCAGCTCAGGAGGTGGAAAAGGCTCTGTTTCTTTCTTGGTTGGGATCCACACCAAAATGTGACCATGAGTAAGTGAGCTAGAAAAGCTAGTCTGGCCTCGGTTTACTGTAGAGGAAAGGGCAGGGAGGCCCAGGGAGATTGGAATGTTAACCTGGATTAGTCATTAAAACCCTACTTACTTCCACTGGCGGAGGTGTGAGGAATGTCCTCAAAACCCATTTCTTCACAAACACAGGAAATAAATTTGTGAGGGGAGCCTAGCACCTTCAAAGAGCCCCCTAAGTGCTCCAGGGTTTACAGCGAGGATCGCAGGAACCCAAATGAAACAGCCGTGACTGGATTCCAGAGAATCAGAGGCCACATAGTGGGTTACAAGCATGAAAACCACGGTAACCATGGTCACTCTAATGGACAACAGATCAAAGCAGCAATCAGAATAATAATAACCCTGAAGAATTACTGAGTACTTATTAGGGTGAAATGCTAAAACTCAGCTATATTGGTTAATCCAATAAAAAAGCCGATGAGGCAAGGATAATGGTCTGTCTTATATGTATCACAGAGGAGGAGATTGAAGAACAAAGATGTAAAACAATATGCTAGCAGCCCACAATTTGCACACAGCCGTACCAGATTCTTAAACGCATGAATCTGACATCAAAGCTCAAGGTCTTACTGGTTCCACCTCACTGCCTCTTCAGCAAGTTCCCTTTCAAGGACAAAAGGAACATGTTTTGAGATGCCTATCATCTGAGTTGGCAGTTAGTTTTCCACTAGTTTCTCGCTCTTTCTCGTTTTGTTTTTTTCTGAACTGTACCTAATATTCAATTAAACCTGACTCATCTCACTTCTGTCTCTATCGATATACGAAACAGGGTCATCTACCATCCATTCTGTCCCCTCCTTCTGTCAGCACTACAGAAAAAATTTGGTGTGCTTCACATACGTGTAAAAAGCCAATTTTAGTGCTTTCTCCATCAGAGAATGGCCTTCCCATTTTAAAATTTCATTAGGAACTACACCCTGAGGGTAGAACGCGATGCATTTAGGTGATGCATAATCCATGGGGTCGGGAATGTATCACAAAAAGCATGGGCATCGCTTGCTCCCTAAATGTGAGGAACAGGATTTCATGAGAAAGTATCTCTGTAAAAGCAGCATAAGGAGACTCTCAGTGAAAGCTGAAAGCTCCCCTTACCGCAGGAGGCTGTAATTCACAGGCTCCATGACAAAGGCTACCAGGCTGAGGCTGAAAATAAGTGGAGGAAAAGTAAAGTTCTCTAAGGAAAATTAACTCAAGTTTAAGGATGCTGGTTGGATTGGGGCTACAGTCAGAGGCTAGGGTGGGGTGAGGCATGATGTATTTTCTTGGTAACTACCATCTTCAGTGTAATATGTTTAGGTGAAAGGCAAATATATTTGGATTTCACAACATCCTTCTTGATTGATGCTGAATTCAGTTCTGCAACCTAATTAAAACTGATTTTGTGACCTGGAATCTAAGCCAAATCAAAATCAGTGGTCCACACAGATCCTCCCGGCGGGGAGGGAGTGAAGGCAAGAGAGGCTGGCAAAGTAGGTCTAGAGCCTGTGTCTCTTTCCATCAAGCTGATAGGCAAAAATAATAAATAACTCTCTGAATGATTCCTGATTGCAGCACAAGGCATTGTTGAGAAAGGAAATGAGATCTGAATAGGGAAGAGATTATGTTCATCTACCAGCTGTACTGTGGGGATATGCGTTCCGTATTCACTGTTTCGCTTCCACAAACACAATAGTCCTGTTGATAATCTCACCTGTCCTAGTTCATCTGCCCCAGCAGGTGGTTTGCAAATGTTGTATCTAGAAACACCAACAGGCATTGTCCAAATCAGATTCCTTGGTCCAAACCTCAGATCTGACTGAATCAATTGGGGATGAAGCCCAGAAATCTGTATTTATCAAGCATCTCATCTATTTTAATACTAGTCTTTTGTGAACTGCACTTTTAGAAACATTACCAATGGCAATCCTTGTATGGATGTGCATACACTATGTCTATGCAATCTATACTATTTATATTCATGTGTTTTGACTGTATAGTATTCGACACAAACACTATCCCAAGAAAGTTTCACTCATGTACCCTTCCCTCAGCTCCACCCCATCTCCTCTGTCCCAGGTCAGGAGCAGAATTGTTTATATCGATCTCAAGTGGCAAGTCCATAGTGAATGGTTAACTTGCTAGTTTAAACTGCTTTGTACAAGTGAACATTAACCATACTTTTTAGGTTAGTTACTATCCAGTTTTTGAAAATTACTTGTTCATGTGATTGTGGATAGTCAATACAAGGCTTTTATCCAAACACAATACTTTCTTAAATTGATTGGAATGAAAGGCGAAAGGAGAAGAGTTCTTAAACAAGGTGTGGTGGTTCAGGACTGTACTCTCAGCACCAGGAGGAGGGTCATGAGTTCAAGGGCAGGCTAATACTACATAGTAAAACGGACTGAAAAAAACAAAAGTTGAGGAAGTTGAAAGTTCTCATACATATTATTCATTCTTCTGTTTTTAAAAGTATAATTATTTATTGCAGAAATGCTTTTTTCTTTTGATTTCTTTTCTTTTCCTTTTTAAGACTGGGTTACACTATCTAATCCAGGCAAGAGATGCAAAAGACAGTGAGAAAAACCATAATGAAAGTCTCTAAGAAGATAGCTATAAATATGGATACTTGGAAATCTACTGAAAGAAAAAAAAGCAATCTTGAAGACATAGGTGTAAGCAGAGACTTTCTGAACAAAACCCAGATTGCATGAGAAATACTACAAAGAATCAACAACTGGAGTTTCACCTTATTAAAAAAACTTTTGCAGAATAAAAGAAACAACAAAGAGTGTAAAGACAACTTATTGAGTGGGAAAAAATTTTGCCACTCGTCCCTCAGACAAAGGGCTTATATCTGGAATATATAAAGAACTGAAAAAAAATAAGACCTCCAAATTAATCACTCCATCCAAAACTGGGCTTTGGAGGTGAATACGCACTTCTCAGATGAAGAAATGCAAAGGGAAAATAAATATAGGAGAAAAAGTTCAATATCACTGGTCATTTGAGAAATTCAAATTAAAACAACACTGAGATTCCATCTCACTCCAGAAAACCGACTACCATTAAGAAATCAATCAATAACAAATGGTAGAGTGACAGTGGAGAAAAAGGAACCCTTCTCCACTGTTGCTGGGAATGTAGGCTGGTACAATCACTGTGGAAATCAGTAGAGAGATACCTCAAAAAACTAGAGTTAGAGGTCCCATTTGACCCAGCTATTCCTCTTCTGTTTATCTTCCCAAAAGAATTTAAAACATCATACCACAGCAATATCTATGCACCCATATTTATAGCAGGACAATTTGCAGTAGCTAAATTTTGGAAACAACCCAAATGCCCATCAGTTGAGTGGACAAAGAAGATGTGGCCTTTTTGTAGAGTGCTACCCATCTAGAAGGAAGGATAAACTTACATTTCTAGGTAAGTGGGTGGACTTTGAGTCCATGCTCATAAGTGAAATAAACCAGACTCACATGTATAAACATTGTATTTTATCCCTGGTGTGGGAAACTGAAAGAATAAATAAGGACCAAACTATACAATAGATATTGCAAAATGGCAAGGAATTGTTCAAAAGGAAGGAGGAGCTAGGGTGGAGGGGAAAGGGAAAGGAAGGAAGGGAAAAGATTAAAACTACACAGTAATGCTCCTATTTTCTTAGTTCACTGAAAAGAAAGGTTTATGCTAAAATCATCTGAAGAAATTTTACGTCCACATATTATACTCTGAATAATGATTTTGAAGTAACAATACACAATGTATTATCTATTGTTATTCTCTTATTATTTTGTTAAGATATTTTGTTTTATTTTTCCATAAAATTAAAAAAAATATGGATATTTGGGAATTCTAGATTTTTTAAAGGTTTCTATACAGTGCACAGTTCAAATAACATGTTGTGCATGGTAAATATGTGCAATTTTAGCCATCAAGTTAAACATTTTTACATACTACTTTGCAATGTGTTCACAAATTCATAAGACATGATCCTGTGTATTGTTTCCAATTTATATTCTCGTGCCTTATTGCTAAATATCTATTTACCTATTACCTATCCTGTCTGTCTGTCAGTCTGTTTATTCCTCCCACCACTGAACCAATCAACCATTCATGAGGAAATTGGTTAAAGCTTATTAAAGCTTGTAACAGGAACAAAATTAACAAACAAAACAAGGCGATAAATTCAAAGATAACAGCAATCAAAAGAAGAAAGTAATTTTTCAAAAGTGTAATTCTGCTGTGAAATTCAGTAACGCTTTTAATCTTTGTTCAGAGTGGTGTTAGTCTGTTTTGTATTATTTAATTTCAAGCTACGTGAAGGTATGGACAGCTATTTTGAAGAGAACAAGAGACATTACACCATTGTTGATTTTCCTATTATCTGCTTTTGAAGGGCTGTAATACTTTCATTATTCTGTTTTGATCAGTTTTATACTATTTTGTTTTGTATGAATTCATTGTGTGTGAAGATATGGACAACTATTTAGGAGAAAACAAGAGACATTATGGTAGCCCCTGTTGATCTCCTGTTGTCTTGCTTTGAAATCCTGTGTCACTTACATTGTTTTCTTCTAATATGCTTTGTTCTGTTTGGATATGTTTTGTTCTACCCTCTTTAAAATAAAAAAGCGTAATTCTCAGGTACATAAAATGAGTTGTTTAACTTTTGAAAATATTAAAAATATAGAAAAGGGAGGAAAGCAATGAACAGAAAATAGCATAAGCACCAAACGAAATGTTGTTGAAAAGTCTAATAACTGTTATTCGAATACCAGAATGAAAAAAGAGTGTAGCTGGGAGGAGGAAATATTTTTTAAGAAATTTTGAGCAAATCTTTTCAAAATATGTGAGGCAACAGATCCAGGAAGAGCCACAGTCCCTGAGGGTATAAGGATCAAGAGAACCACACGGAAGCACAGCAGCATTTCCCAAGGCCAAAGCCAAGGAAAATCTGAAAGCCAGCCAGAGGGTAAGGTGCTTTCTGCCTTCCAGAGGAGATCATGAGCCTGGCCTGTGCCTTTCCCCAGAAGACACAGAAGTCAGAGCGTAGAGTGTGGAGACCTAGTACCCACCACAGCGAGAGGTTCGCAGCCTGGAACCCAGACCCAGAGAGCGGAACTTCACCAACCAAAGCCAAACCAAGGCTTTTTCATCAAATTAAAAAAAAAAAAATAGAAAACAGAGATGTCATACCCAGAACACTTACTATTCTGCAAGTTATACAACAGATTTTCAGTGGAAAAATAAAAATTGCCTCTGATTCACCCTAGTTGTAAAGAAAAATTGTGACTACTTGGATGAAACCAAGTGGCTACTAACAGTTTCAAACCATGATAGAAATACCCGTCAGACATGTGTAAGAATGAAAACGCCCTGGTCTGGCAAGTGGCACAGTCTCGCCATCCATCTGCTCCGGAGGCTGAAGTAGAAACAGGGCGATTTCAAAGCCAGCCTGGGCAGCTTGGGCTTTTGGAAAGGGGTCTGGGGCATACTTAAGTAGTGGAGTAACTGTGCCTGGTTGAAACCCCGGAAACCCCCAAAATGAAAACATACCGTGCAAGTGTCAGAGTCCATGAAAATAAAAATCTATGCATGATAGATGATAAACAATAGAGAAATTAATATTAGGTGGACATTAATATGTAGTGAGTGGGTGTTGTTTGGGGCAATAACAAATACAAAAAAAGAGAAGGTCATTCAGTGAGGTTAAAGAAATTACAAAAATTACCTGATAATCCAAAAGATAGTAATAAAAGAAGAACCAGACCAGAAACACATAAATAAAAATTAAAAATTCACTGTAGATATAAAAAACAAACATTCTCAAAATGAAATTGTGCCCCAGACTAAATATATGATGATCTTCATTCTGGATAATATTAAAAATCACATTAAATTTTACAAGTATTTTAAACATAAGAATTCAACTAAACTGTAACAAAAAATAGAAAATGTATTCCATATGGTAAACAACAAAAAATCTTAATCTTAGTAAAAATTAGACTAAGGAAAGAAGCATTACTAAAGTTATTTCATAATAACTCTAGGTGAGAATATGTAAATTGTAAATATGTATGTGCCTAAAAATGTAGCCTTAAATATGTAAAGCAAAAGTGATTAGAGGAAAGAATAGAAATCAACAATCAAAGGTGAAGGTTTTGAGAGATCCTACTCACTACTTAATAAATAGCAGACACAGAGTTAGCATAAATTATATAAGTACTACTTGAACCACACCAGTGTCCTAATTGACACGTGTAATACTCTGTACCCAACAGCTGCCTAATTCACATTTTTCACATGCCTACAGAATGTGTTCCAAAATAGACCATTTCTTGAATCATAAATCTAG
Source organism: Hydrochoerus hydrochaeris (assembly GCA_004027455.1). NCBI lineage: Eukaryota > Metazoa > Chordata > Mammalia > Rodentia > Hydrochaeridae > Hydrochoerus > Hydrochoerus hydrochaeris. The sequence goes on along the minus strand of PVLA01000305.1, from coordinate 383,918 downwards.
TCTGAAAAAATTTCAAAAGATTGGTATACAGAGCACACTCTGTTATCATAGTGTATTTAACTTAGGAATCACAAGCAAAAAGATGATCAGAAAAATCCCCAAATATTTACAAACTAAGCAACACATTTCTAATTCACAATGAAAATTTGAGTTACATTTTAAACTGAGTAATAAAATAAATTATAGCAAAACTTGTGTAACACGGCTGGAGATGCAGTCACAGGAAAATGTAGCCTTAAATATATACTAGAAATAGAATAGACTGAAAATGTAAAGAAATCATGAAAGAAAATAGAAATACAGGAAGAAGTAACACTACATAAGCAAGAAATATAGAAATAATAAAAATACTAGCAAAACCCAATCAAATGAAAAACAGAAGATAAAAACCAGGAATCAGTTCTTTGAAAAGGTAAGGAGAAATATTGAAGTGAACAAGAAGATAATCTATTTGTGTCAATATGAAAACTTAAAAGAGTAAGTTTCCTTCAAACAAATTGTCAAAATTGACTTAAGAAATAGAAAGTTAAAAAGTTGGAATATTGTTATATGCATTATGAAGTTAATCTCTAAATACTATTTCTATAAAAAGAAACACAAAGGCCAAGCAGAGTGATGTACACTTATAACCCCAGTACTCCAGAGGACTGAAGCAGGAGGTACACAAATTCTAGCCCAACCCGGGCAGTTTAGTGAAAAATTGTCTCAAAATAAAAAATAAAAAGACCTGGGGCCCTGGCTTCAATCTATAGTTCTGGTAAAAACCATCAGAGAGAGTGAGAGAGAGAGAAGAAGGAACGAATGAAGGAAGGAAGGAAGGAAGGAAGGAAGGAAGGAAGGAAGGAAGGAAGGAGAAACATATCAGGCCCAGATGACTTCATTAGTAAAGGTTTCCAAAGTTTAACGAGGTACACATGCATCATAAATTTTCCAGAGAACAGATAAAGGACATCATACAATTTTTAAAATCACTTTAAAGCATTCATAAAATTTTAAAAGTCATAAACACTTGCTTAAAAAATTTTAAAGAAAAACCAAAGACGACCTATTTTAGGAATATGGTTAGAAATTATAAAAAGGAATATTAAATACAATTTAGGGATAAAGCGACACATCTAAGTAACATTTATTCTTGAGATGCAAAATTGCTCCACCACTAAAAATCAGTGTAATTCACCACATTAATGAATGCAGAAGAAACCATGTAATCATTTTAATGAATGCAAAGCATTCGATAGAATTCAACATCAATTCATGATTAAAAAGTATAATCTTTCTTACCATTCTTGAAAATTAGGAAGAGCTGTTGCTTAATCTCATATAGAGTATTTCAAAAAGTAACCTACAACAAATATGCTTAATGATGGCTTCAAAAAATCTTTTCTTTTGAGATTGGAAGGAGACAAAGATGTCCACTAACCTCAAATCTATGCAGTACTGTAATGATGGTTTCAGTTAGTATAATGAATCACAGAAAAAATTATCAATATCATGTGAGAAAAACAAAGTTATCACTACTTGCAGATAACATGGGTATGCCCTGTGTCCTCAAAAATCGCCTGTGAACAGCCTTTGGGATTTAACTGTGAATTAATCAAGGAAACATGACAAAAGGTCAAAGTACAAAATATGAGTTCTATCTTTTTTCATATCAGTAAAATTCAATTAGAACACAAAACGGAAACTGCATTATTTATAAAAATATGAAAGAAACATCAAACACTTAGTAATGAATGTAATGAAAGGTGTTGAAGACCTCGACACATAAAACTAACAACATTACAGAGAGAAATCAAAGATCTAAGTGAACGCAGGAATACAGTGCTTATAGATTGAAAGAAGAATTTTTTTATAATGTCAATTCTCCTCTAATCTATCAAAGACTTTCCAAATTAAAATCCCAGTGGTTTTTATTTGTTTCTTTCTTTTGGGTAAATTGTAAAACTCATTCTAAAATTTCTATGGCTAATATATGATAACATATATTAAATAGTATATAAAGTAGGAATATCTGAACTTGTAGGTATACAGATGCTTTAAAATAAAATAAAAGTGTAGTATTGACACAAACCTAAATGTTTAATTCAAAGGAAGAAAATAAACATCTAGCATAGCTTTTTACAGGTACAATGGTCAGATTTGTGGAATATACTGCATAATTTATGAGAAAAAGAACTAGTTAATAATACAGGATTAATTCAATTTCTATATGAAAAGAAACAAAAATGTGTGCCTTCCTATGTGAATGTAAAATTTGGATAATACATGGGTTTAAACTCATATTACAAAATAAACTTTAAGGCAATCATCAATACCAGTAAAGTTATCAGAAAGAAGGCAAGTCAGAATAACCACTGCATCCCAGAAGCTAAATAGATGTGATATTTGAACATGTCATCATATCCCAGATCAAATTCTGGAAGAGAAAAATGAAATGAGAACAGAAACTAATAAAATAGAAGTAGCGTACTGAATTTCATAATTTGCAGGCAATATTGTAATTACTGCTTCATTAGTTTTAACAAGTATATTACACTAATGTAGAGTTAACAATAAAGGGCATAGGGTATGTGATATTCAAGAATGCTAGTCAGTATTTGCAATTTTTCTGTACATCCATAAACTATTCAAAAATAAAATGTTTAAATTAAAAATCCTTGAAGATAAATAAATTTCCCAAAGGGGTATAATTGTGTGTAGCAATAAAATAATTACAGGCAAGTCCAGAAAGCTCTACATCCAACTAGCAGAAGTCTTTCTTCATCTTGCTAAGAAAGAATGAAGAAAATTACTGAGATAAATCATCAAGTAACTCATTCATTGCGTAAATTTCCAAAAATGCGATTTCAAGTTAGAGGAACCAATAAGTGAAAGTGAGGATGGAAGGATGCCTTCAGAAAATACTCAAAATACACAAAGCAGCAAAATAATGCTAGTATCACATGAGGTGCTACTGGGAGCTGGGTGATAACAGAAGCGTAACTTCAAAGTGCTAAGAAAAAGCATGCTCTATCTTGAATTCTATACACCAGACTTAGAATCTAATTTTAGGACAAAATAAAAACATTTTCTGGTATCTAAAAATCAAACCAATTTTCTCTCAGAACTCTGCTATAAGAAGCCATAGGAGGATAAACCAAAGAGAAAAAAAGATCTCTTAATCTATTTTCTGTCACTACGATGAAATACTTGAGACACATTACTTTACAAAAAATATATATACTTTGGCTCATGACTCTGGAAGGTCAAAAGTCAAGGGAAGAGTGGTGGCCCTCACCCACAGAGCCCTGTTATGGGGCATGGCTTGCAAAGAAAGAAGATCCCTGTGTCTCCCTCCCTCCTTTTGCAAAGCCACAGGGTCTTGCTCATGAGGGCCCCACCCTGATGACCTTATCTAATCCTTATCACCTCTAAATACCATAGCTGCATTTTCTCTTACCTCCACACAATACAGATTAAAGCCCTACACATGAATCCTGCGGGAAGCACACAAATCATATCCAAACTCCTGCAGTGGGGTCCTCTTGAGAAGAGCGGAGACAGTTCTCAGCCAGCTGCTAAGAGCAACCTGGGACTAGGGAACCAGCTGAGGAGCAGCTTCGGAACCACTACTGTGGGCAGAGCAGTAAATGGAGGGTCTCGAACAATAAATTCAAGGGAAATGCAAAAAATGGTGAATGAACGCATGGGTTTGGACATGTAAAAATATTTATCAGCTGACATTTTACAAGAGTGCTAGTAGGGATGGAGAGGATTGGGCAAAGAGTCACAGAAAACTAAGGAGACGAAAAGCAAGCGTTAACTACACTGAGGAAAAGGTAGGGAAGGTGACATGCCAGTAGTACTCAGCTTGGACACTCAGTAAATGATGTTTCTATGGTCATAAATCCCAATGCAATTAAGATGAAATTAACCAAAAGGAAATATTATCATATTTTTAGAATTGGAGATATGCAAAGAAAATGTAAAAGAACTATTTCAAATAGGCAATTTATTGACACTGTTGAAATTTAATGAATAAAGAGATTACAGTATAAACAAATACAAATATTAAGGTTGAAAAATAAAAAACAAAAACCAGCCTACAGCAGTGGTGGCGAATCTATGACATGCATGGCATGGCAGACACGCAGAACTATCTCTGTCCATGTGCAAGCCAAGTGCATGGGTTTTTTTGTTTTGTTTTTTTTTTTCTCAACTAAAACATCTTTATTCAGGTTTAATTGCAGTGTTGGCACTTTGCAAAAATTAAATGAGTTTTGGGTTGCAATTTGGGCACTTAGTCTCTGAAAGGTTCACCATCACTCGCCTAGCGAGTTAAAATTATTTTCTTACAAGACACAAGAAATTAATGAAAAGTAGTAAAAACAGAGGTTTTCTAGGTTTTGTTGTTGCTGTTATTTTTGTAAGCATTTTTTGAGTCTATAAGCCATGGTTATGTGTTCTCTTACATACAAAAATAATTAGAATTAAAGATCACACAAAATAATAGAAAAAAAGACATAGCAAAAGTTGTTTATCTTATGAAGGACTTAGGTGGCAAAAATGTGTTGCTGAAAAATCAACAAAATTGCTTCATATTTTATCATGGCAATCAGGAGTGTTTCCTTGGGATTTGATGGAACATACTTTCTAGGGCCACACCAGCAAATAATATAGCTTCCATAGTGGTGTAGTAAACAGATCTGCTAATTTATAAATGACAAGATTACCTGGTTATCTCTAAGTGTTAATAATCCTTTGTTTCTCTGACTCTTCATTTACACATTCTTTTAACAAACTTCATCTGAGAATTTCTACAGAGTAATATTAAGTCTTTCACTGAACATAGTACTGAACATGAAATTGTTTATAAGAGTAAAGGCACATTTTTGTCTGATAGGAACAAACTTTTTATAAGATCCACTTATTTCTCTGAAACCTGTAGTTAATCACAGAAGCTGTTTTGTTTGCAAGAATTAGATAATTGGACTCATTAAGCAGCATATCAGAGAAAAAAAGGGTTTCTAATTGTATTTACAAGAAAATATATGAGCTAATAAATAAAATATGATATTAGTCTGTTAAAATGATTAAGAACTTTTACAAGAGAGTATATTATAACAAATGCAGTTAGTATGTGTTTGTATACATAAACACCTCCATCTGTATTGGTTTAAAACCAATCTTTGGAATTCAGTGGATCCAGTAAAATGCAAGCATTAAAGAAAATAAAGTCGAGAAAATTCCAATGATTGATTGATGCAAACTTTATAGTATTTCAGACTCTCAACTCTGCTCCTTTGATGCAAATGCAGACCAGATTTTCGTGCATTATTTTCTGTTGTTTCTTTTCCTGACCACATAACAACCCCTCAAATATGCAAAATGCATCCCTCGGCTATTCAACGTTGATAGTTTCATGGTCTCCCTTGATGGATCTGCCTGCCGGGAGAAAGGATCAACTCATTGTCAAGGTGGAGAAGCACCCTTCTTCTAGGGTGATGAACCTTCTTTAGGATTTGTCCTGGAATTGGAGGGGGGAGGTTTCTATGTTATTGCAGGCTTAATAAATCAATGAAACCTATTATTAATTGGGCATGGATTTTCCTTATTTATGTAACTTTTATAAGTGAACAAATTATAAAAACAACTTATTGACACTAAATGCTTTTAGTGTTTGGCATTAGTTGTTAGCACCATTGAAGCAATTCCAGCTGAATCCCATTTCTGAATTTCATCTGTGAATAAATTCATCTCACCTTCGCTTACATTCACACGTTAGAAAAGAGTAACAGAAGTATTGTCAGAAGACTTGAGCTTGCACCACAATTTTACTATCAACGAACCAAATGACATGAGGGAAAGCATTTCAGTCTTTAGGTAGGTATTTCCTCATTTTCTCATAAAAGATTTTGGTGTATCTACATGGCACAAGAATTAACAGCTTTCAATGGGGGAAGGTATTGAGAACATTTGCAAACTACAAAGCCCATTTCCAACTTTAGTTTCTCTTTCTTCCCTTACTGGAAGAATTCTTATTCTTTAGCATGGTCCTGCAAAACTCTTTACCATTGGAGGCCTTATCAAGGTAGCTCCAGCTAGAGGATTCCCGGTAATATTTTCTATTTTTCATTTGTCTTTACACATATTTTCTCAAGCCACATATTTTTCTTTCCTTCTGATGCACTTATTTTCATCTATTTCATGTTTCACTTTCACTGCTAAAAATATTCACCATTCTTCCTGGATCTTTGATACAATTTGTCTCTCCCTTCCCTTCTTCTTGGCCTTCCTGCATTTTCGCAGCAATACACTGAACAGACACCCTAGAAACATAACTTGTAAAGAAACAGCTTGTATTCAGTTAAAATCTTTCAGTGCAGCGCTTAAAAAGAATTTCGCCTGGTTCCTGGAAACTCTACATTGTCTAAACTGCTCCATATTTGTACTACAAACCCAGGATTCAGTCACGTAGGTCAATTATATCCACTTTTTCCTCTTCAACTGTTCTGATTTTGCCTGGGTTCTGTCTCTTGATTCTAGCTTCTCCAGTGTCCCTCAGACTGGATAGTTTTCTTATGCACTTATCTTAAAATTTGGTACTAAAGGCCCTTGAAATCTAGACCACCCTCACAATGGAATTTAAACTTTGAGTCTCTTTACTATGACTCTATTTATAAGCACACACACATGTAGTCCCATACACATATACAATGAATAAAATTTATGTGAAATAGCCAATGTATTATAAAATTTCAAAAGTAAACAGTGTAAAGGATCTAACATTTGCTATAATCACAAGATCATGATGCAATTTTGTGGGACCACTGAGAATTTTTTCATGCTAATGGCCTCCTAGAGAGATTGTGCAGCTACCTCCTAAACAATTCCAATGTTTAACAACTTTCATTCCTTAAAAAATTTGTTTATTTACTTTTTTTAGAAACAAAAAGACAACCTGCAGAGTGTGTGAATAATTCATTTGCTTTTGCATTTACATACTTTTCTATTTGACTGGATCTTATTGGCTTTTATTTTTCAGTATATTCAGCTTGTGTTTTCCCGAAATAATGTTGAGATGAAAATGGTTTGTAACGTGCTAAGAAGAAAGACAAGGAATTCTTACTCCTGAATAAGGTTTTCAGTGATGGAAGCTCAGTCAAAGATATTTCTTCCATTATGAAGATAAAATACACAGTGACCAGATTTATTAGCTTATTACCAAGTTGGACAATAGCCACATAAAATCCTTTACATTTTCCATCCTACTTTACTCTGTATGGCTGTTCAGAGTAGCGAGCTTATGTAAAATGTTTCATGCAGTAGGAAGAACTTTAAGAATGGAAGTATAAATACCATTGGGATGATAACCAATGGGAAACAGGAAAATTTGGTCTCCTACTCCTGTTTCATCTTTGCCTTCTTACTGTGGATTAGGATCTATAAATTAAAAGTTGATTATCAGGAGCTACTTCATGGGTCTGTGTGACCATGGTCAAAAACCATTTTGTCTGACATACATCTTGAGAAAATAATGAAGATTAGTAATCTGAGATAGATCGCACATCTAACCTCCAAATAACCCCACGTAGATTCTTTCAGGATCCCGTATTGTGGCACTGGTGAAGAATTTCCTAACGGAAAGAGACATAACTTCTATCTCATGACATCAGATACCTTGCAAGCTCAAGCATACTCTTCCACTCACTGGGAATGATTGCGTGGAGTTTGGGATCAGGTTTCCTTCAGCCAACCCACGTGCCACACAGATGTGCCACACACTCAGGTGTTTGGTCAGTGATGAGCTTTACATACAGTGATTCTATAAGATGATAACAGAACTCAAAGTTGACTACCACCTAGAGCCTGTGTAGATGATGTAACGCCCTACAGCACAATACTATTCGTGTGTTTCTGGTGATTAGGGTAAAAAAACCCTAATATGGTTCCAGTACACAGTACACACAATTGTGCATGCTACCTAATAATTGATCATGATAGTATAGTACAAATTACTATGCTAGTAATTTATATATTTACTATACTATGCTTTTTATTATTTTACAAATACTACTACTTATCTTTAAAAAGTTTATTGCAAAGCAACACGCAGTGTTCCATCAGAGGCGGTCCAACAGGTTTTACTGTTCCTGTGTCTTCCAATATCATTATTTTCTTTTTGTGCTTGGTTTGGTTTCTTGTTGCTTCATTCATGATAGCAGGATGAGCAACGGGATATGCTGTGGACACTATGTAGGTGCACTTTATTTATTGTCACATTATATTCACATGACTATGTCTGTTTAATCCAGGCTGGGTCCATCTGAACTAGGAAGTTCTGACCACTCGCCTACATGGACAATAAGTGGGCAGCTGTTGATGCTTGCTTTCTCGTTCAAGCAAAACCTTGAACTTCACAATTATTCTGAGAAAAATGAAAAACAAGAGGGTAATTTAGGGGTATGTACATGCTAAAGTCACTCTAATCTTCTCTTTGATGGTGACATAGGTGAGTTAAATGACTTAGCCATTTCCACAGAAATAGCAGCACTTAATTCTGCAAATAAAAATAAGTTTATATTCAAAATTATCCACAGATTCAATGCAGTCCATACTCAACACCTACTGACAATTTCTACAGGAATAGAAATTATCCTAAAGCACATCTGAAATCATAAAGATGCTGAATAACCAAATGAAATTTGATCTAGGAACAAAGTTGATAGTATTGTACTTTCTGAATTTTTAATATGATACAAATCCATAGATAAGAGGATAATATGGTACTTTCATGAAAACAGATATATATATATATATATATATATATATATATATATATATATTTGATCAGAAAGCCCAGAAATAAACCCTCACATGTATTTCAACTGGCCTTCATTAAGGGTGTCAATAAGCACACAATGGACAAAAGGCATTATTGTTGTAAACTACAAGCTCAGGTTTTTTTACAAAAGAGAATTAAATCATACCCTTATCTCACACTAGGCACACAAGTCAACTCAAGTTGATTAAAGATTTAAATATAAAAAAATCAAAATAATAAAAGTCTTACATGGAACACATAAAGAAAAATCTTCCCAACATGAGGTTTGGTAATAAGGTTTTGGGTGTGACCCCAAATTACAGAAAACAAGCATAAAATAGACAAGTATCATCACATCAAACAAAAAGCTTCTACACAACAAATTGAAGAGGTAGTCTATAAACTGGGAGAATATTTCCAAACCCTGCATCTAATAATTATTCAATGCCCAAACCTATTGTAACTATAAAAAAAAAATAAGAATGGGAAATGCATATGAATAGACATTTCAATGAAAGAGGTAGAAATAGATGGCATGTATGTGAAAAAGTGGGCAGAATCATTAAATCTCAGGGAAATGCAAATCAGAATTACAAGAACAAATAACTTCATATCTTTTAGAATAGCTATGATCAGAAAACAAAAGATAATTGTTGGCAGAATGTGGAGGAAAAGGAAGTCTTACAGATCGTTAAAAATGTAATTTGGTGGAGCTACATGGAAAACAGTACGGAAGTGTCTCTAAGAGTTAAAAATAGAATTACTATTTTTCCAGCAATCTATTTTCCAGACATTATTCAAATGATATGAAATCAAGATTTCAAAGAGCCATCTTTACCTTCCAAGTCAGTGCAGCTACTTAAACCAGCCAAGATAAGGAGAGAACCTAATGGCCAATGAGAGGGGAACAGATACAGAAAACAGGGTTTATATATACAATGAATAGCAGTCAGTCACTGAAAAGGAGAGGTTCCATTTGAAATAAAATGAATGGATGGAGAAGACGTTATGCTACATTTAGTCAAATAAACCTTACCGGAAGATAAATACCGCATGATTAGACTTTACAAAGTATCTAAAATGCCAGACTCACCGAACCAGTGATTCAGTAGTGTTCATAAGACGCATGGTATGGGGAGAAGGGATGCAGAGGTGTTGGTCAGAGGATATCACTTTCAATAATAAAAATGAATCAATTCTAGAATAACAAATCCTCTACAACATAGGTCATAGAATTAACCATGTTTTTTTTTTTACTTAAAAATTACAAAGAGAATAGATTTTTATGTTAAAGGATCCTACTACAAAAAAATTAAATTTTTGAAAAAAATTAAGAAGAGACAGTTAAAGGAAATACAGGATATTTTCTAGGGTGATGGATTTTATGGTCTTGGTTATGGTACTAGTCTCACAGATATATGTATATTTATATCCAAACTCATGAAGTTACATACATGAAGTATATACAGCATTTTGTATATTAATCATATCTCAATAAAATAGTTAAAAATCAAAAAGGCTTTTATTTTACTGCTATCAATTTTTGATTACCTGGTGATTAACTTGTTTATATACATTGTAGATTATATGCTACAGAATTTTAACACTGAGTTGCTTGAGGTCCAATATTCATTTTAATATTAGGTTTAATAAAACTGAATAAAAGAGGAAAAAGGAAAAGTTGTCATTGTATTCCAAATCAAAAAATAAATGACTTATTCTCCTCTGTCAGAGCAGATAATCAAATATTAGCACCAATTTCAGGGAACATTGGAAATGATTTGAAAATATGTTCATGTTCCCAGAATTTTCTGGTCAGTTCGGTTCTGCAGAATAAGAAATGGATACAGTGTATCTTTCTGGGTGAAAATGTTTGACAATAAACTAGTAAGATGCTACTCACCCCCCCCCCCCGCAAAAAAAATCAGTGTAACAGAGGAAAAATTAAAAGACTGGAAAAATGTACTATTACAATTGTCCCTGTTTTCATTCACTGAAGTGGTTCATTTAGAAATGAGACAACTGATCAACCATGCCATTGTATCTACGATCACAGTTATTTTTTAGTACTGTAAAACTGTCTCTGTGTGTCTGGCTCTCTGTGTACATGTTTGTGTACAGTGTTTTAATATAAATTTTCAAAGTGATTTGCTTTAATAGAGTGTTTCCAGCTGTGGCATAGGGAGCAACTGGTGTGTTTGTCCTAAGGTCAAAATACACAGAGTTCTATCTCTGGTATCAAATGATAAATATTGTGTGATATTAAATTGTAAAAGAAAAAAAAAGACACCAATCTACATTTTAAATGTCTGTTCTGAAATAACTCATCATTGTTCCAGATCAGTATCTGCTCTGCGCCTCCCAATCTTTCTTTCCAAAAAGATGCTTATTTTATTATAAAATACCAGCATGTTTCATACTAAGGGATGAAGAACAGGCAAACAATAGTCTGATCGATAAATTCCCAGATCTGAGAAGCTATGCATGTGTGGATCTGACAAAGAGATCATAGTTAGTGAACAGGAAGCAGACTTTGGGTTGATTTTCAGTTGTCCCCTATTCAATTGTTTAATGAATTTGTTGGTACAGGAAGTACCAAAGCATAACTGGAAGCTGAGGATGAATTGTGGTAGACATGCGTAACTGTAAGATTCAGGCTTTCCAGTCACTGCTAGAACGTGGCCGCCCCATTTGGGAAATATGTATCTTTTTTTTTGCATAATTGGGAACATGTTATGATTAGTTTTTGATATGTATGACAGTAAGTGAACCATGACAACCACAGGCTCAGGTGAGCGAGCAGATGTGACCTTACCACTTCCTCATTTCCCATGAGCCCACTGATCACAAAACATTGAACCCAGCACTGAAGGCCTCAAAGGATACGGAAATCAAAATTCACAGAAGCCCAGGAGCCCGGAACACTATCAAAAAGAATTTCTCACCCATTAAAAATAGCTGTTTTACCCTCAAATACATTTTCATCAGCTTTCGTCATCTTATACTTCTAGAGTTTACTGATTCTAAGAGCTAATGTTACCTTAATGACTGCCCCATAACACATGATGTACAAGCCTCACTGTGCTTTCCCTCACACCAGCTTCTAAGTCAAATTCTCAACGTGCTATAAATTTTATTCAATCAACACATATTTAGCAAATATGTAGAAGATTATTAATACATGGATTTTATTTAGGAAAATAGATTTCAACATGTCATTTAAAATTCTAAATATGTATATATATGAAGTTAATTTCATACTAGAATATATATATTATAGTGTATCAAGAGAAAGAACAGATACTATGTAGATAGATGCACACATATAGATATATGGATAGACATGTATAGTCAAGAGAAAGCAAATTTGAAACTAGAATATAATTTTTTCTGTGACTCCACTTCAGCTTTTACCTCCACATCTCTCTCCCCACCCATCCATCACTGGATCAACAGTTTCATGCCTTCCAATTTCAGAAACTAATTTTGCCATTTTATGAAACCAAGTGGGAATGACATCTGTTTGTTGATACTACTTCTAAATCTGCACAAATCCTGCTAAATCTTTTCAATGTCACTGGGAAGGGCTGATCCTTCATGTGATTTTCCATTATTAGCAAATTAAGATGCCCTTTGGGAACTGACTTCCTCCCATAAATCATTTAAATACTGTATAGAGAACAGTTTCAACCTCCACAAGTAATCTCCTTGTGACTATGCTGTATGTGTTCTCAGTCTCACTGTGAGCCTCTGAAGTTCAGACTTCTAAATGGGAAAATACACATTTCTTAATCACAGTCATGTTGAAATCCAATTAGTTAAAGTCTCACAACCTCATGAGGTTACAATCTTTTACTCACACACAAAAACTCCAATCTATTTAGAAAAAAGAAAGCAAAGTTTTTTTTGTTTTTTTTTAAAGAACCTCATTCCCAGTTTGGATAATTACACACAGTGCATTTAAGTTAAGTCCCCTATGCTAGCTGTACAAACAATTTCTGAACTTTTTAAGACAGCAATTTGCAATGAAATGAACTGGTACTAATTTCTCTTTATTTTAAGGAGGCTGAAATTAAGACGAGCCCCACGCCCTCATGTGGGATGACAAGAATGCTGTCACCAAGAATTTGCAATTTCCAAAGCTCTGCTCAAAACGTGTTTCTCATGGGACTGCAAAATAACTAGCACTGTTTTGTCATATTCCCACCAGGTGGAAAAGAACAGCCACTGTCAGAACAAGTCACTCTGAGAGAACTGAAAAAAGGCTCATAACCAAGTAAATCTTTCCCATTTTCCTCTCTTTCTGCAGCACCTTGCTCTCTCCTTGAACATTGCTCCAGGTGATTTGTGCCTTGGAGTATATTTTACAGGTTCTGGTCCAGTAGAATTGCAAAATGGGTTTTACCAGGAGCACTTTTTCTCACTTATTTGAAAGAAAATTGCAACCACAGATTTCTAACTCATTTATGCTCAAATTATCAACATTTTAGCTTCTGGGAGCTTTCTGATGACCCTGTAGACTAGGTTATCTTTTAATAAGTATTTAAAATATGTTTCTTTTGAAAAACAGGAAATGATAGAGTGCTGACCAACTCATTTGTTATACAAAGCAAAGGTCATTCAACTGGGCAGTGAAATTTTAAATTACACTGCTCATTTTCTTTTATAAATAATGTTCCTTAAATTATAAACCATCTGCTGTCATATTTTCTCCATGTTTTCAAATCTATTCACTTTTCTTACAGCATTTCTGACAAAAATGAAGGTTTGTGTCAGATACCCCAATACTTTCCACATCAGGTACAAAGGTTTCTCAGAGCCCTGGCTTCATGTTTGAGTATGGTAATTCTGCACTTTCTAATTGTTTAGTCAGCTCATTGGATTTTACTTGGAAGTGATTCCAATCTCTTTGCTTTTCAGCCCAGCCCTTTAAGATATTATTTCTGGACTATGACAATATGGTTGCAGGTCCAGTACTGGCCTATCAGCATTGTTACATCTGTACCACTTTCTTCATGATTCATGGAAGGGATGATTGAAACCAAATGAGACACATTGAAAGTGGAATAACCCAGAGTCTCTGCAGGCCTTTAGAGATGGTAGAATTTCTATTTGACAGCTATTCCATTCCCTGCTTATCACATGGGCATCTTCAGGGTTTTATGTCCATATCAAGAGATAGCCACTCGGTCTGATTGAACTGACATTTTACCTATATTTTGAAATACTTTTTTTCACCTGTGTGAAGTGAAATTGAACTGGAAATAAGAAGTGATTCTAGCTCATTGCCTATCATGAATTGGCACTGACTTTATAGTAATAGGTAATATTTAATAAGTGCCAACTGTATTCTGCTGTATTAGTCAGCTGTTGCTATCACAAAATATCTCAGAGCAATTACCTTGAAGGTTGAAGGTTTATTCTGGCTTATGGTTTCAGAGGCATCAGTCCATGGTAACACATGGCTCCATTTTTTTCTGGATCTGTGATGCAGCAGAACTTTATGATAGGAAGCACACAGTGGAACAAAGAAGCATATCTCATGTTAGACAGCAACCAAGGAGACAGAAAGAGCTTTGGTCCAGGGGACAAGAAACACTGCTCAGAAATGTACTCACGAAGACTTACTTCCTTTACTAAGTCCTACCTCATCATGTTTATCGCCTTTCAATAACCCATTAAGTTATGAGTCATCAACGCATTAATTTACTTATGAAGCTTGATTGAAAATGGTCCAATTACATTCCAAAGGCCCTGTCTCTGAACACTACTACATTGAAGATGAAGGAAGCTTTCCACATAGGAGCTATGTGTGTGCGGGTTGGGGTACTTCAGATACAAATATATCAATATGTATAAAATTTTGTGAAATATGTTTTGTTATTACCATTCTTTTATATGTTAAAAGCTGAAGCTCAGGGAGTTTATAGTGCAATTGTTATTTGAATCCAAAACTTCTGACTCTAAAACTCTTAAGCTCTTACCCCAACTCATTTGTATAGGAACGTTAGTACACTCAGAGACAAAATGAGAACATGTGAAGTACCACACGTGTGCTTTCACTTAGTGGAAATTTATTATGCATCTACTGTGTTCGGATATGGTTGTGGAAAATGAGAATGAAATGACAAGTGAAACAGACAAAACTCCTGTGACCGTGACACCTACTTCCTCAAAGGTCATTACAAATATTTTCTGCTCCGATTATCTCTCTGGTAATCCTCCATAAATCCCCCTCCGCCCTGCACAGATAATTGCACTAATGTCTGCTTTACAAAGACTATTTTGGTGGTGTTTTGTGTTTTACACAATTACCATCTGGTTTCTATTATATTGTCATTTAAGTATTGTACCTCAATCAGAGGTATATAATAAAACTTAAACATCATCAGGCGAACACTTCAGAGAAAATGGAAATATCTTGCCTTCAGTTTCAGTAAATACTCTTTTGGATACATTTGATAATAGAAGACATATAGATATTTCACTGTTCTTTGTTCTTTTGTTTTCCTGTATCCTCTTCCTCTGAATTATTTTCATTTTACCATCTGTGGTTAGCTGTGCCTCTTGACTCCTCTCAAACTCTACTCTTTCACAAATTGTTAAATGCTTTCACTTAGCAAATCTTTTTAAAGTCTCTCTTAAGGGCTAGATATCACTGAGTTTGATGGAAAGATAAACAAAAAGTGCACAAATAGTAAAGAAAGCACAGCTCATTAGAAGACAGGTAGGTGGGTAAATAAATTGCAGTGTAATGAAGTATGGACCACGGCACATACAAATAATTTTTAAAACCATAACCTAACACTAACTGAAAAGAGAAGGATATTATTTATAAAAGGTATCATTTAAGTGGTATTCTGCATGAAAAATAGAAATTGTCATAGTGCAGAAATAAGGCCAGGAAAATTTCAAGTAGTGAAAATGGAATGTGAACAAAACTGATATGGTGAGAAAAGGGTTTGCACTGATACCTTTGTGGGTGGTGTGGATGAGACTGAATTTATATTCTGGGGCCCAGTTAACAAATTCTGTAAGATAAATGGAAGACTAAAAGCATAAGGAAGCCAGCCAGTGCTATGGGACAGGAAAGTGCCATTGAAGGGGAACCAGGATTTGCCAGTTTAGAAGACTATGGAAATGATGATTGTCCCTAGTCCTGTGACTGAGTTCCTGCCATAAATCTAACCATATTGTCCTCAAAATACGATTCCCAGACAACAAGTTCTACAGGGAGTACAAGACTCTTTGGGATCAGTGCTGCTAACAATGTGACTTGTTACAGACTAACACTAAGAGAGAAAAATTGAGAAAATTTCTGTACATTCAAGCCAATGTGTTGTGCCTCATGGCACATGGAATTTCAAGAATAATATAAAGCATTTAAATAGAGGATTCTACAGGTTTTCTAATACAATATAAGATAAGGAAAATGGACCCTGCAAAGATTCATTTCTAATAAATCCAAATTCCAATCTATAGCTATATTATGCCAGTGTCAGCAAAACATTCAGCCTGGCAAATACTTTACATTTTTAACCATCTTTTTCTGTTATTTCTGGGCACATATTTGATCCAGTCTTTCATCTACAATTGAGATTTTGTGTAGGGATCAAGTTCATCATCTGTTTTCCCTATTTGTATTAGATTTGAGAGAAAGCGGCTTTACTTTATACTCAACTCTTCCAGAATCAAGTTTGCTAAGGATGGAACTAGGCTATTTATAACTTACAGAGGGAAAATCCTTGCTTTGGGTTTTCTTTCTTCACTGGAAGTGCAGTGGGTGTGATATTTCCTTACATCAGAGCCCCAGGATCAGATGCCTATATTTGATTCTGGAAGGTTCCAGACACCTGGAGGTGGTTTTTATCCAATTGGGACAAATGGGCCTCCACTTAGAACAGTCTGCTTTATGAACACTGGCTTTTTAGTTCAGTGGACAATAAAGTCCCAAGTTAACCTAACAGTATTTAGTCTTCCATTTGCTATTATCTCACTATTTTTCTATTGTCTCCCATGGATTTTACTCTGATTTTTTTTAGCCAAGGTTCTGTTTTGTTTTAAATGTACTAGGCCAAGTTACAAAAAAAAAAGAGATAAAAGCTTAGGTTGAGCAAGGAATTTATAGTCTCATATACCTATAAATTCAGTGATTAATTTGGCATGAACAGATACAGGGACTCAAATAACGTGGTCATGAGTGCTTCTCTTCTCTTTTGGCGCTGCTTCTATGTGTTAGTTCCTTTCTCTCCCCATATGATTGAAAACATGGCTGCTAAAAGTGAGGAGCCAAGATCTACACTGCCTGCCAACCTACATGACTAAAGCAACCGTATTTGAATGTATATCAAATTTCCTTACATCAGGACTCTGATTAAACTTGGTTAGGATGTTTCCCTACCCTTACATACTCCTCTACCCCACAGAGCATTGTAGTTTATGTTTCATCCAGATGTTGGTCTACCTTGGACTGTGTGCCTGAGGTTAGGGACTCTAGAGTGGAGAAGCACAGCCATGATGACAGCCTGGAAGTGGAACTGTAGTTATTGACCCAAGGAGTCTGGCAGACTGTATTGTCTGCATAAGGCTTCACTCCAGATGGATTTTCTATTGCTCATAGTGTAAGCAATCAGCACACATGTAAAAATTATTCTTTCCTATATCCAAACAGAAACTGATGGTACATTCTTTTATCCCTTCTCCAGTAATACCTCAGTTCATGAATGCTGCCATTCATGAGCAATTTGGTTTGCAAACAGAAGTGTTCAGCAAAATTCTGTTTGCATTCAGAAACTCTAGATCTGGTGACAAACACAACCACAAGGATCTTCTCTGCTCTGATACGTGGTGGTGACTTCCTCTAATTGAGATCATGGTCACAGGAAGACTTACACACACTTGCTCTGAAGCTTTTTTTGTGTGTTTTTTAGCATATAAAGTGTTGTACAGTATTACTCAATCTAGTATGGCTCCATGGAAATCACAGAGCAAGAATGGTAGCAGAAAGGACAGAGAGATAATGAAGGTAAACAGAATGTGCAGAGCAGTAATGGAGCTGACAAGAATGTATGGAGCAACGATAAAGGTAAAAAGAAAGTGAAGAGCAAAGGTGGTAAGCAGGTTTTGAAGAAAATCGCCATCAAATCAAAGAAGGAAATTGTAGAAAAGCATAGGCATTCTATTTGTGTGACTGATCTAGCCTCGGAGTACAAGATGGTGAAGCAAAAATCTTGAATATTTTGAAGCATAACGATGACATCAAAGGAGCTGATGTGGCAAAGGAGTAGTGGTGTGAACCAAGCAGAAGACACAGGTTCTGGAAGAGGTGGAGAAACTTCTGTTAGTGTGGTTGAATGAGAAAGAGCTGGCAGGTGATAGTGTTAGTGAAGCTATGATCTGGGAAAAAGCCAGGAAATTGCACAGTGATTTACTGCAAGAAAAACCCTTCTACAAGTAACACAAGTGATGAATTCAAAGACAGGAGAAGGTGGTTTGACAAATTGCTTAGGAGAATTGGCATCCACAGTGTGGTAAGACTTCCAGGTTTGACTAGGAGTTTCAGAAGACTACAAGAAAGAATTTGCAGAATTCATGAACGCAGAAGGGTACATCATGCAACAAGTGTTCAATTGTGATGAAACAGGGCTGTTCTGGAAAAAGTTGGTAAACAGAACCTATTTTACACAGGAGGAAAAGACACTCCTGGGGTAGGAGCCCTTGAAGGACAGATTGATCCTTTTGCTATGTATGAACACAAGTACTGTCTGAAGATTAAGCCACTACTGGTGACCACTCCCAGGACCCTTGAACACTCAAGAAACAGAGTGTGAACAAGGCCAGACGGCCCGTCATGTGGAGCGCCAATGCTAAGGCTTGGCTCACAAGGTAGTTGTCCATGGGCTACATGAGGTGTTCGCACCCATCATTGAAAAATATCTTCCTGACAACCAATTGCCTGAAAGGTGCCTTCTTCTGATCAGCAATGGTTGTGCCACCTTCTCTAACCGTGGTGGATGACATGGACACTGAGTATGACTTCATAAAGGTCAAATTTCTTTCCCCATCATAGCACCTCTTCTGCAGCTCGCAGACCAGTAAGCGATTGATAACTTCAAGAAGCTATACACAAAGGGACTCTTCACTGGGTGTTTTAATGTTACTGAAGAGGTGTCATTTGACTCTGGAAGAGTTCTGGAAGAGACACTTCAGTGTCCTCCACTGTATCAACCTCATTGATTAAACATGATTAGATATCACATACTGGTCCTTAAACTCAGTCTGGAGAAAGCCGTGGCTGGAATGTGTCATGGAACATAACTGAAAAATCTGATGTACAGTAGCAGAGAAACCTGAGTTCATGGGCAAGAATATGGGTCTGGACATCAATGGCACAGACAGAAAGCAGCTTGTTGAGGATCATAAGGAGGAGCTGATGATGGGAGCATTGGTGAACTCGAGAGTTAGCACTAGAGGTTGCGTTTTTGAGGAGCATTTCAGTGAGGAAGAGGAAGACAGGGCGGAGGTTAACAGTGATATGACAAAATCCATTATGGGAAAATGGAGCAAGTCTCAGGATTTCTTTGAGAAGCATCACCCTAACAGAAGTGTGATGAACAGAGTGTTGAACCTGATGAAGGATTTCTGGGGGATTATGCAGTGCAGGAAAACACAAGTGACATTAGACAGATTTTTCATCAAAATTGATTCTGCAGCTAAGAGACCAAGAAGAGAGGAAATCTCACCCACTTTCCTGTCTTCCATACCAGAAGTTATCTCAAGCAAGGTTGATGTTCTCTCTCTTCATACTGAACTGAACTGGAATTTGTTTCATATTTTTGTGGTTAAAAATCTGCATGGTTCAGAATGGATTAACCTTACTTATATAGAACCTGATAGAAAAATTTGATTTGGTTTGCTACCCGAATTGGTTTGTGACCATGTTCATAGGGATGACAATGGATTAATCTTATTGACACTGAACCTTATGGGAAAATTTGATTTAGCTTATGACTAATTTGATTCATGACCAGAATTGTGGAATGAATTAAGTTCATGAACCTAGGTACTACTGTATTTCCAACCTGTATTTCCAAGTGTTACATGCAGGTGAGAGACATTACATATCCAGAAGTTCTCAGAAATTCTCTCTTTTCATGTGCCTTCCTTAACACAAAAGGAAACATCCTAGCATTTCCCCAGTAAAATGTACGTTCCCCCTCAACACACATGAAAAGATGCTTCCAGAAATTGACCGGGTCAGTATTACTAATTTGTATGACAGACTCGAAATGCCAGAGCCAAGAGCACACTCACTGAAGGTAGGAATAGTTGAGCACAATCAAGAATCTGTAAGAAAGAAAAAAAAAAAGAATGCAGGGGATGCTGCATACACAATCTAGACTGTTATTTAATGAAACAAAATTGACTGCCTCCAATTTTGTGCTTTAAGAGTTCCTTCAGAGCGTATCATTGTTTACAACAATATTTGGGAGGAGTTGGTGATTCAGAAGTTTTGAGATTGCAGCCACACATTTTTTTCTGGTAAACTGAAAAACAAATCTAGCAATATGTCACATGAAGATACTAGGATGTCACTAGGAAGTTCCTGCTGTTGCTTTTTTTGTTTGTTTGTTTTGTTCTGCTGGTTCACTGTGTCAGCACCCAATGCCAGAAATCTGATGAAGGATTTACTTCCACATTTTTATCTTTCAGCAACAAGTTTCAGGGTTCTGGGGATGCCCTAGATCTTCAATTAATGGTTTCTATGCTGCATTCAGAGGGGTATTTAAGGCAGAGAGATTTTCCCCTATACCACTGTGTTGGATCACAGTGGGTGGTGCTGTACAGGGGGATAATATCTACCACACTAGCGGTTCATATACATAGGAGGATTGGCCTGGGGTCCATCTATTCACCCTCCCATTTCTTCATCTTGTTGTTTCTGTCTCTCACCATAGGATTTTCTATCTTCTCACCTTTCTTTGCACCAACTGCAGTGCCAATGATGACCTGGCCATCAGTAGTAACTGTCATTATTCATATTGAGAAAGCGTATTCTGGTACACTCTTCCTTTTGAAAGAAGAAATAAATGAGACCAATAATCACTTTTGAAAATCTTGCCCAAGGCCATAATAGACTTTAGCAGCTCAGCAACTTTTCCCCCAAATAGTTCCACCATCTACCCCCAAGTAGCACTTAGCATAAATTGGAGAAAGTTTAGCCAACTCTTTCACTTCTATAGCATAAGGATTGATTGGTTATTTTTTATTTTCAGCAAAGAATAAATGACTACCTATCCCTCGGTGAACTTCCTCTCATATCCGCCAATCTCCCTTGTACTCTAAGTGCTGTCATATGTAGTAACTTACTGGAAAGTATCAAATTCTTTATGAGGAAGAACAATTTTGGTTATAGTTGTTTAAAACTTTATTAAAAGTGAGTCTTTGGATTTCCAAAATAATCATCCCATTTGACCAGAAAGTCTGTAGATTACTCAGCCACGGACCCAAGTGTGAACAGGACGCAGAATCTGTCCTCAGAAAGCTGACTGTCTCAGTCCTGCTCCACACTTCTCACTCAAGTTCTTCCCACGAGTAAGAAAGGACTGTCCTGACAGCCCCTCGCCTACATGTTCATGGTTTGCAATTTAAGAGGAAGAGACACTATCTGTCCTCCATATACATGTATCCAATACATCCAAATATTTATTTGGAAGCAATTACTAGGATCAGGTTCATTTACCCACACAAATCATGTTGCACAAGGGAAAATGCATGATTGGGTCATTCTGGGTCACAAGGTGCCTTGTCTCTGGAACACCTAGCAGATGGAAGGTTAGTAGGCAGTTCATAAAGTAGAGGCTCTGGGATGGGCAAGGTAATCACAGTAGAAGAGGCTCATCATAGTAGCAAGGCTCAGAAGCAAGGCTCATCACAGTAGCAGAGGAAGGAGGCCTGGCCACGTTCAAATGTGGGCACTGCATTTTTGCTACCCATAGTGATTTAAGTGCCCCAACTTCATTCTGCTCTCTAATGCTTAACAGCCAATTTATGTTGTGTGGGAAGATGTATTTGCCCAGTAAGTGAAAAAGAAATCATGTGGATGTATCTTAAAATAAGAGTTCTTCAGATGAACCTGCCTCCAAGTGTGAAATGTTTTTATGAGAAAACCTCTGCAACTCAAAGTTAATTTATGCAAAGGGAGATGGGAGTTAGAATCAGCAACACAAAGCCATTTTGCAAACTGTCTTTTTCACAGTTTACATTCAAAGATTCTCACTCACCTCCCCACCAAACTG
The DNA here is from genome assembly GCA_004027455.1 of Hydrochoerus hydrochaeris. Classification (NCBI taxonomy): domain Eukaryota; kingdom Metazoa; phylum Chordata; class Mammalia; order Rodentia; family Hydrochaeridae; genus Hydrochoerus; species Hydrochoerus hydrochaeris. The sequence continues at coordinate 361,817 of PVLA01000305.1, read as the reverse complement.
AGCAAACATTTTTCACCACCTCAATACTATTTTCTTTCCCACCAATATTGCTTTCCATCTTCCTGATTATTCCAGTGAACAGATCATGTGAGAGCATTAATGATTGCACAATGCGTGAGGTTAGTAAGGTAAGTGAAGCTCATAATTACCTCATTTACATTCTTTTATTCACTGAAACAGAATTCTTAATGACTTTTATGTGAAATGCAGGGTAATCAGCACAAATGAAGCTCTCCAGTGCAGAATGGAGAAAGGAGCCAAGTTGCTGGCTCTCAGCAGAAAACATGTGATGAACGGTCAAACAAAAGAGCCCAGCATGGAAGCCTGGGATGCTAGGTTTTAGGAGACTGGGTAAATTGTTGTGTTTAAAGGACTTAGCGTAACTAGGTTAAGATATTACAAGCAAGGCTTAAAAGCAGAAAGAACTAGTACAGTCAGACCATCTCTCTGATTTTGTTTAGCTGCAACCGGCTGTTTTTGGTCAAAGTATTATGGGATAACAAAAAACAATCAGTGCATGAGAAGACCTCCATTTTAGTCCCACACAGTGCACCAGCTAGATTTGAAACACTCAGTAAATTACCTTGCCTCTTTGTTAGTTGCTTTCCTGTCTCTGGGACATAATACCCAAAATTTGAAGGAGGAGAAATTTATTGTTTGACTAATGGTTTTGGAGCATTCAGTCCATGGTCTCCAGTCTCAAGCACAGAAATAGCATGACAGAGGGGCCAAGTAGAAGGAAGCTGCTCAATCAATGGCAACCAGAAAGCAGAGAGAGAAGGGAGGACAGGCACATACAAGTCTGGCCCACAGTGATCTGCCTCTTCTGATCAAAGCGCCCCTCCTAATAGGACATTCAGCCATACCTCCATGAATGGAGTGACCCACTGGTGAGCACAGATCCTCCATGATTCCACCACCTTCTGAGAGTCCCACCTCTGCATAAGAGAGTGTGGGGAAACATTTTGTATCTGAACTATAACAGCTTCTCTGTACTGCTTTACCAGTCATCTACTTAGGAAATAAAAGGTACACATTTCATAATAACCTGGGAAGGATTTTCTTAAGACAGATTCATTTGGCTTCATCCAAGTATAGTGGTTCAGTCCCTCCAGCAGAAGGTTTAGATTATCACTGTTATGGATTAAAAACTGGTGCTCAACTTAACGCCAGCTGGATTATATCAGCAGAGTGTACATGTTCCACCTGAGGAAAGTTGCCAGCATAAATAGAGACGTGGAAAAGGAGAAGCTATCACGTTAGTGCGTTAAGGTGTTAATTCGTTGTAGGTTCTCCTATGTGTTGCTGTTTGAGCCGTCGATTCTCCTGGAGGAGACCTGGTCTTCACATCAAGCATTGCTTCCTGGCTCCAGAGAAGATGTGTGCCGTTTGGTCTCCCGTATGAACTCGTCACGCTGCCTTCCTGGCATGTACTCAACTGTGCTTATTGTCGGAGGAACTCAGGTCCTCTGTGTCACTGAGGATGGCTGTGGTGCTTTTCAGGACAGCCCTGGTCTTGTTGTGAGTACAACTTCTTGGTTCTAGCGTAGGACCCTCCATCTACCAGCACAGCTCCTTCACCCCACTGGCCTAGACTTCCTAGATTCCATTGCTGACCTTTGGGTTTTCCCAGCACGGATCCATAAAAGAGACTGGCATGAGTCCTTCTTGTGGGCTCTGGACCACCAGTTGGACTTGTGGAAGGCGTTATAGTGAGCTCTGGGTCTTTATCTGGACTCATGTGGGACATTGCTGTGGGATTCAGGCCCTTGGCTAAAATAGTCTATGTCTTTGGTGTTGTGGATAGATTTCCTGCATTTTCTTGTGTTAACTCTGGGTGACCATCATAAAACAATATTATAAACTCCATGTCCTGATTCTAATTGTTCTCTGCACAACCCCTGACTACAACAATCACACTTTGAACTAAATCCCTAGGTGATTCACTAACAAATATCTTAAAAAAAAAACATTCAAAAAATACATATAAACAAAAAACTCTTCATGCTAAGAAACAAAAATAAGGTAGAACAGAGTAAAAATAAAGATTATTCAATTAAAATTTACACTGATAAGAATATGACAACACAGGTATTTAAAAAGCAAAGTAAATATACCAAGTGTGTGATTCTCATACTGAACTTAACAGCAATTTGAGGCAGACAGTGCAACAGACAGAGACCATTTCCTAACATTAATGAATCCTAATCCTGGAGGTACCCTCCATATGAAGATTATCTAGATGGGAAAAGAGGAGAATTAACTGTAGAAACTTCAGACCAAGTTTTGTACCACTCTTAATTTGCTTATAAAATTCAGTGTGGTCCTTATTTGACTAATACAATCTCAATCTATTCACTTCCTGCAAATACTTATAGAATATATAAATGATTAATGTGATATCTACACCCTTTCCATCTCTGATACATCACTGTCATGTTGGAACCTAAGTGCAGAGTTGCCAGATATTCCAATTATTTTAGAGTTATTTCAGATTGTTTTCATGAGCATGATGCTGTTTTTAAATGTGAAATAACTGAAGATCACGTTAAGGTTTTTAGGATCCCAAACTTTCTGAGCCAAGAAAATTTTACTCTGTGTATCACCTCATATTTATACAGTAATTATATTCATGAAGAAAAGGTATCCATGCCCTTTGAATCAAAATTTCTAACAGTTTTGTCAGCTATGAAAGAGTGGGTGACTGGTGTCTTTTTTTTCATAAAACCAGCTCTCATGATTTCTTTTTTTCTTACAGGAGATGGCATAAGCATGGCTTATCACTGTAGTGAATTATAATGCTACCAGTAGAAGTCAATGCATTGACACCATATGGCAGCTAAGGGGTCATCTCTGACTTTCCTTCACTAGATGTCAGTGTCCTGAGTAAAATAACAATGTCAGGGGTGCCTTCTCCACATGTTGAATTAGTATGTGTTCCTCTCCACAATGCTACTGCAGAATTTCTACTTTATCATCAAAGTTTGTGTAAGTGACTTGTTCTGTCTTTCTGCTCCTATCCTTATTTCCCTCCTGTGGAAAACACATTACAGCTGCAGGGAGTGCAAAATTTAACTATACATTACAGCCTGATACTTCTTAATTTCCTGTGTCTCTCTGGACTACAATCCAATAGCTTTGGTGCCCTGGAGCAGACAGAGCTGAGATTTGGAAGTTGGGTTTGGGAGGGGTTAGACAGCGGTCAAGGGACCTGCCCAGGGTTTGCCTGCGGCACTGCAGTACCAATCAAGCTCAGAGTCGGTCCTGCCTCGCTCTAGACTCGGTCCATGATCTATGGAGCTTTGGTTCCTGCAGGTTGTTTGTACAAGAAGCTCTTTTTCCCTCTTCCATGGTTGCAAAATATTTTTTTCACACAAATGCATGCAGTCCCTCTCTCTAGAAGATGGTCAGAAGAATAAAACAACTTTAAGTAGAATTTTGAGGTTTGTGTCTATGCAGGTTCCAGAGAAAGATAAGGGCACAAGTCTGTGGGTGCTGCGTTGGTGAACTAACCCCATTGTCATAAAGCAAAAATGGTCCCTGTTTTTTTTCATAAAGTCTGTTTACAAATACTTTTGAAACTTTGAATTACTGTTGCACATTTCCTTAGGTAAAATATATGTCCAGGTGACTCATTCCACTCTATGGTGGTACTTCTGGTTACAAATTTAACTCGTACCACAAGTCTGGAGGAGATGACTACATTCTTGTTCATGCAGGGAAGATGGCCACAGTCATTTACCTTACCCAGCGTACACCTCATGGACAGAAGCCGTATTTTGCTGACTGCTTTTGTTTTTGAACCAGGCTGTTCAAAAACAGAAGTGTTCATGAGCTGAGGTTCTGCACGGTGCATTGCTCCTTGGATGAACTGCCCTTTTGGGCTTTCTCAACTCCTCTGGTTCCTCTATGAGAATTAGGAATATGCACGGGTGTTTAGCATGACTCCAACTATCATGACCTTGCTAACAAATGAGTGCTGCCAGCTGCCACCTGTCTTTTGCCCTTGGAGTCTCCTGGCCTTTGCTCTACGCTCATCCTCTTTTCTAAGACCCCTTGAGCCTCCCCACCACCAAAACTTCAAGTTGTGGGAAATATTCTCTGCCATTTGTGGAATATTCTTTTACAAAGGTCCACAGTTGTTTTGCCCTCATTAGGTTGTAGAATTCATTGAAACTGCTTTCAGATCTTAAACTCTTCCTTTTGCCAACATATGTAGCTCAGTAAGCTGCCTCTGTGTTCAAGTAATAGCAATTCCTTAGTCCTAAGAATCCCTGATCCGAACTATGGCTCATGTGCCTTGTGCCAAGCTCACTGTCTTGAAAATATACATCCCAAGTACCATTTCTCAGAAAATTGCTTGAGATAGGCTGTGCAATTAGAAGTAGGTGGTAAATCAGGAAGATAAAAAGATTGAATCAGGAAATCACCTAGCCAGGACAATGAATAGGGAAGATCTTAAATTGATAGGTAGACAACTATCATAGATTACAGAGATTAACTGGAAAAAAGGAGGAGTGTAACATGCTATTTTCAGAGTACATGGTTACAGTGCACTTGGCAATCTCAACACAATTAACTAAGAAATTATTACAAATATTAAGAACAGACAGGAGTTTTTTAATAACAGTTTTAGTATTTCAAATATAAATAGTTTATGTTTGCTCAAAAATCACTTAAGAAATAAATGCAAGATGAGTTAATATAAACGATACCAGTCAAAAAGCATATAAAAATATCTCGTGAATATCTATAAAATCAAAATGAAAATATAAAAGTACCTAACAAAATATATTACAACAATATCTAATAGGATGTCTTACAAAATATCAAATAAATTTTCAAAATCTGTATGATGAAGATTTTCACACTATATTGGAAACCAAACTGATATAAACAAGAACATGTATCTTTTACTGCATAAGAATAAACAATATTGAGGTTACCCTTTCAAGTCACTGTACTTTTAATGGAATCCATTAAAACATTGTTTGTTATATATTTGTGAAACTAGTGAAGTTAATTCAAATTCAAGTACAAAAAGAGACAGGTGAGAATATCCAAATAATTTCTTAAAATGAGTACTTAGGAAGGAATTGCATTACCAGATAAATAACTATCATAAAACAGTAGTAAATAGGCTGTTACTGATACATAAATATACTAATGGAACACATCCAAAACAATACAAATATCTAGAGGATTTAGAAAGTTATAAAGTCAGTGTCTTACGGCAATCATGAAAAGATGTAATATTATTTTTAATAAGAGAAAAATGACAATTCTCCTGTATCCCATCAGCAGTTTCCTCTGTACTAACATTTCACATTATTATGGTACATTTGTTACAATTAATGAACCAATAACAACAGATTATTACTAAATCCCATACTTTATTCAAATTCCTCAGTTTTTATCTAATGACTTTTTTTTTCTGTTCCAGGAACTACATCACAATTAGTCATCATGTCTTTTAAATTGCCCTTGCCTGTGACAGTCTCTCTCTCATGTTTTTCTTATTTGTAGTGATGTCCACAGTTTTGAGGAGTACTGGTAAGGTATTTGGCAGACTGTATTTCATGTGTATTTTTATGATGATTTTTCTCACGTTTACTGTTATGGCTTGTGTCTGGACAGCTCCCCAAGCCTCATGCAGTCATAGGCAGGGCTTTTCGGAGATGAACAGATCTAGAGTGTGTGATCCTGAACTTAAGGATGTGTGATTACTAAATGAGCCCACTGATTGGTTTGACGTAGCTGTGGGTGTGGATAATGGGAAGGCCCTCCCTGGGTAGGCAGGCTGGATTGACTATAAGGGACAGAAATGGTGGTCACTCCTGATTCACTTTTTTGTTGCCTTGCTGCCTTCTGCCCACCATCAACCGTTTCTCCTCTCCATGCCATCCTGCCTGGGAGCTAGCCAGCTGTGAACTGACACATCTAAACATGAAGAGCTGTAAGAAACCTCTCATCTTTTAACCTTGGACATTGGGTATTTTGTCTCAGCAATGAGACAAAGCAATTTATGTCTCAGTTACTTTTCTCTTGTTGCTGGGACAAAACACCCAACACCCAAAATGAAGGAAGGAAAGGTTTATTTAACTTATAGTTTTTAAAGGTTTTAGTTCATAATTGGCTGGCTGCAAGGCAGGGTGGCATGGCACTGGGGTAGCACTTCAAGGCAGCAGCCAGAGCAAAAGCAGCCAAAGCAAAGAGGGGGAAGCAAACAAACCTCTTCTCCTGGCTTATAATGCACACAGCCCATTCCCCCAGCTCTCACCCCACCCATGGCAGGTGTAGCGCTCATGAAATCTCCATGCCCTCTTTTGCAAGGGATGAGGATATTTACCCAGTAAGGATCCTAGCTCTCAGCTGAGTCTCTTAGTTAAGCTTCTAAACCTCTAAAGTTGACACAATGTATCAGTCTTACCAGTTTACTCCTAGGCTTTGTCTTTCAGAGAAAAAGGAAGAAGTAATACCATTCTCAACACCCCAGATCAAGGCACACACCCCAGCATGACCTGTCCTGTGGATGTGACCTTGGCCGTCCAGGGGATGGAGTGTTTATCAAGTGCTCCGTTGTGAAGTTACTCTCTCTACCCCTTCAGTTACTCTGTGGGCTGTCAGGAAATCATTCTAATTGTGTGGGAAATTACACACTGGCATACTTTCTCCATTTTAAAAATTCAGTCATTTAGTTATATCAGCATGGAGTTACAACTAACAATTTTGTGCCTTCATTATAACCCAGTAATTATTTATCTTTTCTTGTTGTTGTTGTTACCCATTGCTCAAATTTCTCCAAATTTGGCCATGGAGAAACCTTTCGTTTGTCTTCTGCATCCCTCTAACATGTCTCTGTCACTTTGTTTGGGTTTTTATTTTGAACATTTGCTTACCTATGGGCACATTGTGTGTATTTTCTGCTCAGCCCTGGATCAGACAATTTTTCCCCAAAATGCTGCTACTTTTATTAGAGAGTGGTAGTGAATGCAAGATCTGGGCACTAGTTTTTGTTGTTGTTATTGTTGTTTTTTACTATTATAGGGTAAACCATTGTGCACTAGACCTGTTGGCTGGCATAGCAAAAAAATATAATATATGATATGTATTAATCATACTTTTTCTAGGTATGTTACTATTATGATTTCCATAAATATCCATCTGTGTCAACATTAAATTTGGATTACAGTATGTCTCCAAATTTAACATATCATGTGAATCATTCTAGACCTCTCCCCTGGCTTATCTGTTTTATCTGTAACTTTGGACACTTAATGGTAAGAAAACTGGATCCCTCTATCTGTCATCCACTTATGCAGTTGTTTAGTTCTAACATACTTTTCAGACACGTTAGCAGTACCCTTGTGAAGAAAAAAACCTTTGTTAGAAAACACTGCTATGTGCTGCTCTTTTGATCTTCAGCCCTGAAGATTTCATTCATTTTTAAAGTCACTTAGGTTAACCCCTTTACCTTGCACATGAGAAAATACGGTTCTTCATAAATTTATAATGCACTTAGATTATTTTTATCACAGTGTAGTAGTCTTGAGTCTTCTAAACTAAGTTTTAAAAATTTGCATAAGACTGTTTCCAGTGCTGTAAAGTTCATGTACCTGCCATTAGAGTGTCATACAAAATAGTTTCACCATCCTATAGAAACTCTGTGTTCTGTTTACTTAATCTTTCTTCTACTGCAAATGCCTGGAAGCCACTAATCTGTTTACCATCAGAACATTTTTGCCTATTCCAGATTATCTCTAAATGGAATTATGTAAGATATAGACTATGCGTCTGACTCATGTCAATTAGAATACTTTGTACCTTTTTAAAATCAATGAAAAGGGCCAGGGATTTAGCTCAGCAGTATAAGCACCTGCCAGGCAAGCATAAGGTTGTGAGTTCAATTCCTGGTACCAAAAATCAAATCAAATCAGTGAAGAGTAAGTAGTCCACTAGAAAATATGCATTTGCTTATCCATTACTTTATTCAAGAATATCTTGGTTATTTCTAGTTTTGGTAAGTTATAAAGCTGCCATAGACAATCAGATACAGCTTTTATGGATAAACTTTCAAATCAGTTGGGAAACTAACTAAGACAACAGTTGCTGGATTGTATAGTGAAAACTGTTTCACTCTGTAACTGTTTCACAGTGCACCAGCAGTGAATGGCAATTCCTGTTGCTGTCTTTGTTAGCAAGTAACATTGACAATTTATTGTATGGTGATTTCCCATTGTGGTTTTAGTTTGTTTTTCTCTTTGTCGCTGAGCATCTTTTTGTGTACTTATGTGTCACTTCCATATTTTCTGCTGCAGGACCTATTCAGATCTTTCCCATCTTTTAGTTGGGTTGACATCCTGAGTAGTAAGAGTTCTTTCCCTTCCAAACATTTTCACAAAGCCAGTGGTTTGCTATAAATTTTCTTTTAAATCTTTTGCAGAGGAAAATTTTAGTTTTCATAAGGACAGCAGTATCAATTTTTATGTATCCTGCTACTACTTTAAACAAACTATAAAAATAAAAAGTGCTAGGATAGTAACTCAGTTCTAGATAGGTTTCCTACCATTTGCAATCCCCACTACAGGGGAAAGGAAAAGAAGAAAAGACAAGCAAAAAGAAAAGAAAAGAAGTCGTGATGAGAATGTACACCAGTGATAGAGCACCTGCCTAGCATGGGTAAGGCCCTGGGTTCAATTCCCAGTGTGATAAGAAAAAGTATTTTATTTTATCTTTATCTATTATTTTTCTAGATTTTGTTCTTTTTTATTTAGAATAAGTTTTCTTATCTGTATTATTTCTTTCTGGTTGAAGAATTTCTTTTATTGTTTGTTATAGGAAAGGTCTGCCAGTGATGTTTCTTTCAATTTTAATTTGTTTGGGAAAGTATTACTCCTTCCATTTTGAAAGGTGATTTGGGGGCCAGGGATTTAGCTCAGTGGCATAAGTACCTGCCTGGCAAGCACAAGGTCATGAGTTTGGTCCCCAGTACCAAAAAAAAAAAAAAAAAAGAAAAAGAAAAAGAAAAGATAATTTTACCAGATACACAGTGGTAAGTCACTGGCACATTCTTCTAATTTTTTAAATACTTTGCTATAGTCTTCTCTTGGTTGGTGGTTTACACAAACCTCTATGGCACACCTTAACCTGACAGTTTTTCTAATTAAGAAGTTTTTGTTTTTGCTTTGTTTTGTTTTCCTTTTCCAAGGTCCTTTGAATTTGGCTGTCTGCAATTTGAATAAGATGTGCTGAGTAGTGTACGTGTGCACACAACACCAATAGTAGTAGTAGTGGGGGGGGTGGTAATAGTACTTAGTAGTGACTATCTTGCTTATTGCTCTGAGCTTTCTGGACCTGTAGCTTGTGTCTTTCATTAATTTTGTGACCTTCTCTGTCCTTATTACTTCATTATGTATTTTTCTTCTCTGTTCTTTTTTTCTTGAATTCTAATTTTTTATATGAAATACATTTTAACATGTTTCAAAATTATTTGATATTCTGTTCCCTTTTTTGAGGTCTTGTTTATTGATTTTTTCCTTTTCATGTCAGCTTGGCAAGTTTGTGTTATACTGAAGGTCACTTACTATTTTTGCAAATATATCAAGACTATTCATGAGCTCATTAAAGACCCTCTTCGGCTTTATTGATTACCATTTCCCTTATAATGCCTTCTGAGATATTCTTTTTCTCTGCTCACAGTGGGTTTCCCCTTTGGTGCTTTTACTGTATTAATTATAATATTTCTGACAATCCCAAATCTTTGTTATCTTGCTGTATTTGAGGCTGGTTTTGCTGGTCCTCTATTCTTTCACAATGCTTTTGATTTTGACAAGCTTTGTACAATTTTGTTGTATTCTGGACATTTGTGTAGAACTAAGGTAAACAGGCCTTTAATGTGAGGGTTTATGTTTATCCAGCTAAGAGATGAAACGGGGTTAATGTTTGCTGTGCTGTAAATATCACAGGCTTGAGATCGCCCTGCTCGGTCTTTCTTTTCTCCTTCTCTTTGGTGCTGGGCTTCCCTCAGTTGTCCTCTGGGAGTTTGTCTTGTGACACTTTCAGATGAAACATTAGCACTAGTGTTGCAGGTAATAAAATTAAGTGTAATGATATTTCCACACTTGCTAGTGGGCTTAGTATGAGGACTCATCCACCTCTCCCCTTGAGTGCTATGTTTCTGATCTATTTATCTAAAGTTGCTATCCCTTCTTATATTTTTTTCTTCTTTATGCAAGACAGGAAGATGAGAAGGAGTTGTATGAAGAACTATGTTCTCCTATCTGGGATAAGACTCTGGCAAATGGTTTTCTACCTTTCTTATGGAGGCGATGGTGGATTTCAAAGTGTTTCTTGTTCCATTCCTACTGGAACCGGAATGTATTTCTCTGACTTCTATCAGAATTTCTAGTGGTAAAGCCCACAAAAGTGTGCCCTTCCCAGGACTAGAGCCCTGGGAAGATTCTGACTCTCCCTTTCGTCTATATGCAGCCTCCAGCCACTTGTCATAATTAGTATTTAAATATCCCTGCTGATAAAGGACGCCAGTGTCTCCTGTAGGTAAGCAGATCTGGATTTCCCTGCTATCACTGCATTCTGATAGGTACAAGAAAAGTAATTGTTTTAAAATAGGTTCTTATTTTGTGTATGTACGAGCTACAGTAATTTCTTCTAAGATATTTATATGTCTAAACTGAGAACTTTTATTAGACTTTAACTTTTGCTCTTTTTTTCTCAAGAACAAGAAATGTGTGATTTCCTTCAGCCTTGGTTCAAGTAGATTTGCTCTCCAATTTTGATTTCTACCTGAACAAAAACAAGTGCTGATCCAGCTTTCCTAACAATGGCTAAATAAGGCTGAAGCCCTCAGATGGAAAAATCACTAAAATAAAAAGTCCATTTTGCTTCCTTTCGAACATGCCAAGCAAAATAGAGAAAATAATGCCTCCTTTGCTGTGCCAGCATTGTATTTATGATTTACTGCATCTCCAAAATTTCACTTGAATAAACCGAATAATTGGCCCTTTCTCTCTAAATATGGAAAGGTTAATAATATAAAAGAATCAGGGCCGTAATTACCTGTCATTCACTGACACTGTTTGTATCACCCATTTCATAACTAAGCCTCCAGCAAGAAAAATACAGTTTATTTCGTTTGCATAAAACAATGAAATAAAATCACTAATGAATTTTTCAAAAGGAAATCACTGTTTCTTGTCTATGTCTTTATATGTGTTTGTGTGTGTATGCATTTATGTGTGTCATATCAAAAGAATACCTCTATTCAGTAAAATTGTAAAAAGGGGGTTGAGTGGTTTTCAAAGTAACAGTGAAGAATATAGGTAAGCATAATTTTTCTTATCTCTCTTTTTTTTGTCTCGCTTCTTTGTTTCAAGAGTGGTTCTAGTCCCTCTTAATAGCATTAGCATTAGTGTTGCAGCTAATAAAATTATGTAAAATGATGTTTCCAGAAGGCATTTGTCGTCCTTGTTAGATTAAGAAATCCTGAGTGCCAAGAATCTGGGAAAACCCAATAAGCCATGGAGCTGCAAACACAGATGTCCTATTTCTGCATTTAAGTTGTCATAATTACCAAGCTCTGCTTTGCCATTGGTATAGATTGAAAGTTTCTGTTCCTTTAGAACTTATATGTTGAAACCAAATTCTAGGGTATTGGAATTGGTAAGTGGGGGTGTCAGATGTGATCAGGTCAGGAGGCAGGGTCTTCATGAAGGAGAGTACTCCCCGGAGTGTCAGACCCCTCTAACCACGCGAATTCTCAGTGATAAGACCAGCTCTCTGTGAACCAGAAGGCAAGCCCTCACGAAATACTGAATCTTCTAATATTTTGATGCAAGATGTTCAATCATCCAGAAGTGTGAGAAAAAAATTCTGTTATTTTTGAACCACACATTTTGTGATCGAGATTGTTCTTTTCTATTTTAGCAGCTTGAAAAAACCAAAGCAACCACATTTGTGGAAAAGATCGTAAACGGAAAGTGTATGAAGAATGACCTATTATATAAAATTGGTGAATAGATATTTACACATCACCCTTGTGAGAGAAACTCAAAGCAGCATAGTAATGGCTTGGAAACTAAAATGACATTTTGAACCATCATCCATGGAAAGTGCAGCAGAACTTGCAGTCGGATTTTAATGAGTTTTTTCTGCTTAAGAAAGAAAATAGCAACATTTTCCAGAATAATGTAAGCAGGTTCAAGGTCTAACGGTAAAATTTTTCAAAAACTCCAAGTTGCAATGAAAATTATTTGATATAAAAAGGCTAGAAAATTGATCAATTCTAAAGAGAAAAGACCAGCTCTCAGGCTGACATGACTCAGATGTTAAAATTAATCAAGAGTTTAACCATCTATTATAACTATGCCCTATGACATAAAGCTAAATACTCTTTAAATAAATAGAATATAGAAGTTGTAACATACAAGTAAAAACTATGCAAAATAATCCAATTGAAATTTTATAATTCAAAAATATAATAACATGTTACTTAAAAATATTTATCGAATAACTTTATTAGCAAAATGGACACTACTAAGGGTAGTCAGTGATTTGAAAGTCATATATAAAATTATTACACCTAACAAACAGATAAAATATTTTAAAAACTGCTTACCTAATTTTAAATGAAAATAAAAACACTTCAGGATTATTATTAGCTATACTCTATGCTATATAGTGTGTGTGGTTCTCAACAAAGGCTGGACAACCAAGCACTTCCCTTAGGATAAAAACATGATAATCAAAGAAACTGTAGATATACATCTTATTCACTCGTAGAAATGGGCACCTCCTGGGCCTGCTCTTGGGATGATACATTTCTCTGAAAACAATAATAGGCAGAAAATTTCACAGAGAAGAGAGATTGAAGAAAAGTTTGGGGTTCTCATAAGTAAATATTTATGGACTTTCTTGTCCCTCTCTATGAGGTCAGGCCAGTAGAGCGAAGAGTAATCCAGCTGCATTTTGATATTGCTTAACAATATTTTATCTGTGTCACAGCCATTGGTCATTGCCTAAGTGAAAAATTCCTGGACTGGTAAAAGCCATGAGCTCACACACCTCATGCGTCCATTGATGACGTGGTCTTGCAAGACAGCTACTCTTAGGAGAAGGAGGTGGTTAACAAATATGAAAGTGGAACAAGGAAATGAAAAGTGCTAATGCTGGGAATGTAATATGAATAAAAAGTAAACGAAGATAAAGAGGAATTAGCTGACCACAGGATGCTGACCTTTCAGATCTCTATACTGAAACTCTCTGGATCCAGAATTTATACTTTTACTCTTGTTTTGCAGGACATGCATTTTTTTAAATTTTTAGTGACCACTCTATGTTCAAAATATTTAATTGTTTTAGTGATATAAAAAGTAAATGTTGGGCAACCTGCTTGGGACCCCTTCTGTCTCTTTCAGACAGAAGTTTTCTTTCTCTCAATAAATATATTCTACTCTTAAAAAGAAAAGAAAAGAAAAGAAAAGAAAAGAAAAGAAAAGAAAAGAAAAAAATTGTCTTTTTCTTCCAGTTATGTTTTTTTCCAGATTGTTTATACTATTTTTGTTGAAGTTGTAGTTTTCATTTTAAAGTACCAAAGTGCATGTATTTTATGTCTTTTCCAGATTGATTTCTTATTCTGTTACTATACTGTTAATTTTTTTTACTTTTCTTTTTACAATTAAATGAATATGAAATTATTTCTTTTGCTTAATATGAGGTACAGACACAGCTTTTTAAAAAAACAACCCAAGGGGGATGGCAGTAGCTTATTGGTTGGATTAATATTCCTGGGCCTCTCTGCGTCCATGCCTACATGAACTCAGGCCACGCAGAGGGTATGTAAGTCCACGGAATCAAGGCCTAACACACAAAGGTATGTGGGGGTATTTAAACATTTCCAGTCTGATGGACCTGGAGTGTTATGCTGTGGAGGCTGGATGCGCACTGATCTGATTAGGAGCACAGGAAAAACTCACTTTGCATAGCAGCATGGGGCCAAAAAGAACTTTTGCAAGCTGAATACAAAAGCAATCTAATTAATCAATGGAAAAATTACAACTGTTAATTAACCTTTAAAAGTTCCTGTCCAAATATTTTAAATGGTCTAATGTTTACCAAATGCACAGTAATTTAAAGTACTAGAAATACTAAGAATTGAAATGCTTTATTTATTTGCAAACAGGTTATTGAGAGCTATTTAAAGCATGCTCGTGTCCTTGTTGTACAACAGGATACATAGAACACAATTCTTTTTTTGCACTGACAAATTGGCATACTCCTAAATGTAGAGTATTTTATCCTACAGACCTTTGTCACAAGAGTGCAAATATCACTGACGGTTTCATTGTCGTAAAGGTCTTTGGTGGGTGTCGCTTCCACTGGGCATCTTTATCCTCTTCATTGGAACTGTGCTACTGTTCAGGTAGGTAAGTTCGCCCTCACTGCAAGTGAGTTCTGGCATCAAATTAGATGCTCTCAAGCAATGACGATGTCAGCATCCTGTGGTCAGCTAATTCCTCTTTATGTTCGTTTATTTTTTATTCATATTATATTCCCAGCATTAGCACTTTGCATTTCCTTGTTTCACTTTTATATTTGTTAACCAACTTCTCCTAAGAATAACTATCTTTCAATACCCATGGGAGATCGGTTCCCTCTTTTTCCAGGTCTGCCAAATATCACACCCATGGCTGTTCATGTCCCTTATATGAAATGGTGTATGATTTGTATAAACCTGTATACATCTGGTAGATTTCATCACTCATAGATTACCGTATTTATGATACCTCATACAATCTAATGTTAGTTAAGTAATTGTTACAGTATATTGTTTAGGAAGTATGAAGAAAACTCTATACACATTCAGTACAGGTACAATGTCTTTTGTTTTGCTTAAAAATATTTTGCTTGAAGACAGCTGAATTCACAGACATAGATTTCACAGGTATAAAGGGGGCTGTCTTCATGCACTTTTGGATGAAATGATACACGGTACAATTCCTAGCAGACTAAGAAGTAATGCAGTTATGTACATTGCCATCCATGTGTGAACTACATAACAGACATGCAATGACCAATTACAAATACAAAAACAAGTAAGGAAATCGATCATTGATCATGATGAACATCTGTTGCACGGTGATTTGTGAACCAAGAGCTAGCCAAAAGCAAAGTTTGCATGAGAACTTTGGAGTTTGTGTAGATGGTTCTTAAAAGTGAAATTATGTTGGGGCACTTACGTTGCTTAAGTGACTAAAATTTGAGAATATTAGAATTATGCAAAGAAAAGACTGGTTAATAGAATGAGTATCTCTTAATACACATGACCTTTCCGATCTCCTACACTGAAAATCTCTGGATCCGGAATTTTCACTTTTACTTCTGTTTTGCAGGAGATGCATGTCTTTTTGATTTTTAGTGAACACTTTATGTTCAAAATACTTAATAGTTTTAGTGATATGAAAAATAAATGTCTTTTTCTTCCAGTTATAAGTTCTTTTTCCAGATTGTTTATACAACTTTTGTTGATGTTGTAGTTTTCATTTTAAAGTAGCAAAGTATATCTATTTTACATCTTTTCCAGATATAATTTCTTATTCTGTTACTATATTGTGAAAGGTTTTTTTTACTTTGATTTTTACAATTAAATGAATATAAAATTTTTTTGCTTAGTATGAGGTACAGACATAGCTTTTTAAAAACACGGTGGCTAATTTGGCCTAACAAATTATTAAGTAGTGGTTTTTTTCTTTCTTAAATAAATCTCCACATACACTCGGGCTGATTCTCAGAGTTTCTCTGTCCTATTAACCTAGATAAATATTTATGAATCTAAATCATGACATTTTAACTACTACAACTGTATGGTAAGATTGCTATATTGAATTTCCATGTCCTTTCCTTCCTTAAAAGTATTTTGGTAATTCCTCATTCTGATTATTTCATATAAATTTTAGAAACAATTAAGCCATGGCTGTATTAAAATTGTGTTGAAACCTGGTTAAATTATATCCTTCTTTATTTTCATAAATATGGTTTATAACTTTTTCTTATATCCTTTGTTTTCCTTTAATAGGTTTATAATTTTTCTACACAAATCTTGCATGACCTATCTCTGATAATTTCCAAGGTACTTTATACTTTTCTCACTAACACCAATGGTTATATCCTAAGGACTCTAATTTCTAGTGGGTTATTTTCAATGTAAAGAGGTATTATTTATTTTTGAGGTTGATATAGAAATCTTATTAAATTCTATTAATACTCCAAATGTTTTATATAACATACTGAATATTTTATAGAAATTAGAATGTTAAGTATTGATAATAATCTGTTTTCTTTCCTTTTTTATATACTTCTCTTCTTTTGTCATATTGCATTGTAAGTTATTTCCAGTCCACTGCTGGATAAACTCAGTAATCGCAGACCTTCTATTTCCTGACATTCGCAAGAATAGTTTAACTTTTTGAAAACTCATCATAGCATCTGTGGTAAGTAGTGATAGATTCACTTTATAGGAATATAGATATTTTTCTTTAACTTTCATAAATGTTAGTTATGAATAGACGGAACTTCCATTTTTCTTTTAAATAATCAAATGATCACTTGGTTTTAATATTCAAAGTCATTATTAAAAAATATCCTGGAAATATATAAAGGTCATAGCAACATACAGCAACCAACAGCTTACTGATTCAGATAGTTGCATGTAAAGTCCTTTGTGTAACAGGTGATTGATTCAGTTTTTCTATATGAAGAATCTGCTATGGGGAATCTGATTCCGAAGTCATTGTAGTCCAGAACAGAGTGCTCCAAGTAGAGTCTAATCTGGTCGGATTTCTGTAATGAGCTCCCTCATCTACTTCAGGAGAATAGAGGTGTGTGTGAGTGAGTGTGTGTGTGTGTGTGAGTGTGTGTGAATGTGTGTGTTAGCATGTGTGCTTTTTCCTAATGCTTTTGTTTTGTTTTTCTGCCTTTCTGTCTTCCAACACAGGTTGTACTGTGAAATAATTCTCTAGAGTCATGAGATCATACAAAGTAATTTAGAAAAACTTGCATTCACCTCGTAGTCTTGCCTGCAACCTTTGAACATAAGGGATCCCAGTGAGCTGAGTCTTGGTAATGAAACCGCTTAAATCTACATTTGCAATGAGCAAACCCAGACTTCTTTCTGCCAATCTAAGCTTTTGGGTTCCGCTTTGAAGTGACCTCTGCCTAGCTCGCGTTATTTTTCTGTGTCACCTTCCTTCTTTGCCCCGAGGTGAGTCCGTGAACCACTCGCGTAAAGCCAGAGGACTCACGAGGGGACCTGGACAGACGCACTGACCACCACCTGGAAATTTTCCTGCTGGGCAAGACGCCTTGCTAACAGGGAGGGAAGAGAGGGATGGAGTCTGTCCTGCTGTGGGGAGTTGGTGGACAATGGCCAGATACAACTCTGCCGTTAGAACTGAAACAACCTGACAAAGAGGCCACATGCAGGGGGAACGCAGGAGGAACACAGCTGTCCTCGCAGCCTTCCTCGAAACCCAGCAGCCTTTGGTTTTGTTTTCACTGTGCCCATCAACAGGGCAGGCAGAAGGGGGAAAAAGCAGAGCTCGGTCCACCTCTGTCTAGTGAGTCCCCCAAACTGTACCCCCACAGCTTCACACCACCAACACGCACACCGAGCAGCACTGTGCAGCTCGTCTGTGTCTCTGCCCTACTATGAGGGGTCAGAACATGCTTCAAAGGGGCCACATTAAAAAAGTGCTCCCTGCTCTCTGCTTCATCCACTTATCATGGAGCGGGGAGCAAATAGCCTTTTTAAATAATTCATTTGCTGATCTATTTATGTTTATTTTCTACCAATTTAAACTAAATTGAATGTCAATAGGACGTTTAAATACATGATTATTCCTACTTTACCTGGAGAATTTGGAACAGTGTTGGGTACTTAGCAGTAAGTATTTAATAACTGTGTTCAGTGGAGAATGAACGAAGTAACATTTCCTCCCATAATCACTGGCATCATGTCAGGCACTGGCTAGCAGGAATTGTGTAAAGACTAATTCATGAAATGCCACCATCTCCTCTTCATGTCCATGCTGAAGACCCTGAGGAATACGATAATCCAAGCTGGGTGGTGGGCCTGCTGGGTCCAATTTCAAAGCGTAATGCTGAAGTGAGGTTAAGGAGTCAGTGGGTGTCTGTCTTCCATTTAACTGCCTTCCTTTTTCTATATCATTTGCCCCTAGTCCTAACTCCAGAAATACTCCTAAATGCAGAATTATGAACAGATGAGTTACATGTCACTATGATATCAGGCCCTGGGGAAAGAAAGCTACAGACTTCCTGAAGCGGATCCTTGGCCAAAGACAAATCCAATGGGACCAGATCTATTCCAGTTTCTCGGGGAGGCTTGTGGTCCATCGAGAGCTCCTCATGATTTAAGATTGTGAAACAACAACCATCACAAGCATATATATATATATATATATATATATATATATAGTTAAATTAATGATTAATGTTTTCTAAGAAAACCAGTTGAATAACCTTCCAATTCATCACATCCAATATTGTGTAAAGAAGAAAATAGAATGAGCGCCATTTTCTCCTTTCTGGAATCCTCCAGAAGGGCATACAAAGAGGAAAACACAATATAAAAACATATCCCCTCAACAAAAGTCTCAGAAAATGGTTTTGTTTTCATAGTGTGTGTGTATGTGTGTGTGTGTGCCTGTCCTTGTGTGCCTGTATAATGAATGTATGTCACTGTATGCATACTGTGAAAATAGTTACTCATTCACATATTCAACAAATAACTACCTATTGCATGCCTACCATTAATTTGGGTATGGAGATGGAGCCCTAGATAAAGTAGACACAATATTTCTTGTTTCCTTAACTTGATGCTCTTGTTATCATAGCGAGTTGTAATTACATACAGTCCTTGAGTTATGGATTGACTTTATGGTAATGTGAAAGCAAATATGTATTCATTAGAAACTGTACTTCAGTTTTGAATTTTGATCTTTTCCTGGGCTTATGACACATGATAAAATAACCTCTCAGGATGCTGGGTGCTGGAAGCAAATCACAGCACCCAGCCAGCTACAAGATCATGAAGAGAAACAGTTGATACTCTGCTGGCTACTGTGTTCCATCAGTCAAGTATGTGAACTGTGTTTTCTACCTTTTGTATTCTCAATCCAAAATGGGTTTCCTGGGACAGGACCCTATTATAAGTGAAGGAATACCTATGAACCTTGTATGCAGCAGACCCAGATCTTTCTGAATTCATATCAAAATGGCATTGGGAAAAATAGAATATAAATCAATGGTCTAGTCTATAATCAAGGTTCTAAATTGCTTCAAGTTTTGTTTTTTCATAGATTGATGCAAGCATGAGTTTTTTGTGGCCTCCCCATGAATTACTGCCATGAGTACTATAAGACCCTGATGTGTTGCTGAGAAAAACAGCAACTATGAATGTCAGTTCAGAGTCACTCAAAAAAAATGCAGTTACACAATATTCCACTTTGTAACCTTTCATTTAATACTGAGACTTCTATGGCCAAAATGTACCATATAAGCTTGTCACTGCCCCTATTAAAATACAGCCTAATCTGCAGAACGTGAGATTTTAAGATGTTGTGAATTAGTAATATCTTAATGTGTATCTTACCACAGTCTTTCCCTGTGGCAGCTCTGTGTACAGGGCATGATACAGAGAGAGAAGGAAAAAGAGCCCAGGGCAGACCCTGCCCTTACTCCCTTCCACCAAAGTGTACACTGAGCCAGGAATGGTGAGGGCCGGCAGGAGGGAACAGCCTGTGTTTGTTCTGATGCAAAATAAGGATCATGAGCTCCTTGAACACCACCACATATTTATATTATATTTGCATTCATATGCCCAAGAACAGCATGGTGAAAATTATAATGAAATCATGTGTAGCTGTAATGATCCTTACATACTAACAGAACCAGAAGGTGCCATATTACCCGGCACTGACGGAAGAAAATCTATTGTTCTTTAGATTCTGATAGTAAAGTGGCTACAGATTTCCAGGTGAGAATTTCTATTTTTTGAAGTGCTTTAATGTTATTGTGTGTGCATGAAAGGCAAACAGGACATCCTTTTGTTGCGTCACAAATGAATAAGAGCCCGGAGGAAAGACCTGAGCTAATGAGAAGCTACATTTTATTCCAAAATCTCAATGCCAATCTGTTGATTCACAAGGCAAATATAACATTCAAGACAAGTAGACGCCAGCATGTCTGCTGGAGATAAAATACTTATGTGGGAAATAGAAGGATGTGCTTGTGAAGATGAGCACATGGGTCCCACAAGATGTGAGTCTGGACTGGACCCTGCCGTGCACCTGCTTCTGCTATTGGTGGGTTTCCTGTCTGGTCCTCTCTAAGCCTCAGCTGATCTGTTTGTTTTGTATCTGCTGTGAAATAGAGGAAATAACACTCACCTTAGAGGGTTATTATGATGTCATCTGTGTCAAGAGAGTAGCCGCAGCATCGGTGCCATTTGGCTGCTCAGTAAATGGTGGGTTTATGTCATTACTTTTGTAATGCAAATAGACGATGACATCAATCTGACAGCCTGATGTGCCCGTGAGACTGACAAGGTCCTCTGTCCCTGACTCGGTGTATGGGAGGAAACATAATGATGCTTAATGTGTTCGTGAACAGTGAATTTTCACAGTGAAGCTCAGGCCTGCACTTGGTGTAATGCCTGGCGTTGAAGGTTAAAAAGAATATGGAAAGATTACAACAGCCGGGGGTGGGAAGCAGTTTTTGTTTGGCCAAGAAGCACCACACAATGCCCTCATCTTGATCTGCTAACCACATCCTCGGGTCCAGCGTCAGTGCCTAGTGCCAGAAATTATAGCTTGCTATCTGCCCCAATTTTACTGACAACACAGAGAAGGGCTAACAAACTTATGAGAGATTTATAAGCTGATCTTTGTCAGTTTATTTTATTAGTAACCATGGGGCATGGAGCTGCAAATGTTTCCAGAAACCAGCGTTCAAGTATTTTATGAGAGCATTTTCCCCATGAAATCTGTGTTTTCTGTGGGCTCTCAGCTGACTGGAGAGAAGGACATTTGAACAATGAGAAGTTGATTGTCAAGAGAAATGTTTCACACAGACCTGAACCGAGGCAGGGATTTTGGCATGACCTCGCTAATCAGTAAATAGCCACTAAACCCCCGTGAATCAGAAGCTTTTGTCATAGTAATGCTGCATGGAAAATACCTCAGGGCTCTATGCATCATATCATTAAACATGTATTCAGCACACATGTCTGGGGATCAGCAGCTTGGCCTGGACCAGCGAGGGTCTCCTTTCAGCTAACATCACTCTCATCTAAGGAAATGGCAAAGGGGTGAGTTAAAGTGACAAGGGGGATCAAGCCATGTACCTCCCTTCCTCCAGAAGGACAGATGGAATATGCTCTCCTCACTGTGTGAGTGTGTGAGAACAGGGCCAACCACATGGGCACCTTCTGATCTCTGTGTATGTCCCATGTGCTGAGTCCACTGGCCATGGCCAATTACACGGCGAGCCTCGTACTAAGCGTGGAAAACACTGAAAGTAACCGAGGGAAAACATTCATAATCCAGGCCACCAACAGCATTTGCTCAAGGCTCCTTTTACCTCATCAGTGTCTCTAATATCCACTGAGAAATCCAGACTTCTCAGTTCTCTGCTGCCTTCCCTGTGTTACTGAATGATGATCTCTCTTTATCTACTGATTGAAAAAATAAGCCTATTGTAGAAAATCTCCAAAAAAAAAAGAAAAATACTCCCTCACTGAGAGATGATCACTGTTAATTGTCTAATACAAATCTTCAGTTTGTTCTGTGTTTTTTTTATTAAATGTGGTATGTCCTTTCTATGAAATGTAGGAAAAATAAAATGCTACTATTAAGAAAGTCACAATGATCTATAATTTGAACAAGAAATAATTGCTGTCAGCATTTTATCATGTTTGCATCTGATATTCTCCGGTATGTGTACATATATTTGCATGTACATTTGCATATATTTCACTGCTTGTATGAATTTACATGCTGTTTTCTTTTAAATGATACATCAATAGTATTTTACCATTTATTTTTTTCAAACTACTTTAGTGAATGTATGTATATGGATATACTATCAATTACCCATTTCTCTACTATTAAGTAATAGGCTGTAGGAAATATTATTCTTACCATTCAGTTAAGTTTTGGAAACTCTTACCACATGCAAGGCTCTGTCTTAGTGGAAAAAAATAGTGACTATGATAATGGAATTTTTTTCTAATGTGTTTTTAAATAAGATTGAAACTGATACTTTATCAACCTCTTTGTTCATGCCTTTATTTATAAATTGATTTCCTCTGAGCAGCATTGTTAAATTAAAGGGTATGAATACTGTTAATACTGTAATGTGTTGTTCAAACTCACTTCTAAATCCCTACCTCCATTTATTTATGTATGCGTGAATCAGAATGTTTCCTTGCAGACATTTTACCTCTGGGATTGTGAGTATATATATATATATATTTTTAAATCTAATTTTCCTACTTTTTATTAGTGAATATTGGTGATACAGATTGGCAAGTTTCATTTTGACAGACTGTATTTACATACGATGTACTCTAATCATTTTCTCTATCAACTCTCTAGCTGGATCCTCATCCCTAGTTTCACGCATGTTTTTGGGGTGAATTCAGTGTGTGTCAATATCTTGATCACATATATGTCCCTGATTTCCCACGCTTTGCTCCCCTCTTTCTCTTCTCTTGTCTAATAATGACTTTACCTTCTACTTTCTGTAATGGCTTTTAGATTCCACATATTAAAGAGAATATGCAGTATTTGTTTTACTGAAATCTAATTTTAAACAGTAGCTTTTTACTTTGATTTCATATTTGTTATTAACAGTTGAACACATTTCCACATATTTATAGAAATCTTTTACTTTCTGTTATTAACTGTTTAATGACTTTCTCATTAATTACCATGAGCTTTTCATATATTAAGAGTATCACACCATTTCTGCAATGCATGTTACAAATGCTTTCTTTTTGATTATTTCTTGATTATGGTCCTGACATAGAAAGGTTTTAATATTTGTCTATTTGAGTATATTGATTGCTTCTCTGAGATATCCCCCATTATTGAACAGGACAGTCTGCTTTGTCAAGGATCAATTATTCATTTTTATTTTCTTCCAAATTATTTGTTTTTTAATGTGAGTCTTTAATTCATCTCGATTTTATTTTGATGTTTGTTTTAAATGAAGATCTAAATTGATTGCTTTAGCCTTATAAACCCAGCCTATTTTCATAACACCATTTATTGAATGATTGAGCCCTTTATCACTGATTTGTGCTGCTTCTTCTGCCTGCACTAACACTGACCATATGAATGACAGATCCTGATTTTAGTACTTCTTCCATGCTCAGGGGCAGTGCAGAACACATAGTCTATTTCATAAAAACAATGAGTCATATAGAAAAATTCCTAACTTTGATTAAACATTGATTAAACTTTGATTAACTTTGAGCAAGGGTTTGACTCAAAGCCTTGCTCTATGGCTTCATGACTGTGGGAACATGAGTGGCTGTTTAATTTTTCTGAACTTGCTTCCTTGCCTGTAACGAAATTGTTTGCTAAAGTGAATCTTTACAACTAGAATTAGATGAAACCAGGACTCTGACCTCATTGTGCAACACTGTTGGATGTGGATGGCTTTGATTTCACACACACTCCATCAGGCAGATGAATCAAGACAGGAAAAGCCCAGCCAGACCTCTGCTCTATTATGCTTTGAAGAGGGGTCCTGAAACCTCTTGACCATCATGTTTATGGACCTGGCTATCAATGGTGTGAGCACCAAGCAAAATGAACAATAATTAATGAGATCATGTGCAAATGCTTTAAGATATTAGACTTGGGAGAGAAGAAGTAAAGCAATGAATGGAAATGCTATAGAAAAGGTTTTAATAGTAGCTCAGAAAGATTGCAAACACAAGAAGGTAAACTTGAGAAAGTACTTCAGTGTGAAGAGTTGGAAAAGTGAACTTGCTTTTAAACCTATGAACTCAGTATTATTAACCAGACACACAAAGATGCAAAACAAAGTACTGTACTCAACCAAAACAATTACGCAAAAACTTAATCCAAAATTAACGGGTTGAGAGGCTCAGGCAGAAATGAGGTTTATTTGCATTTCCTAAAGTTCTCACTTGAAAAAGAAGGAAGTGTTGGTGTGGAGTGTGCTCTCCATGCCCAAAGGGAAGACAGAGCTCACTGATCTGCAGGATGGAGACAGTGCTGCTTCCGCACTATCTAGGAATCACTGAAGAGTTAGCTCAGGGTTCAAGCAAAAAGGATCCATTACATCTACAGGCTCGAAGCTGAGTCTGTGTATTGAGTAATAAAAACATACCTACCACACAGTAGGCATCTTGGAGTCAATCTATGAGTTGACATTAATTAAATAAATTATTCCATGCCTAGGTGCATTTATAAGACAAATTATTGAGATTTCATTCTCCAGGTAGGGATCAAAATGGTATAGAGACAAGTCTGACTTACATTTTGCCCACGTATCTAAAGTTTCATGAAGGGGGTGAAATAAGATTAAAGTTGATATGAGTATAGATAAGTATTTCATAAATTTGGTGGGAGGAAGACTACATAAGTATGGGGAAATCATCAAAATCTTTAAATGTGCATATTATCTGCCTCTTTACATGTGTATTTTTCCATTGCTGTAAAGAGAGAGAAGTATTTGCAATTATAGAAAATAAGCAATATTCTGTTACAAAAATTAAGAGTATGTAAAGAGGAAAGTAATGAAATGCAATGTTGATTTGTGAAACTATCATGAATATCAACTAATGGAATACACTTGGGAATTCAAGTAACGACAAAATCCTGTAGCTTAGAAACACTGGTCACCCAGTGTGTTCTGATCCTTCTCTCCTCCCTCCTGTATAGCCCATACCCTGAGTGTGGGTACCATATATCATCATCGTACCTAGCACAGTATTTGACACAATATAGATACTCAATAAATGAGTGTCAAATATAATCACCAATTGGAAAAACCAGTGAGTGAAACCAAATGTATACCTCTCAATAAAGAGAAGAACATGGAATAATCAAATGAGTTTTAGGCTAAGATTCTAGATTTGGTATTCTCCATGGGAATGAACTTTAGTAAACCTACTAATTTATTTAGCTTTTGGTGGTCTGATCTGTGAAACTGGGAGGTTGAATAAACCTTCCTTCTGGACCTGTGTCTCTGTAGTTCTTAAGCACAGGAATTATAACAGGACTTCTGTTATACAGAGCAACTTTTGCATCCCCACCTAAGACACATTGTCCCTGGAGGGCCATCAATGCATAAGAACCCATCAGAAAAGAGATCAGATTCCATTGTCCTGCAGCAAGTGTTCTCTCTGTCGGTTACATCAGTGCCCAGGTGCCAGCTCCAGAGGCTGCTGGTGACAGAGATATTTATTCCAAAGATTCTATCTTCCATCCCAGCAATGAATCCTGCTTTCTTTACAAAGCATCTGCTAGCCATGTGGTCTTTCAAGTGCCTTCAAAGCCAAATATATCTGCTAGAAAAATCGGTGATGATACTCCGTGTTTCTCTCCCCCTCTCCCTCTTTATGTGACAAGGGCTAAAGTTATGTTTTTAGTTGCATTGTCCAGGAACTTGTGGCTGTACCATAATATGATATCTTAAAATTGAGGCTTAATCGGAGTAAGAGCTAATATTTATGAAATAATATCTTACAATTTATTTCCTTTTCCTGTCACATCTACCATGTGCAGCCAATTAAAGACAGAGATACCATCTTGCTTACTTGAATTTCCTCCAAATGTAGAACTCAGGGATTCTAAGAAGTTAAGAGTTGGCATAAAGTAAAAGACAATTGAAAGAGTAACTCTTGATAGAAGAAGGCTGGATCTTTAACTAATACCTGGTCCTGAACTTTATCTTTCATGTGACCTTGGACAAATCAAATAGTCACTGTGCACCTTACTTATCTCATCTGCAGGAAAAATTAGTAAAAAATATCCATACATATATCCCATTATTAATAAGTAGTGTGGGCAAACATTTTTACAATGTGTAAAGTACAAGATACATGGAGAAAATCACACATGACAACAGTACCTAATCTCTCCAAATTCTCTTTGAATTTTATTCTTTCCTTTAATTACACCTGCTATTTATGGTTTTCTATCAAGTCTTCCTAGTACCCATTTTCCTGTCCTGTGCAGTCATTAGACTTCACTTTAATATCTGGAAACTGAAATTCTACTCATAATTGGAAACCAAAGAATATGTCGTCTGACTTTTGGATGAGACCACCATAAGTATAGGGAGCTTTCTTGCCCATTTAAAAGATAGATATGCACCCAAGTTTATAGCAGCACAATTTGTAATAGCTAAATCTTGGAAACAACCCAAATGCCCATGAACCAAGGAATGCATAAAAAAGATGTGGTATTTTTACACAATGGAGTACTATTCAGCTATAAGGAAGAAAAACTTTAGGCTTTTATAGGTAAATGGATGCAACCGAAATCATACTCATCCTTGAAATAAATCAGACTTGCATGTGTAAATATTGTGTTGTCTCCCTAGTATAGAAAACTGAAAGAGTAAATAAGATCCAAAATGTACAATAGCTACTGTGAAAGTGAAAGGAGAAGAAACTGCTCAAAGGGAAAGAACAATCAGGATGGGGGAAAGGAGAAAAGAAAAAAGTAAATTTTGCTACTAGTATCTGTTAATTCATCAGTAAAATGGTTTGTGCTTTCACTGTGTGATCATCCTTCATGCCCAAGTCTTACAATCTAAGCAACTACTTTGAAGATAAGAATACCCAATGTGTTAACCACTGCTAACCTTCTATTATGTTTTTCTGAAATTTTGTATCATTGTTTCTATCCTTTTCTCATTTTAGGATTTAGAAAGGAACACACTTTACCCTCTCTTCCTCTACCACCATGCTTTGACATTCACTCTGCCCGGTGTGTGCATGTTCTTAAGCCTTCGTGTATCCAGACCAGTGGCCATGGGTGTTTTTGCCCATCCCATGTCTTGCCTGTGTATACGCACCCGGACTTTCTGTAGATTCCTCTGTTCTCTCTCAGTTCATCATGTGAGTGAACTGCTCCTTGGTCCTTAATCATCACTTCTCTGTAAGAATATCATCATAGGAGTGCATAATACTATTAATATCAGTAAAAACAGTTAACATGGACTAAGCATACTTCACAAGACTAGGGTTTATAAATTATTACATTAGCTAATAATTTTAAGCTAATATTCATTGGGAACATACCCTATATTAGGCACTGTAATTGGTCTTACTTCATTTATTATTAAAAGCAAGTGTAAAAATTAGGTATTATTAGCTTCATTTGATAGACGAGAATTTTGAGAAAAAGTGAAGTGACACAACTTGTTTAATATCACATAAAGCCAAATGAAAAACCTGACACATAATTTGAATTCCCATCTGATTCTAAAGCCTAAGTGTTTTCTAGTTCATTATGGTGTGTTAGGCAGAGGCTGCCTAGGTTTGAAGAGACACATGGGTTCTCATGCACGACAGTCTGGCTGGGAGAGTCACCCTTCAGGTTGTAATTACCTTAGAGGGGCAGTTACTGAGCCATTCTCGGCTGAGGGGATAAGATGGACATGGGTAACATGCTAATCATCCTTTGGTAAGAGCTGAGAGAGGATATTTAGAGCTCAGGATGAAGCAATCTTGAGCAAGAAATGGAGTCAAGGCCCATTGAGCTCAGCCATAGGCATATCACCACCCCCACAATGGCTTGCGAGGGTCCATTGTTTCCGGGAGGAGAGACTTCTTCCCACAGTTCATCACTTCAAAGTCCAGAGTTGGGCAGTTCTCAGAAAGTAACCAGCTGTGGCATCAGGGCTCCCCTTAATCAGGGCCTGTTTAGGCTGATTACTGCCTTACTGGGGGCCAGCTGCCTCCCTGGTAAGTCAGGCAGGGCACTGCCTTGGTCACGTGCAGGACAGACACTGCTGCCTGCCAGCAGATCCCCCTTTTCCACATCCACGAGGAACACAGGATAGATTAGAGCACCTGGGGTCTCATCACCTGTTTCCTGTGAAAAGTGAAAGAAAATTGCGCAGTGGCTGCCTCACGTTCTGGGCTCTCCATCTTTCAGTTTCCCAGTGACTGTCAAATCCTAAGGCCATTTGTGAATATCAGACTACTCAGTTAAGACGAAAAATGATTAGGAAGGTTTTAGCAGAACAATAAACCAGGCAGATCCAATCTGCAATAAATAACAGTTATAAAGCAAGTGACCTCAGTCAGAAAGGGCAAGGGCAAAACTCTAAACATCTGACAGTATCTGGGTAGCTCATCTTGACTACAAACCTAGGGGGCAGCTGTGGGATACACCCGCACCTCTGTCTAGATAACTTCATTCTGCTAATTCTCGGGGGATAAATGAAAGAGCGTAGATTATAAGCATTTTGGAGTAGGAGCTGATTATCTTGCAGGTCTAAGTCAATCAGGGCAATGACACACATCACAGTGGTCTGCATGTGCTGTTTATCCCCTTATCCCACACAAAAGCCTCATCAAATTAATATGGCAAACTTGTCACAATAAATGACAGTGCCTGGCTTTTCCTCCCACATAGTGCATCGTTTATTTTTTTCTAATTAGAGTTAGACTTTAACTGAAGCCTTTGATTTTCAACTTTTATGGATACACAATACATTTTTATACAGGGCAAGGAGAGCCGAAAATGTATAGATTTCTTATGAAATTAATGAAATTTGTGAATTTGATATTATGCTAACACATATGATCAATGACTTGAAGGTGTGCTTATTTGCAAATTGAATCAACCATAAATGCCTTGTTCAGAGGGAAAAAAATGTATGTATGTTGTGGTACCTCAGTGCACAAGCTAAATTACTTCCATGGTTCTGGTCTCAACCCAAATTCAGTGCTGAGGATCCATGCCAGCCTTATGGGGAAATTTGATTCAGTTCTCATTCAATTTTGGTGGGAGGGAAGGAGACGGGAACAGAGAGGTAGAGGAAGACAGACAAGGAAAGAAAGAGACAGAGAGAGAGGCAAATAGAGAAGAGACAGAAGCAGAGTTAAAACACTGAACATCTTAATCGTGTAGGATCATGTTTCATATTTGACCTATTCCAAAAAATATTTATTAGAAAAGTAAGTCATCATTTGACTTAAATATCTTTATTTTTTGCCATATGTTCTGCATGCATTTAGAGTTTGGGGAATAAGAGATGGAACTTGGTAATTTGAGGTAACTAAAAGACCACAAAGTCTTTTTTTGAAGCAGTACTAAACAGCAGAACCAAAGTGGCACATAAGCTATAATTATAAATACGTGAAACAGTCGTGCATGGTGAAAACATGACATATTTTAAAGAACGACTTTCAGATGATGGATTTACGATACTCTTACCACTAGCAGTGTGTTTAATGGTCACTCACAGTCCTTTGGGATTTCTGTGTAATCTTCATCTTCACTTCAAGATCTGCTCCTCATAGTTCATAACCACGGTCAGTTCTATTCTCTGTTCTTCCCTCTCAGACTACAGGAGCCTACACCAAGAATTTTCCGGGGCCCGTGTGGTCAGTAGCATGTTACTGACACAGCTGAATTCAGCAGTAATTGGATTTGGAATTCAAAGGAAGCTGCAGCCCCTCTCTCTGTGGAATATGGCTGGGACACACTGGTCAGCTATTTGACTCCGTCTCGTGTCCTCATCTAAAGATACCTAAAGATTAAAAGATCACAAAGAGGACGTGTCTGACATGGTGCTCGGCCCACAGCAAACCCTCAATGAAGATTTTTCATCCTCCATAATTCCTAGCTAAGTCCCCATCCTCACCATGTAGACCCAGCCATCGATAAAACATAAAATTATTAAGGGAAGTAGGAATGATATTGATAGAGCTCATCCACCCTATGAAAGAAAGAATGAGAAACGTCAAGGACACGCAAGAAGATGTGGGCACAGTCCAGAAGCCTGAAAGCATGAGAAAATTGTGCTTGGATTTTGCTTAGAATTTGAGGTTGTAGTGATTTCAACCAGCCAGGCAATGCCCTGGTACACAAGTCAGAGATGCCCAGGACAAGCAAGGAGATAAAAAAGGGTGCAGCTCACATTTTCTATCTCTCGCTCTCACTCTCAGGTGGACCAGAAGTGCCTGACTCATTTTCCCCTGCTGCCTATGGCTTAGCCGGCAGCTGTCTGTTCCTCCCCCTCACCTACCTTTGCACCGCTTTGCATTCTGGGAGACTGGGACAGTTTGCTTCAGTGCAGTTTTCCACGCCAGCGTGAGTGCAGCCAGGCAGCACGGTGCCTCTGCCCGACTCCCTCCACCTTAGTGCACACTGTTGTATGGCTGAAGAACACAGAGGGAGCCCTGGAAGGGCTAAGATAGGAAGAGAGGGCCCATGCTTACACATTCAACATTCACAGTAGGCCATGCGGAAGACTCCCTGGTTTCAGCCCTGCCCTCGCTGAAACAGGCCTGCTAGCTGCTATGTAAGAATCACTTCCCCGCAACTCTCCTTTTTAGTCTAAGAGGGCTGCACCCCTGGGCACTAACCCTGATAAAAAAGACTCCCCTTGGTGTTCTGTAAACTTAGTACAGGCCCCGCAGTGGAGGCTGAGAAGCCCTCCACTCACTTGAGTTTGGGCAATACCCAGGGCCAATCCTCCTCCTATAGTTCTGAGAGAGAAATAAAATGATATAATAAAGACCCAGGAGATCAGACTTGCAGCTCCCGATCAGGGCACATGCCTGTCCGATCCCCTGGCTGGCCCTCAGTAAACTTTCATCCACCAGGACATTAAAAGTTTATAAATATCGCCTGCATCTCACACATGTGATTCAATCAGAGTGATTCCGGGAGGGTCTCGCACACTGGAAGCCCCTGAAGACAACTCAGCACCCTATCAATCACTCCTTTCAATCACACCCAAAGACCCAGTACAGGCTGAGCTGCACGTCTCTAAAAGCCCGAAAGCCTGATTTGTTTGCGTGTTCTTCTTCTATTCCTGTTGTCCCAGAACCATGATATACCATATTCATGCCACATTTCTGTCAGTATAGATCAGTCCTAAGCATATTTTCTCAAGATCATCAACAAACGTACATAGCTGCTTTTCTTTTACCATTGGATATACACTTGCAGTTCTTTGTCTGTTTTGCACAAGAGCCTGGAATCCACCTGTGGGATCCACCATGTAGTATTAAACACACTAGTGATTTATTTCTCAGCAGTGTGGACTCCAGAAATTCCTGTACATCTACTTAGTATTTTTATCTCCAGTAGTATAAATAGAGTGGGTGGTTTCCAAAGATGAGTAAACAATCAGCACTGATAACTTAACCAAAAAACTCTAGAGCCCAGCAAATATCTGCTATAGAGACCCGGCCTCTGGCAGAGTCGGCTGGTAGTGTCCAGCACAAGCTTACACTGGACACTGATGGCCAGCAGTGGCAGAGACCAGTAGCTGGTTGTGCCAACAATTGGCAGCCAGCATTAGCGGGTGACAGCGAGACTGGTAACACAGCTGTGCTTCGCTGATTCATGATTTCCATCTGCACTGAGCAAAGGAACCCTAGGCTGATCTCAACAATCCCAACCACAAGGGCAGCATTTAAAGTCAGTTCACTGATGTCTGTTACCAAAGCAAAGGGTGAGTTAAATCTTCAGGGCTTTTTTTTCGGTGCTAGCAGTTGTATCAGAAACTTGGCTCTCTCTCTTGCTAGATGTCACATCCCAAGTAAAAACACCAGCGTGAAAGAGGGCAAAACTGCAAAAATCTATCTTCTGTGCATCCTTTGTAACAGGGTGGACCTGAGATAGAGTAAGCTAAGTAGAAAGCAAGTAGGGAGAAAAGCTTAGAAATGCAAATATAAACATAAGAAAAAGGATTTTTTAAAAAAAGTATGAGGAGAGCCAGGCACGGCACAAGCCTGTAACTGCAGCACTCAGGAGGCTGAGACAGGGGCATCTGCATGAATTTGAGGCCAACTTGACCTACAAAGTGAGGTCAAGGCCAGAATGAACAGCATAGGGAAACCCGGTCTGAAAGAAAGAAAGAAAGAAAGAAAGAAAGAAAGAAAGAAAGAAAGAAAGAAAGAGAGAGAGAGAGAGAGAGAGAGAGAGAAGGAAGGAAGGAAGGAAGGAAGGAAGGAAGGAAAGAAAGAAAGAAAGAAAGAAAGAAAGAAAGAAAGAAAGAAAGAAAGAAAGAAAGAAAGAGGGAGAGAGAGAGAGATAAGGACCTTACCTCCCAGAGAGAAGATACACTAAGTCAGTTTACATCTCTCTCCTAACTTCAGGCTGGACTTGATCAAACTTAGAAATGCGAAGTCAGTGGTTTCTAGCTAAGCACCCCACTCTTTTAATCTCCAGAAATAATGCTCTGGGCCAAAACAAAGAGAACACACAGGCACTTCCACCTTTGGGATCCCCCTGTGGTCTTCCATGAGCTTTTCTCTGCTTTTCTTCTTCTCTAAAGAAACACTCCTCTAACTCCCTGTCCTTATCTGTAGTTTTATTTTTCAGTTACATAGACGGCAAACTTGGGTTTATACAGAATTAATTGCTTCACTTTGACCTTGCACACACACACATGCACAC
Organism: Hydrochoerus hydrochaeris; assembly: GCA_004027455.1. Classification (NCBI taxonomy): domain Eukaryota; kingdom Metazoa; phylum Chordata; class Mammalia; order Rodentia; family Hydrochaeridae; genus Hydrochoerus; species Hydrochoerus hydrochaeris. The sequence goes on along the minus strand of PVLA01000305.1, from coordinate 329,094 downwards.
AAAGAGCTCACGTGTGTTTCTACAACAGGCTGCAACGCTATTTTCCCAGGATGCATAGCTTCAGAAACAGCGTCACTCTGAGAACCACACACAATATAAAGGTTCTTTCTGTAAGGACAGGACAATGGCAAATGGCAATTAAGGCAGTGACAAGTATGGCCTTTGCACAAGTGCTCTGGGCTCTTGGGGTGAACTGCCTTCCCCCTCTTGCTGTGTAGCCAGCATCTCCTGTGTTTTGCGGTACTGGGGATGGAACTCATGACCTTACGCTTGCCAGGCAGGCGCTTATGCCACTGAGCTAAATCCCCGGCCCCGTCATCTCCCGTGTTTTTGAGACTAAATGGCCAAATATTTTTGGAAATCTACAAACCCACTCAGGTAGTCACTTTTACCACAAATTCTTGAAAAGAAAACAGATATCTGCAGACTATGCTGTCCTTTATATCTTCCTCTCCCATACTTGAAGTGTCTCCAATTTCTTAAATTGCTTTCCGTAATTTGTGTGGCTTTCATCCTGACCACTCCAGAGATGCCATCATACAACAGCACTTGGCAACTCTGCTGTCTCCTCCCCTCGCAGGGTTACATTAGTTTTTATTTCCTACCTTCACTTCTACCTAAATGGTGTCTCTGGAGACCAACAGAAGCCTGAAATGATTTGCTGATTCCTCAGGCAGTAAACGCCTGCTCAGACTACTGCAGAATCGTATCAGAGTTACGGCTTTCCAAATTGATTTTTTTTTAATGTTTGAAATGTAAACTTAAGTGAAAAAAATGAGCGTGCAAAGGAGTATGGAAATTACAGTGGATGAAATGTGTGTGCACACAGGCAGACTAGGAAGTTACAGGTGTGAACACGAATTGGTGTTTGGGGTAGTAGGACTGAAGATAATATATTTTTAAAATTTTCTTGGGGGCTGGGGATTTAGCTCAGTGGCATAAGCACCTGCCTGGCAAGTGCGAGGTCATGAGTTCAATCCTTGGTACCGCGAAAAAAAAAAAAAAAGTATGTAAATTTTCTTGCACCATCATTTTTAACATCTTCATTTTCTAAAAATCCCAAAATACTCTCCAGGACCGGATGTCACTGGAGTAGATGAAACTCAGCCAGTGAGTCTGAATGTGTAGTGACTTCGTCTTATTGCTGAATGTCTATAACCAGAGTTGAAAATGGAATATGAATTTTTTTCCTGATAGCAAACCTCTATCCAAAATCAACAGAAGAAAAGAGAATGGGGGACTCAACAATTAAATTATATAAATCCAGCTATCATGAGTCATTGAAAAGTAGGAGTCACTTCAGGATTTAGCTCATACTCTGAAAGCTAATTACCACTGGCGCCTTAGCAACAAGCTTGAAAGAGCAATTACAATTCAGGAGACACTGCACTGGGAAAGGATGGGAACTGGGCCGGTGAATACCTGCTGCAAAGGGCAGAATTAGAGGACTCTATGCACCAGGCCTAGTCAGAACTCAAAACAAAAGCAACAACCAAAGTTCCTCTACCTTCATAGCTCCTTCCTCCTAGGAAGGAGCTTTCACAGCATATGTGAGGCCCAGAGGTGCCCTTACTTTTGGTAGAAAATAGATCTGCCTTGCTTGTTATGTTTGATATTCCCAGATTTGTAGTCTTTTTTATTTAGTTGATCCCACAACACTAGAGAACAGTTCATATACTTAAAAGAACATTTTTTTTCCAGTACTGGAGACCAAACACAGAGACACAGAGAGATTCTACACCCAAACTGGGCTCAAATTTGCAATCATGCTTCAGCCTCAGCAGTCATGTCACTGCACCCAAATTAACAGATAATCTTTAAAGTTGCTAATCCATTGCACATGACAGGTAAGTGAAGGAAAGCTGCTCTGTTGCTCCAATTTCTCCTCCCCCCTCCTCTTTAAAGTGAGCATTTATCTCTCCAGCAGTGATAGCTAAATGTTTAACTTACCATAGGTGCTGCCTTTTGACCCAAAGTATCAGAGCCTAGTGTACTTCATTGATAGAAAAACAATATAGCTTACTTTGTAAGCCATATTTACACGTGTTACTACTTCTCATACCCAATCAAAAAAGAAGTCACTTGAATTGTTCCCAGAATGGGACTCCAAACTCCTGCTTTCCTTCTCATGGATGCATCTTTGGGACAGAGGTGTAATCTTTTCCAGAATCTGAGGCAGTAGACACACCAGCCACAGTCTGGGTGTTTTCGGCGTTTTCTCCACTTCCTGTCCTGCTCACAGCTAACATTCTGCCTGCTGTACACAGTCTTTCACTCATTCTGCTCGTCTAGGAAAGCCTTGGCTCAGAATGTTTCCAGTTAAGAAAAACAGACTTTGCTTGCATGTGCTAATAGAGCAGAATTCAGGTCTTAATAAATTATTCATTTGTTCCACCAAATATTTTTAATGCATTGTTCACTGAAGATGTGTGGGTGATCTCAAGATGTTTAGAGTCCAAAGGAAAAGATGATCTTAGTCAGCTTGTTCCACCAGGGCTGTCTGCAGTCATGGAAAGGCTTGTGTCTCTGCTGTCATTGTGTGATTTCTGGGTGCCCGTAGCTATTAAACATGTGCTCTGCGTGCCTGAAAAATGAAAATTTTACTTATCTTTAACTATCATTAGTGGAAATAGTCACAATTATTGGCTCTCATGTCTGTATGTGTGACTAAGTGTGTAATGGAGAAACCTGCCTGGTGCAGTGAGAACGCACAGGACGGGGGAGTGAGAACCAGTGAGTATCTGGGAATAAAAGTGTTAGCCAAGTGGAGAAGAAAGGCAGAGGAAAGTACTCCAGGACGGCTTGTAAAGACCCTTGAGTGTGGGAGACCCAGTCACTGCTAGGGGTTCTCACCATAGCTTTGGTGCCAGAGATTTGTGAGCTCTCTGCAGGTTAAGGCAAAGAGACAGGCGATGAGGGGACAATGCAGTGGCCCAGAAAGCAGCCTTATCAGCAGTGCATCACCGTTACCAGGCCTGCTTTACAGAGATCACTCAGGGCTCTGTACGGAAAAGACAGCAGCATCAGGGAGATCTGCCTGCAGGCCAGTGAGCTCCTCCTGGTAGAGGTGTCAGAGGTCTGCGCTAAAGCAACAGCCATCCTGGTGATACAGGAGCATGAGTGATTCCCTGCATCTCTCCAATACACGAGCTACCAAAGTGACAGCCAGGGGACACTTCGTATTTCACTTCAGAGAGGACCTGGTGGTGGTGGGTGGGTGGGGCCATTTTCATATACCATCGTCTTCTATCTGTGAGTGGAAAAAGCCAAACGCGAAGCAAAATCTGAAAGTGCCCCTCACAACTTTTGACTGTAAAAGTTGTTTCTGACTTTCAGCCCAAAGTTGTTTAGCACCAGTGTTGCTGTTGAAAATCTTTGAGGGAAGGAAGAAAAGGACTTTAAACCTACTCAATTTCCTTACTCAACCAAAATAGGATAAACAATAAGCCTGTGGCAAGCATGGTTTTGAGTTTCAGCCTGAATATCATTTGCTGAGGGAAGTTTGTTCTAACAGGCATGGGATCTTCTCATAGTAACCTGGACTTCTGAGGGCTTCCCCAAACTGAAAGCAAACCACGACTTCTGTGACTTTTTGTGTAGCATCTGCATTCTCTGCTATTACATCGGCTCCATGAGGTCAGGGTTTGGTCACTCTGGGGCTCAGGGGTGTCTCAGCACATGGCCCAGTGACTGGCGCACGTTCACTGAAGAAGCCTGGGCAGGTGAATGGACTATGCAAAGATGCAGAAATAGCTGAGATGAGAATTACTCTCTTTTGGTTTCAATTTCCTCTCTAGGAAGGAGAAATAATAATTACATGTTCCATGGATCCCTGTTACTTCCCTGTTGCCAAAACTACATCAGATTTTATTTTCTGCATCACAGTAGCTGCAACCTGACTCCGCAGTTTCTCAAAAGACACTTAGGCTTCAAGTTGCTGAGAGCCTACATCCTCCCATCAATGTATGGTTAAATGTGAAAAAAAAAGAGAAAGGAGAAGTTGTGCAGACCCCATATTTAACACCCCGACCACTGTTCACGGACCTGTACTGGGCCGTAAGTCCTTTGTGTGAAGAGACCTGAGCCAGGCATGGCGGTTATATGTGGCCCACTTCTCACGGTGTGCTACATTAAGCAGACTGGGGCTAATACATTTACCCAGGAAAATGTAGAGATGAATCAAAAACTTTAATAAGAGAAAACCCAGATCTAACTTTCCCATTTGCCTTTCAGGTGATAAAGCATTTAAGTCAGGCAGAAAACATATTTTGTGGGGATTTGTTTTTCTTTCTCTTTGAAGGAATAATAACAACCATTGATGCCTCGAGCAAGGACTCCAGAAGGATCTCTCTCTTCTATTGCAAGAAAAAGTCACCTGCTGGTAAGGCCAAGGCCAGAAGCTCCCACAGAACAGAGCTCAACACTTTTCTCCACGTGGGGCCATAATTCAGTTGAAGAAATGCAAAGCAACTTTCTGCAGTAGCCCAAACCCATGCGCTGAATAAGCGATCATTGCATTCTAAATCTTTGCATGGAGGGATGTTAGCTCAGAATGGCTAATGGTCTAACCCCCAGGTCTCCGCTCTACGTGCCTGCTTTCCCTATAATAAAGACAGCAGTCTCACTCCATTTACATGGATCATTCCTCTTCAATCCCATCAGACTGAGATATAAATTTCTTGAGATTTTATTATTATAAACTTGGAATGAAAAGATATGAGGTCAAGTGTAGACTTCATATCTTCATAATGCCTGATGTGCAAGCATTTGAGATTTAAATTTACTTAGAGCAGGTACTAAGAGAGATCTAGATGTCATGGTGGTAATAACCAAATACAAAGCAGTAATGCAGCACAGGTTACTCAGGTCAGCCTCAAAGGGTTTTGGAACATGGAGCTGGCGATAGAAACAGGCCTTAACTCGGCTCCGCAAGTCAAACTGTAATGGGCAGATGGTTGGAATTTAACCAGTGAAAAGGCAATTAACAGCATCTGAACATGAAATATGGGTATGTTGCTAGAAAACAATGTAATTCAGAAATTTGTGAATATTTCTAGGCTATTATCAGGTATTAGAATCTGGCATTAGAATTGCTAAAAATGCATGATTTATACTGATTTTTGATTCAAAGAAAATTTATTCTAGGAGAAGTAGTTTTGTTGGTTTTGTTCACCCATCTAACTGGGGTGCCCAGGAAAGAGACTGGCACACGTTAGTCGAAAACATGTACAGTAGGGATGAATAAATGAATAAAAGACATAACCTACAATCATTTGTCACATTTGTGTTTTTAAGTTCAATTTTCTAACAGGCTTAAAATAATCCACCAAAATCCTGAATACATTTCTTTGGGCTCTCTATTCTTATTTTGTATAAGATTATAGCAAAAAGCTTGAAACTCAATAGGATTAATTCTTTTAATAATATATTTTATTCACATACCTTATCTGGTACCTCTGGTTTCTTTGAAGAGAAGCCCAACATTTTCTAAGCCCTATGGAGTAGCTCTATGGTAATAAACTCCTTAAATATTCCTGTATAAACATTTTGCTTGGGTACACATATATGCACACATGTAAAGCAGGAACTACATTAGTAGCTGCAACCCTGAGTAATTTCTTATTTGCAAAAGCACTGTAGTTGCGAGGTTAGCACACAGATCCAGATCTGCCTATGGATTTGTTCTCAGCAGGCAGCGCACAGCACCCTCCTCTTCTCAATGGGCCATGCTTGATATCGTTAGAGACAATACCCAGCAGTACCTGCAAGAAACAAGTTTCCCCGTAGCTTGGATAGTAGTGTTTCCACGAGTTCTTTCTTCATCAAGAGACTTTTTAAAAGCATTTTCCAAACATAAAGGTATGTTACAAGGACAGGTATCGGGAAAAAATGAAATATCAATAAGGAAATGTCATCGTTAAAGTGACAAAGCTTATTTATTTGTTATAGAAAAAAGTACCAATAGACTATCAGTGTAATAATTTTACATCAATGATGAGAGTTGGTGAGTGAGAGAAGATGCAGTTTGCCATGGTTTCGCTGGTATTTCTCATTAGTCCTGAGAGGAATAGCAGCTCTGTACAGGCTAAGGTGACACAGAGAAAGGGAGAGGAAAACTACTTTGCAGCCCTTTCCATTTTGGCCCCCACAAGCGAAGCACAAAGGTGCTCAAATGCTAGTCAAGTGGGATCTTGCAAGGCTTTTTCCCAAGGAGGAAGTGAGAACGAAGTAGCAATGGGAGAAGCAGGGCAAGGAATCAGCCTCTACTGACATTCCGGAAGGAACATCAGTAACACGAAGTGTCCCTCACATCACGCCCTCCTGGCAGGGAGGTATTAACCTCACGCCTACAGAGGTCATCTCAACAGGAATAGGATTAAGCTGTTGAAATTATTTTACTCCTTTTAAAATGGATATTCAGCTCAGGAAATTTAGTATAAAACAGACCTACATTGGCAAATCACAACTCAGAGAACTTATTGAATGTGAAAAGGTCTGCACACTATTCAGAGTCATAAACGTCTATTAAAAATAAAAGGCTTCGTATCTTAAATTTTGCATGTTTTGCCATAAATGGATTCTGGCTTGTAAGTCATCACAACAATAAGAAGTTTTGCATTTAAAATGCAGAAAGACAAATACGAACTGATATGAAATATTACAATGCACCGGGAATATAAAAAAATACAATTACTACAGGAACACAGCAGCATATGGTTCATTTTGTCAATAAGATAAATACATGCATCAGGTCTGTTAAATATATGTGCATGTTTATCATTATAATGGTGTTAATTAGAACCCAATCCAGTTGTCCAAGAAAATGGAACAGGGAGCTGGAGATAGAAGCAGGCCTTAACTCAACTCCAAAAGCTGCAGCTTTACCAATTTTAAAGAGGATGTATTTTCATACAAAATCACCCTCTCTTGAGTTTGTGTTAATCATTATCCATTTCAAATACAAAATGGCCTCAAGCTGTTCGGCTTGGGAAATGTAATTGCTAATATTCTGATTGTTATTGATAACAAATAAGAGTAATCATGAGGTTAGCATACTTGGTTTCTAGAAACAGCTCTGCTGCCACTGAGAATTGTTACCTTGGGGAGGTAAAGTAACCTGTATAATTTTCCTTATTTTTAAAACAAAAGAGAAAGCCTCGCCAATGTCTAAGGTCCCTGCTAGATTGAATATTCTAAATATCTGTGATCTATGTCTGTTACTAGTTAGTCTAATTTTTTAAAAAAGCAATGCCAACTTTTGTTCTGTTTTCTTCTCTACTATTGTAATTATAATTGATCTTCCAGAAAAACTCTGTTCAAAGCCTCTGGGGTTATTTGTAAAATGGAAACCCAAGTGCTAGAAGAAAATAAAATGGACAGAAGTTTCTGTAATAATGAATATCGCATCCCCTCTCTGGTCAAATCATTTCAGTCCGTTGGCCTCGGACTCAGGAGGCCAGATCAGGGCTCTTCCTGCAGGCTGGGGTGCCCTAACCCCACAAAGGAGTTAGTCTGCCTTTGCACTCTGGAATCCTAACTTTCAGTTTGCTTCCCTGTAGACAGGGAAAAAGCCCAGCTCTACTACATAACGGTCTGAGAAGGAATGCCGCATTTCCGAACTGGTCTGCGATGTACACGACCTGCCTCCTCTTCTGCTCTGCTGAGCAGCTCTTGTTTCCTAGTCTCTGGCACCACGGTTGGGTCCTGCTTGAACCTGCTTGGTCCCGGGGAGAGAGAACTTGGCTGGGAAACCTTTTGGCTCTTCCTCCTCTGCAGCTCTGCTCAATTTGATTGGCAAAGCTCTGGGAAGCAACACCACCCACGTGTTTCTCTTTCTGCCTCCTGTTTCTACCAGTCCTCCTTAGCTTCCCCTTGCAGAGACACATGGAGGCAAAACACGACTCCATGGCCAGCAGTTCTGAGCACAGATGTAAATGTAGGATGCTGGAGTGCTTGGCTTTCTCCAAACATCAAGCTGTGCAGCCTTTACAATTGTCAGAGGCCCTTCTTAAGGAGGAATGGCACACCCACGTCATCTCCCTCAGGATGGAATCACAAAGCGATCCAGTCCGTAATTGTCCTAAACATTTATGCACTGGCTCTGTGAGGAGACATAGTTGACTGTTTAAGAGATAATAATAAAGTAATTAAGCTTGACATTTCCAGAGAAAGGTGCAAAACCTACTGGATTCTGGAAGGGTCAAAAAACTAGATACCTTTATAAATTTTAAGACCACAATACTCCTCTGGCTAGTGCAAAGAGGCATGTTAAAAATATTCCCAAATTTTAAAAAAGATTTTATGCTAATGGCTATTAAACATTTAATGCTCTGTTAACAAATGCTTATTTCTCCATTAAGCACCATCATGACCTAAGCATAGTTTATGAACATTCCTGTTGTCTTTGAGAGAAATCACATACAGCAATGGCTAAAAATAGCCGCCATGTGAGGAGCAGAGTGTAATTTGCATCAGGAGTTTGGCTGATAGCCTGGAGCTCAGGAGCCTGTTCCCAGGGTCAGCCTCAGGAAAAGGCTGCAGTCCCCCATCAGCAAAGCAGACCATTCCGCTAGTGACTCAGACTCCTTCTTTCATATGATCTGGTTTATAACCGCGTGACTTCCTCTTTAATAGTGAAGTACTTTTGAGTGACTTCCTTGTAGTCTTTTGAATTCAGCCTCTTCTTTGTCTACCCTCTCCTGGCTGTAAGCTGTAGCTCCTTCTCCATGCAGCAAGGGCCAGCCTTCCTCAGCCTGCTTTCAAGGGACAGAACAACAGACCAGCCCCAGTGAGAAACCATTTTAAAACTTATCTAACTTAGCAGTCTCCTTTCACCATAAAATAATGGATCCTCAGAAAAGTGAGATAACGTGAAAGGTAGGACGCGTTGAACTTGGAAGACAGACGGGTGCTAAGTCTCAGGTCCTAGGTCCACAGCGTCTGTCTGCTTTCTCAGTGTGCTTTCTGCCTATCGAAGTTTCGTTACTTTTTCAAGAGTCACGTCCTTCATGGAGACGGCGATGACTGGGCTAAAGCTAATGGTCCTTCTCTGTGTTTCACAATTGCTCTCAAGACATGCTGATAACGAGACCTCTTATCAAAGCTCCCAGGATAATTTCGGCTCCCCCCACACACAAAAACCCTCACTTCTTTTTTATTGGTTTTCCTTATTTGGAACATTTAGTTGTCCTAAATCATAAATTGACCCACTTCCTTCCCCTCATTCTTGTATCCTTGTTGGGAATTGGTTCCGTGACCCCCACTAGAAAGCAAAATCCACAAATGTTGAAATCCGTTACATATAATTATGTAGTATTTTATGTAATTTACACACATCCTCATCTATACTTTAAATCATCTTTTGACCACTTATAGTATCTAATACAATATAATTGATAGGTTAATAGTTGTCACATTGTATTGTTTAGAGTATCATAATAACAAGAAAAAATAGTCTGCACATATTTGAGTTGACCAGATCATCAGATGTAAAAGCCCTGAATCCTCTGAGTAAAGGCAGTATTAACTCTTCAATTCAATTTTATCTTAAAGACCAAAAGATTAAATCAAATATTGCACTGGAAATAAGTCCTGTGATATGGCCCTTATTAGGACTTTTATCTATTAGCATTTTCTGATAGTCCCAGCCTTGTGCTTATCTTGAAATCGCCTTGACATGTCTGTATTTCTATCCCATGTCATCCTAGCTTGCACTGTCTCTGTTTATCAGTTTCCACTGTTCTTTGCTAAGACAATAGATACTTCACATTCCTCGGAGGAGTTTTCCCCCTTTGGGATCTTTCCTTTAACCTCCAGGATGACCTGCTGCTAAGTGCGATCCTCAGGTTTAGGCCCTATGTGGTTTCATCTCTTAGAGCACTACGTATACATTACCTATGCTGTATGGAGATTCAGTGGGGTGGGTACGTGGCAGGAACTGGATTTTTCAGATGCTTAATGTGTAGAAATAATGAGATCAACAGAAGCCTCAGTCGGAAATCATCTCCAGGACAGTCATACCTCCTACTTGTGACACTGCCGTGGAATTACCAAAGAGGGCCACAACTGACAAGTACCAAACGAATTTTCCTATGCGAAATGATGTAATTTCTCCAGAACTTTCACATTTTACTGGGCTGATATTAACCTTCTACTTGCTGACACAGATCAAAAGCCGTTCTGGTACTGGTCAAAACACGAATGACCGCTGGACTGGAACCTGTTCTAAAGCTGAGAAGCACGGAGGAACACCTGCACCTGTGTTTACAAGGTCCGTAGAGAATCAGAGAAGAGAGAGAGATTTCCCCACCACGGTTTCCTGACTGCTGTCAGTAACCGAGTACCCTTACCAACTTTAACACTGTAAGTGATTTTATTGTTTCTTTGTTTGTTTTGGTACCGGGGTCTGAACTCAACCAACTTGTGCTTGCCAGGCAGGCACTTAATGCCACTGAGCTAAATCCGCGGCTGTTGTAAGTTATTTTAAATTTATACCTTTACTTTTAGTATCATTGCTTCTATTACCATCATTAAAAGTTTATTTCTAGAACTCAGGGCTAGATTTTAAGTGATAATCTATGGCAAATACATGACCAAACCTAAAGTTATACTGCAGTAGAAAATGGATGTAAGACTTTTCTTTTGTTTGCTAGAACCCCAATATGGGCGATTGCCCACGGCACAATTCATGGAGATCCTCCATAGGAAACTCTGTTGTGTAATGACTAATGTTTAATGAGCCCTTGTCATGGTGAAAAGTCATCATTTGTCTTTGAAACCAAGATATTAACTAGACATTGGGTGGATTTGCTCTCGCACATGGACTTCTCAGAGATGATTGCAATACTTTTCTTTGTGTAGCTACTATTCTCTAACGCTACTTTCCCATTTCTGCCACCGGGAACTACTCCAATATAATTTAAGCACAGTGAGGTTTTTAAACTTCATCTCTCTCTCTTTCTTTCTTTCTTTCTTTCTTTCTTTCTTTCTTTCTTTCTTTCTTTCTTTCTTTGTGTTTCTTCAGAAAATTCTAAATGCTTATTCTCCTTTTGATTTTTCTTTATGAGAGAAACGTGTATTTATCATACACTCAGTGTCAGACACTCTGCCAAGTATTTTAATGCATCCTCTGCTCCACCACAGTATTCTTCACAATTATACACTCTGATTACTTTCAGAAGTGTGTGTTAAGTGCAACGTGTTTTCTCTCTCTTATGTTTTATAATGTAAATTAGGTCATTCACACAGAAGGGAAGGTGATTTGAAAAAACACAGAAATCCTATTGACTAATAAGCGATTGTCCCTACTCAGTTAACTTTTGTGCTAAGTAACAGCACCTGAACAAAAAAAAAGTATTAACTCAGTCAAACGTAGCAAGGCGTAAAATATACAATATTCACATTTTCCCCATGTTTTTGTTGTTTTTCTGGTTCTTTCCCACCATATACTCTATTTTGGAAGTATGATTATCCTAAGTTCAGTGTATTTTGACCTTGTCTTCATTCTATTATGTTTGCATCCTTTGGTCAAGTTATATTTTTTTTAAAATTTATATCCACCTTTTTTATTTACTAGGACTAAGCTCTAATACTTAGCATACGTTTGTCCATCTCTTGCTTGGATAGTGTATAGATTTAGGATAGTTTGAGTCCAATCCTACCGTCTCCTTACCTCATTAGTTTAGAGCATGATGTTTCAGAATATCAGGAATATGGGGAGTATTCGAGCAGCCAGCTGCATCCGCTATATTAGGGACACAACAGGGGTATTCGATTCAGAACAGTAGGGTCGTGTAGGAACACAGGCCTCACCTCTGGGTAACGTCAGGCTGGTAATAAGAGACCCAACCGGATGGGGCTGTAGCTCTGGTTGGTCCCAATCCACTTACTCTTTGCATCCTAGCACGCTGCTTCTCAAGTCTGCAGTCTTATTTCCATCACTCCCTGGTTTCAAAGCTAGAGACAGTGCCCTGGGAGGGGCGTGCAAGTCCTGCCTGTGCGCGTGCGCCGGCCAAGGCTTAGCTGCTCAGAGGCAAGCGTTTATCTCAGCAGCCTCAAATCCCACCTGCGCCAGTCAGAACCCGTCAGCTCTGAGGTGAACGCGCAGATCTCACTGCACACCATGCTCTCTGGGTGAGGGAACACCTGGCTCGAATGACAATATTTTACTTGGCTCCCAGAACAGCAGCTGAGCAGCTAGGACGATTATCATCCCTGCACAGGAGATGTGTGCCTCGCCAGTCCGAGGGGACTAATGGGACCCCGAATCCAGGCCGGGATAAAATGTCTCTGTCATAAACTGAAACATTTGGTGTCTGAACTGTTGCCAGTTTTTCTAACAATTTCTATCTTAAGCTGGCTTGATACCTATTTAATGAATTCTATAAAACCTTTAATAGCCCTCAATTCTTTTCAAGTGGCAAATGACTCGGCAGTGTGAGGTGATGAGCTGGGCGTTGCCTCTACATTCATTACCCAAGACAAAGTGATTTTTTCAAACATCCCTCCCTCACAGGGTTCCTGTTTATGCTCACATTCATAGGATGTGAGCACACTCATGTGTGCCAATCTTCTTTGTCCCAAGGATGTGATTAAACAAAACGAAAGCTGCAAGTTTTTCTGTCATGAAGAGCTTTGTGCGGCACGTATAGGAATTGCTTGTTAAATGATTTTTGTGTGATCACGCACCCTCAAACCCCGATGACCTCCAGTTATAGATCACTCATTCAACAAATGCTATGACGGTGCTTCCTGGGAAAGTCTCTCCAGATGCTCTGGAAAATACAAAGGTGAACCATATGCGGACATTGGTCTTAAGATGCTTCCACACATACACAGTACCAGCAGGTATCCGATAAATGCATCTGATGCAAGACATGGCGTTGACTTATTCCTGGAACCAGATAAAACCCTTCAAACCCTCAACAGCTTAGAATGGGAAGATACAGATCAACTTTGGGGCCGAACCCTCTTCAGCCCTGAGGTCCCTCATCTTGGCAAGTGTCTTATACCAGCTATGTTAAATGTATAATATAGCAACCATTTCTCCTACCCACCCTCACAGATAACATATGCATGAGCCCGGATGGCAAGCCTCTCTCCACAGCCCTTCCTGACACCCCAGCCTCATCTTACACTATTTACCTCTCTCTTGACTTCTTTGGGCTCAGTATCCTTTCATTTACTGTTCACTCTGCCAGGAATGCTTTTTATTTCCATAACCTCATGATTCTGATTCATCAAGTTACTAGTTTAAAAGTCACTTCTTCAATGACTATTCTATTCAAAATAATCCTCCCTACAAACATTCCCTCTCTTCTTTTTTTGGTTTATTTTTCTACATAGAACTTCCCACATTTTGCCTACTAGATATTTTGTTTGTTGTTTGACATTTCTGGCCTTCTCTAGCCAGTTAATATGCAGAATCCATGAAGGAAATTTGATTGTGCTTTATTTGGTTGAATTCCCAGGGCACAAAACAATACTGACCAGAAGGCAAGGTCTCTCTAACCACTTGCTTGAATGAATGAAGACTGTACGCCATGTCTTGCATCAGATGCATTTCTTTGCTATACAAGACCATGCTTTACAGAAAGGCTCCTACCACATACTCAGAGAAGAAGAGAGAATGATTAGTGTGGGAGAATCAACCATCATAAAACAAAGTGAGCCTGGGCACCATGCTGCTCTGTATTAGTCACCCCTGGAGCACATTCTTTACAACCCACCCAGGATTAGATTAAATAAGTTCTCTCCTGTGAAAACAGGAAAAAATTGTCATAGTATATTTTATAAACATGCTGTTTAGTTTGGAGTTTGCGTATTACCTTCAAAAGTATGCCAAATCCAACTACATTATATAAAATAAATGAAATCAACGGGGCAATTAATAGCAAAGGTACATTTTAACCAAAGTCCTTAGGAGCTGAAGCATCTTCCTAAGGGACACAGAAATTGCGTCTACATCTCATTCTGTGACCACATGCTACCATTCTTAGTTTTGGGAGGAGATTTGGGGAAGGCATCCTTTGTGACCACACAGGTAACCTTAATAACCATGGTGGCACCTCCCATTTGATGATACCATGTCTTCCAGGTCACATATCTTTTTAAGTTTTATACATTGAGAAACCCAGACATGCTTTTGCAAAGACTGGTTACATAAGAGAAAACAAAAAATCGTATCTTGTAACTGATATCCTCCCTTTCTGTTCTGTGCTATTGTTGTAAGTGCTGTTTTTAACTTGTGGAGAAAATTCCCTAATTAATGATAGCAAGAAGGTCTCATGACCCATCAAGGAAATCTGCTCTGTGATGATCTTAATAAGTCCATCATTCTAAAAGAGATTTTCTGGGCTCATTTTTTTTCAGCAGTCTGGAATCACACATCTATTAATTAATGGCTTACCCAACAGAGGAAATGATAATCCTATAAATTGTGTCCTATCTGTATCGTTGCCCCATCAGACAATGCCCAGTGAGAAATCAAGTACTTGGGTACGATTGCTGGTTGAAGGTCACATGGGAAGGCAATAATATTGTAATATTTTCCAAATATTTCTACTCCATGTATTAGGATGTCTGCTATTCCTGAAGACTTGCTGGATTGCTACCTTCATTCAACAAGGCAAGATTTGTTTTCAAATGACCTATGAGGTCATTTAGCGAAATCTGAACTTTTAAGTGAACTTACACAATGCCCCTGTATAAGCGTGCAGTATTTGCAAGGTATTTGATCTCCAAAGCTCACAGCGACACCTGGACACATGCCAGAACTGAAGCAGCTGCTTCTCAGCACAGTTGATTTGGGAAAGGAGCAAGTACGTGACATTCCAACTAAGACCCACGGCAGCGGGTGTTTATTTGAGACCTCTGCGAGAATCACCCTCACAGATCTCTTCTGCCTAATCAGAATGACACAAGTCACAGGGTGCTAGCTTGACTGCAGTGAAATTCATCTGAGGAGAGAGAAAGCTGAACAGGGCTTCGTTCCTAGCCAAGATTCAGTTTCACTGTGGCTGAGCTCTCAGCATATTCTAGAGATGTCTAGCAAAAGAATGGACACCCCTTATGCTTGCTCTCCCTTCTAGAAAGATACATTTCATTTGTCCTCCAGGTCACTGAGGAGAGAGAATGACCTCCGCTGGCACAATGGTGCATTCTCAAACAGAGGGCTTCCTTTCTACATCACGCCCTTTGTCTTCACTCTTGTGTACTTTCTGCCTACAGGGCCCCTCACCATGGGTGTGGAGAATCAGTTATCCCTCAGAGCCCAGCCACCTCTCCTTGCATGCAGCATTCCCCATTTCCCTCTCCAAGGAAACTTCCCTATGTTCTGTTACAATTCCTATACACTTCTAATACAGAGGCAGATTCTTTTCTCTCTTGGGCCTCAGTCTTTGCTTTTTCTTTAATTTTAAACTTTATAAGAAAAGAATTACAGTTTTTAAACTTTGATTTCCCAAAGCTTACAGAAATGACTGAATTTATACACTCAAAAACATTCATTAAATGAATGAATGAATCAATCAATCAATTAATGCTTACTTCCTTGTTTCTTTGGGTACTTAGGAATAATCACTGATTCTTTCAGTGTTTAACCTTCTTATATTTCTCCACCACCCAAAGAGTGGTTGACAATAATTATAAATTTGAATGAATGCAATTACTAAAATTTAAGGGTATTCTAATAAGGCAGAGGCAGACTCATCTAGAGAAAGTAGTTTTGTGTGTGTGAGTGTATGTGTGTATATGTGTGTGTTTCTACCTAGAAACCATATTCCTTGGGTGACTAAGACTGAAGTTGTAGTGCTCTATAGGATTCTAATCCATAGTTAGTATCATTTCTCCTTATGGCACCTGTATATGTAAAGCATTAACAGATGGCTGCGGTCTATATTTGTAGACTAGAATTACAAGGGGGAAAAAAAATCACTTGTCAAGCTCCCAAACTTACAGAAAGTTTCTCCGCTTCTTTATGGATAAGACTTTGAAAGAGGAAAAAGACCAGCAGAAGTCAACATTGAAGAACAGGTGAGTTCATTTTCTGAAAAGGTGAGAAATATTCAGCAATATTCCTAACCTGGTTTAGTGACATTTGTACAACTCTGATCAATCCTTAGCCATTGATAAAGAGAGAACACACTTGTGATATTGTGAACTGTATTAATGGAGAAAATCCTCACCTACTGATCTGTTGAATGTTCAGAACATGCTAGTGAAACCCCTGGGAGACTTGGGTCATATTACCTATCATTAGTGTTTTACTAGTCAAAGATGATTATGTTTTGTGCTTCATTTCAGGATGTTCAAAAGTAGGTTCCCCAATACATTGTTTTGTAGCAACTATAAACTACTATTGTCAGTGTTCCAAGCACATATGTTTTGATTATTCAAATATAGGCTACTTCTGTAAAGCGAGATACAAGTCAGCAATTTCAGCTTATGAACAGCAGGTGCACTTTCTCTGCTGACAGTTCAGAGTTTACTGATGAAGAACAATTGACTTAATGTGGAGAATGCTGCAAATTATCACAGACAACACCAATGAAAAGAAACTCACATTACTTTTTCAAACATTGCCTTTAAAGCAATCTCATGTGAAAACTATAGAGAATATAATTTGGTTCTTAAAAACTTCCTTCTGGTCTCTAGAAGCTGAACTAAATACAAAAGAACCATTTATAGATTTGATTTTCAGTTCATTGAAACCACAGTGTCAGAAAAATGAGATGGATTTCCTATAAATCCTTAATTTTCCACCAAACAAGAACAGTTGAAATCAGTTGACTTCCAACATGTTGCATTGATGTTTCATAGGGAATGGAGGCAACCACGGAGGAATCCGCCATATTGAATTTAGCCACGTTGCCTCCAGGAAACTATGGGAAAGCTGAATGAACGTTATCGTAAGTTGTCATCTGTACATGTTTCTCTTAGACTGTGTCACTTAAAGGGCTGCTGTGTGACTGGGAGAAATGTAAAAGAAATGTTCATTACAACTCGTTAAAAATTAATACAATTCTGAATCAATTTCCATTACTTAAAGTGTAGCTATTGTACACATCTTGGAAAATTTTATTATAAATTCATGCAACCTTGTGAGTAATGGCGGTCCATGTCTCCTTACCCAATAAAAAGAAATAGGCGTCTGCATCCAGTACTTTCTTGTTAAATAAAATATTTAAAAAATGTCACCTAGTTTCTCATGGTCATGTCCTGATTATGTCAAGCCAAATTAGATAACTACATAAATCAGAGTAAATGAAAGTGACAGATAAATAAAAATCATAGAGACACTCCCAAAAAAGCATCTATGGACCCTCTACTAGGTGGCAGTTTCACATACCACCATTTGGGAATCCAAAAGGAGCGGATGCCAGTCTTCAAGTGGTACTAGGTTTGTGCCAACACCCATCTTTTCTTTCTCCATCTGTCCTACATGGTGAATTTTTTTTCATGACTCTTTTTTTTTTTTTTTTTTCCTGTACTGGGGATTGAACACGTAACTCTGTTCTTGCCAAGCAGGCGCTTCTGCCACTGGTGGATATTTTTATCCAAGGTCTATGACTTATGAAGATAAATGGAAGAATAAGAGTGCACTGTAATCGTCTTCATTTGTCTTTCCAGTTAACTGATCTGTTCTGGTCTTGCCCTCTCAGTAAAGACAGACGCTTTCTGGGGATATAGCTCAGTGGCATAGCACTTGCCTTGCAAGCACAAGGTCCTGAGTTTGATCCCTGGTATCAGGGGGGAAGAAAGAAAGATGCTTCATGGAATATTCTATCTCTCATACCTGGTAATAAATATTCTTGGATTTTGATTTGTGGATTGCCTGTCCCTTACTTAAAGCTGAAGATAAACTATCACTGTTTGGAAATCTATTACAGAGTTTCTAGGGGCTCACTCTACTGTAAATACTGCTTTAGGCATTAGAAGTAAACTTATGAGCAATGCAGAGAGAGATCCTGATATAAAGAATTTATAATCTGAGCCAGGCATAGTAGCACACATCTATAATCTGAGCACTCAGGGAACTGAGGTAGGAGGATCACAAATTTGGGTCCAGCTTTAACCACTTAGTGCGATCTTGTCTTAAAATAAAAATCAAATGAAATAAAAAGAGCTGAAAGCGAGGCTCAGTGATACAACACCTGTGGAGTTGTATCCATACACACACATGTGCGTGCATGCATGCACACACACACACACACAGAATTTATAATCTAGTAAAAGCAAAAGGCACCTCTGTGTACAATTACAAGAAGCACAATATATTCATTCCATAATAAGGAAATTTAATGTGCTTTAGCAACATACAGAGGAATATCTAATGCATGTTAGAGAAGTAGGAAAATGTCCTGGAAAAGTTGGTTACTGAGAATTGAAGGATAACTATGTATTATCTAGACAAGGGTATGAGATGTTGCACATTTCAGTCAGCAGGAGTAGAGCGAATGCACAGCTCTGTGATACTAAAACAACAATAACAACAGAGTTTTGTAAGTGTAGAAAATAAAATATAATGATAGCATTCACGGGGATTTAAGGACTCTAAGGAGGTTAATGATTCTAAGAGCTTAATGACTCTGTGGAGTGGGGAAAAGGAAGATGAAGAAAGACCTTGTCAATGAGGTCAAAATTGCACATTCTCCCCCAAGAAAGATGTCAGACACCATTTAGAAAAATCTAGAAAATTTTACATGTTTACAACTGTAAATAACAAATTTACATTATACCACTTACATTTAGAAAAATGTAATTTAAAAATTTATATGACACCACTTATTTATAGAAAAATTATATATAGAGATGGATTCTTCAGATGGGTAGCGAGGGAGGCCACCTACAGCCAGGAGATGGGTCATGAGAGTGGATATGATCATAGAAAAGAATAACTAAAATATATTGCTTGGTATCTATGGGACACAAACATCATGTGCGTACTAATTTGTTAATTCTGAACCGCTGATTGAACAGGTAAGCATAACTATCAGTTCTATTTTTTGGATGAGGACACACGAAGTCTGAACAGTCTGCCCAAGGTGACATGCTACATGCATAGCTAGTAAGGACATGTCCAGAGATTTCACTCAGTTACAACTCACAGACTGTGTCCTTCATGGTCACTACCGTGTCACCATGGCTGGAGTGTGCACCTCACAGATTCATGTGTGGGAAGCGTGGTCCCCAGGGCAGTGGTGCTGAGTGGATTGGAGAAGGTGGGGCTGCCTGAGAATAACCGGGGCTCCCCTTGTGCATTGATGCTGATGTCCTTGCTTAGGCTGGGTCTCACCATCGTGAATTCGTTTCCATAAGAGCAGGTGGATACCAGTGAAGCCACTTCGGGTGCTTTTTCTCTTCTTCATGTAGCCCCTTCCTTGTCACTTCACCATGTTGTGACCTAGCCAAACACCCAAAGGGTATCACCACATTACTATGTGGCCCTTTCAAATCCAGCCTTATGAACTGAACAAGCATCTTTATGCAGAAAGTACTCAGTCTGGAGTATGTTGTTATAGCACCACACAATAATCTAATAGACCTGCTGTAGCTTGGAATGGAATGTCCCCAAAGCCTCACATGTTGAGCGCTGGGTCCTAGCTTGGTACTTTGGGGATAGGATAGGGGCCTTAGAGATGTGACCTCATTGGAGCAGGGTCTTTAGGTCATTGAGGGCTGTGAGAGCTTGATCTTTTTCTCTTTTTATTTCGTAACCATGAGGTGAATAATTTCATGCTGTGTGCTGTGGGACCAACAAGAATCAACTGGCACCTCTAAAAACTGCAAGACAAAATTAATCTTTTATTCTAAGTTTACATCAAATATTTGTAATGCTTCTAGAAAGTTGACTAACATAACGCCTGTAACTCTTGGACCTGGAAAATATCAGTGGAGGCAAACAACAGAATCTAAGGACCCAGAAAGAGACCGTTCTTGTCCAAGCCACATTTCTGATACACAGGGCTCAACTGAGTGTCTAGACAGAATCATGAAATTCTTGGCAGAAATACACACAAACTGAAGAAGTCAAGCTAAGCGCAGAGGTCAAAACAGATCTGTAGAGAAGGTCATATGCAGGCAGAGTGAAAAGAACAAAACAAAGCAAAGCAGAATAAGACAGGTAGTAAAAAGGTAAACCAAATATCCAGGAACTAAAAATTCTTGGGAAGCAAAGGAATAGAACCAAGTAAGTAGGAGAACAGAGGTGAAGTAAGAAATCAAGACAGACTTTGCTGTGGGAGACAGGTTTTTGCCTCAGGCCTGGTGCTTTTTTATAGTTCTTGTTGATTTTAAAAGCAGAGTCTTTGTGGCTTCTGAGCCTAGCCCTGCTGGAGTGGGGAGGAGGGAGCAGGTAATTGGGAACATGTGGTTAAACTGGCATGTTTCAGAAGATGGTGAGTAGCAGGTTCATCCTGAGAAAAACATGAAGGATGTGTCGTAAGTACCTGTTAGCAGTTGCCTGGGGATTCCTGCACATCGCAAAATCTCAAACATTTGTTGTATGAGTAAATGAATGAATACGTGAAATGCCTATTTATTACACTGTGAATGACTTAAAGATTGAGAGGTCTGTATGTCCAAATTATGTTTTTTGATATTAAAAATAGACATTGTTTTTGTTGATGAGACCATAATTAAAACTAAAATATCATTTTATGAACTTAATTGGCTTTTTCAACTCCAGAAATAGCAACACTTTATTCCCCAAAACATAATAAGTGTTCCAATGACCTGAGCAGACATGGTTGATTCATAGACAGAGCAAAAACAAACCAAACAAACAAACAAAAAAACCCAGAAGCAAGCTGGTTATTTTAACAATACTTTCCTTGTAAAGCAGGGAAAAGAAAGAGAAAGTAAAAATGATCCAGATGTAATTTGTGTATGTGCCAATCTTCAAGAAGAATATAATGTGTATAATATCATAACAATATGTAATATACACAATATATCATTATTTAAAAAGAAATTAAAAATGGAGATAAAGATAGAAAAATTTTAAACAATGAAATTTTTTAAAAATGACGTTTATTTTAACTGGTATTTATTTTAACTGGGGGGAAATTATACATATTAATGAGGTAATGTTATATTTCAATGTATGTATACCCTATTACAATGTTTAAATCAGGGTAAATGTATCTATCTCTAAACACAGGTTATTTTTTACGGAAAAATTTTTCAAAAAACTTTTTTTTAGCTTTTGGACACTATTATTACCTTTAAGCACTTTCTGTGCACTTGCACACCAGAATGTCTTGCTGTAATGTAGTAATTGTAGAGCAAATTTCCTCAACTCTTTCCTTCTACTCTCCCCAGCACCTGGTGTTCATCACTGCACTCTCAACTTCTCTGGAACAAACTCACTTAGATTCCAAATATAAGTGAAATCACATAGGATTTCTATTTCTGTGCCAGGCTTTATTCACTCAATATAACGATCTCTGGCTACCTTATATTGTCGCAAGTGACAGGATTCCATTCTTTTCATGGCTGAATAGTACTCTGGAGTGTATATGTACTATGTTTTCTTTATCTATGGATCAACTGATGGACACTTAGGTTGTTTCTACTTCTTGGCTGCTGTGCATTGTGCTACAATAGACATGAAGTATAGACATCTCTTTGATGTACAGTATATCACAGCAAAGTCGCAGTTCAGAGTTCCCCCCAGTCACTGGCAGAGTTTTCCTTAGAACCTAACCTATAATTGTTTTTATAACCCCTGAGATTTCAGAAACTGTGAATATTGTATCCTCTGAGAATGCTCCAATCCCAGAGGGTTATATCCTTCTCCTTGCTGTTGATTGGCTGCTGCCCTGTAACCCATCTCTGGTGGACACACCAACATTCTCAATCATAACAGGCTGCTGTACCACCAGTAGCTATGTTCTCCATCTTCATCTTGTTCTTAAAGCCCTAAGATCTTTATGATGCAACCAAAATTTCCTGCACTTTCTGAGGCTTCTGATAATGAACCTAAGCACCAGAAGAAGTTCGGGACATTCCAGGAGAAGGCTGAACTACTATACAGTATTTTTATTAAATTATTATAGTATTGTATTCAGTATTTTATTAAATTAAATTATATAACTTCTATTTAAGATTTAAAGCATAAAAATAGTTATTTATAGGCATTTTCTGACCATATCTGAGATCCATGTTTTTTTACATTTCCTGGGTGCTTTAGGAAGACAATAACCACTGCAAATTTCAGGGGTACATTGTACGAGTTTCATTTCCTCTGGATGCATGTCCAGTAGTAGGATTACTGTGCAGTATTATGTGGTAGTTCTATCTTTAAATTTTGAGGAATCACCATACTGTTTTCTACAATGTCTATGCTGATTTATATTTCCTCCAGTAGTATATGATATGATCTCAGTCTGAATCTCCCCCAAAAGCCTCATGCAGTCATGGGGGCAGGCTTCTAGAATTTGTGATTAATTCATGTGATTAATTCATAATACTGGGGGATTATGGATGTGACTGCTATACACACCCTAAGATGGGTATGGCCTACATTAAAAAAAAAAAAACAGAAGGAGTCTTCTCTTCATGCTCTTCCTTTTTTGCTCTTGCTGCTTTTGCTGTCTTCTGCTGCCATGAACTGTTGCCCTCTGTGATGAGCAATGTTGCCTCAGAGCCAGCCAAGTATAGACTGAAACCTCCACAAACTGTGAGCTAAACAAACTTTTCCTTCCCTAATTTTGAGTGTCAGGTACTTTGTCCCAGCAATGATAGAAAAGTAACTAACATGATATATAACCTTTCCACCTTCCCCACATCCTCACCAGTACTCATTATCTTTAGTATATTTTTAGTGCAGTGCTGCTGAAACAAACACAGATCTTTATTACTTTTAATATCATTCTTACTGGGATGAGGAAATATTTCATTGAGGATTTGATTTGCATTTCTATCATGATTAGTGATGTTGAGGAGCTTTTCATATACTCACTGGTTATTTGTATGACTTCTTTTGAGAATGGTCCAATAGAGTTTATTTGCCATATTTTAAGTAATTTCAAGTTATTCCTTTTTTAAAAAGTAAAAGCAAATGGAACTTCATTATTATGCTAGTAGGAAGTGC
Source organism: Hydrochoerus hydrochaeris (assembly GCA_004027455.1). Taxonomy (NCBI): domain Eukaryota; kingdom Metazoa; phylum Chordata; class Mammalia; order Rodentia; family Hydrochaeridae; genus Hydrochoerus; species Hydrochoerus hydrochaeris. Next base: position 305,999 of record PVLA01000305.1, on the reverse strand, counting down.
CCTGTTTTGAAAATTTGTCTGTCTTGTCTTTTAATCCCAATTTCTTAGAAGTTTCAGATAAATAGTTTATTTGAAGTTTCAGATAAATAATTTAGCCTGGTGAGGTAGAGCATTAGTATGAGACACTCTATTTTGATTGTTAGCTGAGTAAACTAAAGGTTGGTGCAGGAGCTTTATACAAAATACTAACCTCTTGTAATGTATCATTAACAATGTTATATATACACAGGAAAATCATGAAGTTGAAGCTTCATGTTCAAATCATACCCCATGTGAACTTGATCATAGCCTTAAAAGCTAAAGCAAGTGACTTTAAGAGAAAAGAGGGTTTCAACTCAGTAGTTAAAAAAATTATGTCTGAATTATTAAAAAAGAAATAATCTCATTTAAGAAAAGTGGGCAACAGACATTTCCCCACAGAAGATATGAATGACCAAGGATTGCAACAAATTATGCTAAAATATTATTATTAGGAAAATACACTTAAAACAATGAAATAATGTTTTATTTCTTTTAGGTTGGCTACTCTGAATAAAAACACACACTGCGTATGGTAGTGCACCCCTGTAATTTAAGCCTTTGGGAGTTTGAGACAGGGAGATCACCACAAGTTCAAGTTCTGGGGTACACAGTAAATTCAAAGGCAGCCTGAACTACATGGCAAGATTGTGGCAAAAAAAAGAAGAAAAATAAAAACTCTCATAAATTGTTGATGAGAATGAAATATAATATAAAAATTTTGAGATTTTCTCAGACAGTTAAACATAAAACACAGTGTGATCCAGCAAGTTATACTCCTAGATACATAACCAAAAGAAATGAAATTATGTCCACAGAAAGACTTGCATATGGATGTTTAAAAATATTCACAGTAGCATTATTTATAATCACTAGAAACAACTGAAATGCTTCATCAGTTGGTCAACAAATTATCATACGCATACAAGTTACATTCATCATACTTAACAATAAAAAAGAAGGAAATTCAGACACAAACTTTGTCGTGGATGAACCTTGATCCTTGGTCTTGGTTAAAGAAGACAGGAGATCACACTGTGTGTACAGTTTCTTTATGTGATACGCCCTCCACCCTCCACACCCCAGTGGATAGAGGTAGAAAGGTGCTTAATGGCTGGCTGGGGGTAGGGGTGGGTTATGGTTCATATTTGCTGCAAATGGGTGAAAGGGATTTTTAGAAGGCTGAAAGCCTTTCAGAATTGATTTATGGTGACAACCTCACCACTTGATAACATTAATAAAAATTAAGGCATTCTACATTTGAAGTGGATAAATTTTGTAATATACAAAATATAGTTCAATAAAGTTTTCTTTTACAAAATCAGTGGTAAAAATTAAGCTAGGAATGTTCATTTCTTTACTTTATTTCTCATATCATCATATTTCACAGGGAGTGCCAAAAGGAGAGCAAAATGCCTCCTCTTTACCCTCCTTTTACAGAAAACATTTTTTCCCATTAAAAGAAAAACCTAAAAATTCTCAGTGATCAGCTCTTACTGTTAGGTAAGAACTCCTGTTTTGCTGCATAAATTCAAGAGAGAGGGCTCTGCATGAGCAGATCCCAATCTGGACCTGTGTCTCTAACAGCCCACCTCACCCCTTCCCTCTAGGGCTCGTGACAGCACAGATACTCCGCGGAGTCCAGTTGGTGGGGTCCGGCGTCACTGGCATGCTGAGCTCCTGCTTGGGGAAGCTGGCCTCAGCATGTTAGCAATCCTTATTTGCTGGCCCTAATAGATACATTTTGCCTCCAGCAAAAAGTCTGCGAATAGTTAATAAAAATAATGACAGCGGTAGTGGAGGATTAATGGCCTCTTTATTAGGAGAGATGAAGTCCAGGATACAGTGTGCTCAAATAGGGAAACTGTTTTATAGGCAAAATTAACTGAAAAGATCTTATTTAGCCAATTTTAAGGTAATGGATTTGGGGTTCTAAATGTCAGTAATGCAGAAAGGAAGATTCAAGGTAAAGCTGGCCACTCACAGGTACTTCCTGGGTTACCAAAGGGAAGATCAGGCTTGCTTCTCCGTACCAGGTGCAAGGGTATCTGATTGCATATTCTTGTAAAAGAAAAATGAAAAGCAGACTCTTTGGGTGCCTTTCAGCTTTATCTTGCATTACCCTTGGCAATGTATATTGTCTCTATTTTTTCTAAGGCTGTTGAAATAAGCAGAATATCCCTGTTTTCTTCAGAGGCCATGCTACACTCTCTTGGGTAAGTGATTCTTAACCACCTCATTGTTGGTGTGACCTGTGCTGAACAGAATGTGTTCTGAGAAAAGAATTGCTGGACCAGCCCACAGGTGACCTGTTCCCAGGTGAGTCAGATTTAGGACTCCCTGCTGATGGTGGACTTGAGAGATGCCGTTGCTCTGGTTTGAAAATGTCCTCAGAGGCTTTTGTGCTAAAAACGTAGGTCCCAGGGCAGGAAGACAGGGCCTATTTAGAGACGGTGAGCTCTTGAGGGCTCTGCGTGCCTGGATAGGGGAGTTAGTGCAGCAATGTGTTGTAATAGAAGGAAATTCAGCTTCCTCCTCCTCTCTTGGTCACTCTTCCTCTTTTATGCTTCTGCTCTACTTCCAAAGTGGTTACTGCAGCAAGACGGCCTTTGTGAGACATGAGTCCTTCGTTCCTGGATATCTCAGTATCCAGAACTGAAAGAAATGTGTTTCTTTTCTTGTCCAATCAGTCTGTAGTATTCTAGCATAGCAGCACAATATAGACTCACACGGCCATCAACTGGAACAAATGATCCAATCGACAAGCGTATTGGGTTATACAAAAAGCAAATATCTGTTGCCACTGAATTATTTATTTAATTTATTTAAAAATGAATAAACAACAACAAGGAGCAAAAACACGAGAGGTAAAACCCCAGGGAGGGATGCTAAAATGATGGTAAGAAACATCAGAGTACTGGAGGCAGGTGGCAAACGCTGAACAGGCAGCCCCTGTACCAGTACACAGGAAAACGGCCCACTTTCCTCTTTCTTCCTCTTTTTCTAAAGGAGCCTGTGATGCACTGCAGTCTCTGCAGGTCTCAAAGTGATCATCATCTGATCTGTGTCCATGTCCTGTTTACAGGACAATTCCTGTTCAAGAAGTAAGGTAGGCTTCAGCAAACATATTTACTACAAAATCTTTTCTTTTTCCCAAGTTTGCATGCTTGCAGCACTAACTTACTTTTTATTTTTTCAAAAAGGGTATGACAATGGCCTTGTGCTGAGGTTTTGGGGAAAGAAAGACACTGTCACAACACTCACAAGTCTCAGACTGGCAGATACAAAAAAGATCCACAGGGAGGTGGAAGGGTGAGTGTACCCAAGTTCTCCACAATGTCATGCAGGTGAAGGGACAAGTGCTCCTCACAACAGAGGTGCCGATGCAGACTGGATCTGGAGTGTCCCCCAGAGGACCAGGTTTTAATTGTTTAGTCCTCAGCTGGGCACTATTGGAAGATGGTGAAAAATTTAAGAGGTAGAGCCTAGTGGATCCTCCCAGGTCAGAGTGGGTGTGCCCTTGAAGGAGCCAGGAGGACACTGGTCTCCTCTGTTTCCTAACTACCATAAGGTGAGCAATGATTTCCACCACACAAGCTACTCTAATGTGCTACTTTATCACACACCTGAAAGCCACAGAACCATCTCGAAAATCCTCCAACACTGAGCCACAGTCAGACTATGCTCTTTGTAACAGTAAAGGAAAACTGACTGACAGAGGTGCAAAAAGTACACACAGAGGACAATATAACTGAGAACTACTTTCAAAGATAATGAGAAGAATTTTTAAGACTGCTACAGAAGAAGAAAACTACACAGGTCAAACCAAGTGCCAGGACAGCCCAGAGAGTTTCAGGGACTGATCAGAAGTTCAGATTAACTGGTACATAGGACACTTGGCAGGAGTGGGAAATATCACATAACAGGTACAAAGCACTGTAGAGTGTCCACCGTGGTAGAAAAAGTAGTCAGTAATGACATCTGGAAGTCCTGGATGGGTTTGGTAAATCTAGAAATTGCGTGCATGCTGGATTTGAATGGAAGATCTGGAAAGCAAGGAAATCAACCAGGAACTACTGGTCCCACAAAGCTAATGCTCATAGCTGGGTAAGAGGTGATCTGGAATGGACAACAGTTTAGATGCCACTGTAATTTTCCAGACCAAAGATAATACCTTGATTTTGTTATTTTTTTTAAATTTTATTTAAAGAGAAAAAAGCAAAACAGAAAAAGGGGTAGAAACAATACAGAATTTCAGAAAAAAAATAAACAGTAAGAAATCACTAGTTGATCAATTACATATTGTCTTCTTAGACATAGTTGTTCAAGTTACAAAATTAAAGCATACAAAGTGGACATTCAAACAGTGAGGCTGCAAAGAAGTTCAATGATCCAGTAACAACTTAGCAACATGGTTATCAGTCCTACACACTTAAACATACATGCAGTTATATCCTTTAGAGTACTTTCTTTTCCCCCTTTTGCTTTTTAAGTCCATTATCTGTTTAGTTATATCTTGTTTCAGGTTGCTCAATACCCTACTGACCTGTTTTGTTGTTGTTGTTATTTGCTTTTCAATCAACTTATATTATTCTGTTGCTTTGTTTTTGAGTTTCTCCTCATTCATACCCCGTGGATCAGCTTTGGTGGAGTTGGGAGTTTTTTGGAGGTACTTTGTTAGTTTGTTATCTACGTTTTTTTTTTTTTGAAGGCAGCAAAATACAGCAGAACAAGACAGAACAAACTCATGCGAGGCAGTGCAGTGAAATTGACACAGAACCTCACAGCAGGTCACCAGGACAACAGCAATAGGCACAATAGTACATCCTGTTCTGTTCACATGAGCTGTTCTTTCAATCAGGTAGAGCAAAATGGAAGGAAATATCGAACTCATAAAAACAGAATATTGAATAGAGCAGTAACATTAATCAGAACTGAGCAAAACAATGATAAAAATATTTGCCTTCAAAGAGATAGTAGAAGGAAATCCCCCTTACTTGTCACACTGCATATATTCATCCTCCCAAGAGATACTCAGACCTCCGGCTCCCACTTGCTAACAGGAGGAGGGGATGGATCGATGTCTGATTCTTAGCCTGCGTGCTGGCAGGCCCCCAGCCGCTTACCAGGGTGGTGTGCTGGCTGCCTGTTCTCCCAGCTCCCCAAGTTCTAACATGATGCAGCGCTCAGGAAACGCCGATAGTTCTTGCCCTGGAGTGGTGCGGCTTGTGAGGCCCACAGCCGCTTACCAGGGCAGCGAGAATACCTTGATTTTGAATTACATTGGTTAATATAGAGAACAGAAAACATGAGTGAAAACTTTTGAAAGAAGGTGAGACTCAGGCTTTGGACTGAGAGAATGTTAATGTTATAAACAGGAACTGGTCTGTGACACAGGAGACGCCCTGCATTGCTCCTCTGTGTCAATCTGTTTTCCTCGTCTTCTCCCTTAAATGCCTCTCAGGCTCTAACTTATCCCCTTTAGAACTCCCTATCAAAGTCGAGCCATTGCAGCACAAAGGACGGTGCTCTGCAACACATGTTAGGCAAAGACCTGTAACCCATTTGAGCACAAAGCCTGAGACCCACTAAGTTCCAACAACACTTACTGAGTGAACAAATGAAGACACAGTTTCTATATACCTTAGTGAAAGTCACCATGAGTTATTTCCAGTAGCTCTGTCTTCTTTGAAGGGTTCTATTGCAATTAAAATACTCTCCTTCTCTCAGTTCTTCTCCTTGGGATACCATCATCAAACAACGTTTAGTAAGTTTTCTGTGCCTGAGTCGGTGTGACTATGCAGTTTCCTCACCTTCTCAGCTGACCTTCACATGACGGAGTAGAAACCAACCAGGGAAACTCACCTGAATACAGTCTTTTCACTGAAAATCTCAAGAGAAAAGAAAATGAATTATTTTGAGTTTCTGCTACCAAAACTTTCTTCCCCATAAGAGCTCTCCTAACAAAACTGAGAAATTAACCGTGTCTGCCTCACCCTGCAGACGGCTAGCACTGCATCCCCAGAATTGCTTATCTTTGGGGAATGAAAACAATGGAAGAAGTTGGTGAAGAACTCCAGGATACAGACAGCATGCTGGCATCCAGCCCCTGGGTTTCATAGAACCACGGGGAAGGTGCTACGGAGGTGACTTGCTTTGAAAGAAACTCACAGAGATAATCAATTGGATCACACAGGCAGATACTGGAGGCATTTGTCAAAATGTCAGGGTTATGGTAACTGGCACTTTATTTGCTTTTCAATGCATGAGTCCTCTTAAAAGCCTAGATCTAAAGTGACATTGGACACAGGGATTTTTTTTCTTCCTTTACAGACCTTTTTAGGAAATATATTCTGCTTTTCTTTGGAGTGTAGAATTACACATAGAGACTGCCTGCCATGCAAGAAAGGAGAGACAACTCGTGTGTGTGTGTGTGTGTGTGTGTGTGTGTATTTATTTTAGAAAATCTTAAGAAAGACATAGCAGGAAGTAATAGACTCCTTCCTCCGCTGTGTTACATCTCAAACCCAGCTAAAAAGAGAGCTGTAGAGAGCACAGAAGATTAGCAAAAACTGAAGTGAGGACCCTAAGGAAGACCAAGCCACAGTCACATCTCTTGGCTGCTTCTGTCTTCCTCCTGTGACCCAAGACAAGTTCTGAGGTCCAGATTAGCCCATTGGCCAGACACCTGCCTCCCCACAGAGGAATCTGAACTGCTGTGCCATGAGTGATACATTGGAGACCAAAAACCTGCACGGCTGATTGGCCTAACTCAGATTGCTTAACCTAAAATAGAAAAGGTAAAGGTAATCAAGCCCTGCTGAAATAACATAGTATATCGATGGCTACTCTTGTGGCACTGAAATGACAGTTTTCCAGATAATCAATAAGAAAAAGCAATCTGCTGCTCCTTAAGTGAATTATTAGAGCAACTATAGAAAATGTATTTAAAAGTACTGTGGAGGGGAATTCTTCAAACAAGGACTGGCTTCTCATAAGGAAAAGTGCTTACGTTAAAGATTCACATATATTATGCCGTTAATTATTGGTCTCTATTTCAAAGAAGATCTACTGTTTTCCTATGGACAGAGATGCTAAAATAGATATTGCTATCTACTATATTCCTTCTCTTTAATGAGTTACCATCTACTTTTGGGGGGCTAACAGAGTTCTCTACCAACCCCTCACGTGTAGCTTGACCACCCTGTGCTGTCTTGGAATGCTTTGTGGAATAATTTAAAGCTTTCCCAGGTATTGACATGAGACTATTTCAGATGTGTCATTTTAGTTCTTCTGAATTTCTGTACTTGGACCTGAGATTGAGTCCTAGTTAATTAACAGCTGTGCAATCCTGTCCAAGTGTTTAAAATTCAGAGTTGTATTTTCTTCATATGTAGGTGATCCTCATCACGGTTACAATTATAACAATAAACATTTAATAAGTACTGGGTAGTGCTGTAGATACTTCATGTGAATCAACCCATTTTATTTACTCTACAGCTTTGAAGAAGATACCACAACTCTACAGATGAGAGATCTAGAAAGGTGAAAGTATCTACCCAGGGTGTGGCTGACTGGAGATCTATTAAAAACACTACACTACACTGATCTTGGGGAACGTGTTTAATAAATGCTTTCTTTCTTTGATTTCCTTCCAATTCCATGTCCAAAAACATAATTCCTTATGACCCCGAAAAGCCACTAGCCACATAAAGAACACAAAATCCTCTCAGAAGTCTGTCACTTTACCAAAGACAAAAGACATACAGCTCCAGCTGAAGAGCAGTCATTTTACATCTGTGCAGTGCCTTTTTTAATCCGGCTGTCAGCATCTAACTCGCTATCCTATTTGCATTGTAAAATATAGTATGTGTGCACGATGGCGCACACAAGCTGTGATACAAAAGCATCAAGCTGGGGTCAGGAAGCCAGAGGCTCACCTAGATCTGGAACTGATATCTACAAACATTTCCCTAGCACACTTTGAATCCACTGCTGTCATTTAGTTTCACTTTCCTCGTCTATAGTAATGAGATTTGCAATAACTGTTCTCATCTAACTTATGGTAAGGATGAAATGATATGATAAACACAAAGGTAACTTGCAGTTAATGCACATTTTGACTTAAAAGCAATGATTTGCCATTCCTGAAGGGCAGATTAAGTTGCCAAAAGGTGTAGTTGCATCTATCTCTTCTGAGGAAGGGAAAAATCTAGGTATAAAATTCATTCAGTATTAGCAACTTTGCTCTGAGCACTGCTGGTTGCAGTGACCAAGGCAATTACCATTTCTGACCACATTTCAAGAGGTCATTTATACATCTCAGTTCAGTTCGCAGTCCTGGTGGACCCACTGCATTAAAGAGCCAGTGGCTGTTACTGGAGTTAGTCCAAAACATAGAAGAAGAGGAAAACAAACCCAGGTTCAGAGTACTGTAAAAACATAAGCTAGATTATCTTCAGTGCCATAAATGGAGAAGGAGATTTCCTAGGGTTTCTACAAGTTCAGTACTTGGAGAATATTTGAGAGAGAAACAGAGAGAGAGAGAGACAGAGACAGAGAGAGAAAGAAAGAGAGAGAGATCTAAATGCATGATCTGTAGCAAATGCCGGAGACCCAAGTCAAACTGTCACCCAACTTAGCACAAGAATATTCAGCTAGATGGACACCAGGTGTGATTTCAGCCTTTTTATTGCAGAAAATAAGAAGAAAATAACAATTACTTTTCTAGAAGAGAAAGTGCAGAGATTCATTCTTCTACAAAAGTTACAAATGATAGTGGCTATTTCTTCCTCCTTTCTCCCTCCAGACTTTCCTTCCTTTGATATTCATCAAGCAAAAGCTAATGCATGAAAAATCCTCCAAATTGCTGGTATTTCAAAATGCAGTTTCATTCAGATTAGATAAACCAGCTCCATAGTGATCACCATTTTTTTTTTTTTGACAGTATGGAAATGCAATTTCTTCAGTGCGCTCAAAGCCACAGCCCAGACCTCTCTTTTGGGTCTGTGACCTGGTTTGCAGAGCAGCCAGCTGACAAGGTTTCCCTGCAGACTGAGGTCAATGAACACAGCAAGGTGTCACACAGAATTCTTACTAGCATTCTGCTCTAAGAGGCTCCATAACTAGGGACTATTCATAACGGACTCACCCAATTATAACCTTAAAGTAGCTATGCAAAATGGCAAACCCATGAAAGAAAGCATGGTACTGGGCAGGAAAATGTAGAAGGCAATACCTAGCACTTAGCCTTTGCTCCAGCTGTTGCTGTACACACTGGGAAAGAAAGAACCCCGGAGCTGTGGGGTTGGGTTCTGGGTACTTTTCTCCCCTTGCTCCCTACCCCACTATCCTCTACTTTTCACTCCATTTTTTTCTGATTGTCTTGGCTTCCTACCTTCCTGTCTGTCTCACACTTACTTTTTCTGCCTGCTGACTGGACTCTCGGCACTCCCAGATGGGCCCTGACCTACCCCTTGACCCTTGGCCTTGATTCTTTCTGGTTATTGATAGCGTGTCTGGAACAGTCTTTCCTGCATGGTGTGGTCCTTCAGGTGTCCTTGCCCAAATATGGCTCTCGGCACCCACTCAACTCCACCACGCCAAATCCAATCAGGCCAGGGGATGCAACAAGAGGTCGGACCAGAGGTTTCCAGCAAGTAGCTTTATTCCTGTGCATCCCGTACGTCGGAGCACGCTGGCAGCTAGCACGTGGTTATTGAAAGTTACAAAATCAGTCATTGGATGTTTAAAAAGTTACCCAAATCTGTTCATCTGACAAATAAATGTCATAACCTAACTTGCTCCTTCAAATTTCACACTATTAATATGTTTTTCGTGGACTATCTTCCCTCATCTCAGCATCTTAATTTTGAGAAAGTTTGAAAAAAATAAACAATTCAATGCTAAACAACAACAAAGACCACAGGATAGGAGAGACCGTAGAGGTGGGACATGAAGTAAGAGAGAGGCTGAGGATGGGCTGGGAGTTCAGCAGGGGGTCACCATGCGCTAACAGCCTCGCAGAGGGTGGGTGACACGCAGCTGGGCAGGCTTAACAGAAGCACGGCTTGGGAGAAGACTGGTAATGCATCACGAAGGGACTGAAACCCTGATGATGCAGGGTGATTCAGTAGACACCCACAGAGCTGCTGGTGCTGTAGAAATGTGGGATATTATGTAAGCCCGAAGTTAAATTGAATGTACTCATGTCGGTCATTGCTTCCACAAAAAGAAAAACAAAAACAAAAAAAAAAAGAATAAAAACAGCAAAATAAATATAAAATCCTTTATGACTCCAGGAACTTACATTCTCTCTCAAGCCATCATGTCAGGAATTGTTTGTTTTGCAAGTGGCTTTTGAAATGACTTAGAATTTAGTTTTATCTTACTAAGAACACTTCCCAGATGAAGAGCAGCCAAGTGTCCCCCTCGGAAATACAGACATTGCTGAAGCACCACTAAGACTGTAGCTCAATGACGTTTCACCTTTGCAACTCTGCCTCCTTCTCCAATGGCCTTACAACCCTCATCCTACTGCCTTGATGGTTTTTAAGCCTGACACTGCCATTGATTCATTCTGCCCAATCACTACCCCAAACAATTTCATCTCTCACAAGTCATAAACATTCTGCTGCTGAAATCTAAAAAAGGTCTACTGACCTACCATGAACTTGGAGCTGCCCTTTCTGGAAGATTCCTTGATCCACTGTACTCTAAAATCCATCATCTACCTTGTTTTTTTTTTTTTTTTTACAAGATGTTTTTAAAATGACTTCAAGTTTCCCATCTCCTTGTGTTGAATGCCATGGTTGGACTGAAAGTGGTAAACTGGCCAGTCGCTGGGCATGGCTAGTTTCTGGTCTCTTGATTTTCAAAGTAGACTTTTATGTTGCTAATAGATCTGGAAGACATTTTACTTAGCAGTCTGTAGCTAAGAAAAGTTGACTTTCAAAGTATAGTTAGAAAAAAAGAATGTAATGCAAATAAACACAAGCACAGCTGTGACAAATGTGACTTGCTCAGAGTAGTGCCAGCAACACGGTCTGAACCCACAAATTCCACTATTGGGTAGCATCATAAATCCAGAGAGATGTGTTAGCAGCAAAGGCAGAGGGAAACCTGGAAAGGAAAACTTTGTCACTAAATCACGGCAGAGGTAAATAAATATCTTAGAATCTAGGTGATCATCCTTTCAAAAGATGACCTGTGGGGACAGAATTATTCCTCCTGCATTGAAAGCCAACAGAACTAGAAGGAACTCTAATCTGTGATTATTGTTGACAAAGGAGGACAACGGAAGTCTAATGTCATTCCTCACATTTCTTAAAAGATATGATCTTATTTTATTTTATCCTTTGGTTGAAAGTTGAATCATTACAACTATGTCTCAAAGTATTGTAAGTATTACAGATCTGCATAGAAGCAAAGTCAGACATCAATAGGAAAAAGCCTGTGTTAGAGTATGTGTCCTGCTTTTGGGGGGAAGAAATTTAGGGTCACCATAAGCTACACAAGCTCATGCTATGACAGGGTCTGACTGGGTGGAAATGAAGGGCCCTGTCCTGTGGCTTCACTGGTTCCTACCTGGAATCAAAGGACAAAAAAAAAGAAAAAAAACTAAGGAGTTTTTATGTTTACTCACTTCAGCTCTTCTCATTCTGGCCAATGTATTCATGTTGAAAATGGTTACAATAGTGTTGCTTTATTCTGGTATTCCACATAACATTTTGTAGGCAGATTAGCACGACATACATACTGTAAGGATAGTAATCATCATGACCATTTCACAGGTAAGGAAAATACAAATAGAAATGTATTTTATAAATAAGTAAAACATAAAATATATTTTATATTTTTATTTTAAATTTAAATTTCTATTTACAAGAAAATTTTGCAGTGAGTCAGGATTAGTCAGTAATTGATCTGAGCTAGCTGTGACACTCTATCTTCCTGAGAGACGTGTATTTTATGGAGTCTGCTCTCCCATAATACTATAGAACCCTCAAGGTCTCCCAGGTTCTAGAGACTACCAGAGAAATGACAGAAAAATACTGTTCAAATCTGCAAAAAGCAAGAGCTGAACTGCTTTGAACAGAAGGGAGGGTCACAAGACTCATGTATTAAAATCAAGAGACCTAACCCTAGCTGGAGGAAAATCACTTGCCTATGTTAAGACACTAGGTACTGTTTCTCTGAGACACTTCTCACAAAAAGGTTTAGATTTAATTGTGCAATCACTTAATTAAGTCCGTCTTTACCAATAGGCTGGAAGTTTCATTAGAGCAGTGATTTTCTTTGGGCTTTTGCACACAATTTTATCCCCTTGTCTAGCACGGTGTCTGGCACTCAATAAGTATTAATTGAATGCTTGAATGAATGGACTAATAAGAGGACCAAGTTGCTAAAGAAGGCTAGAAAATAACACAGCTTTCAATTTAACATTAAGTAATGAGAAGCCTAAGACAGGGCAGAATGTTGAAGACAGTCTACTTTTATTCTGTATGTTTCAGAATAGAATCATATCAGTGTGGCCTTTATTTTCAGCTGCTGGCGCCTCATTAAGGGGCATCAAAAAAAGCCAACTCTGCAGAGGGTGAAAATGAAGGAAAGAGTGGGAGAAGTAGCCAGATGGGGAAAAATAAAGTTTCTTGGTATACTAGGACGGCGAGAATTGTGGAGAATGTGACTTCCCAAAATGTCAGTGGGCTGTAGCCATGATTAATGTTGCTTTCTAAGAGATAACCTGGCTTCTTATCCTAACAGGATGTGCACATACACCTGGGATCTTACCGAGTAGCAGACTCTTTGTTCTGACTGTGTCTGAAGGTGGAACCAAACCTGTTGAAAGATGCTGGAGTCAGAGAGATTCGTAAAGCTAAGTAGTTGAAGTGATCTTTCCCCCAATCCTGGCTTCGTGAGTAGTAAACTTAACCAAATTGAGTTAAGTGGATTTGGATTCAGCTTCTGTATTTTCATTGTCCTTTTTCTTCTGTCTTAATGGAAGCTTTATAAAGGTCACCATGAGATCATGCTAATATATACAGCATCTCAAAATGGTAAATGCTCTGAAACGAGGGTAATAATTGCCACGCACTCAACATTGCTGATTTCTAGTTAAAGCATATTAGCTCTTAGCGTCCAGAGAATGAACATTTCTGAAAGTTTTCAGATTTACTGTTATTGAACACTCGGCTCCTCATTTGGAATCAGATGTAATTTTTTTGCTTCAGTACAAAATAACTTTGAACAACAATTTGGGTTTGAAGGAGTTGATTTTCAAACATAACAGTGTGAGGAATGTCTTACTGATACTATAGTTTTCTTCAGCTGGCAGGTTCTCCATCTTCTGCCTATGTTAGGAGAAAGAACTCTAAAAATGAACACTGGAGTGGATTGTAAAACCCTGGCTCTTCTTCCCCAGTGGTCTGGTTCTCTGCAGTAGCTCACACCCATGCTTCTCATGACTCTGGCTTTTCTCCTTCCTTCCTTCCTTCCTTCCTTCCTTCCTTCCTTCCTTCCTTCCTTCTTTCCTTCCTTCCTTCCTTCCTTCCTTCCTTCCTTCCTTCCTTCCTTCCTTCATTAGATGGCTTATTGTGCTAAGCCCTTTTCATAGACTCAAAATATTTAATTTGAGCCCTGTCTACCCAGGCTGGATACACAGTAGGTGGTCCAAAGAAATCATTGAATAACCTAATTAACAATGGAGACAAGCTCTCAAAGCCTGCAAAAATTATGTTCTTCCCCTGGGACAATTGCTGACATGAAAAAGTATGCCATGAATTAAGACACCAGATGCAACATTATGTCCAGAACTGAACAGAGCTAAAACAAAGGCATTGTCACCAGATTGTTCCTAACAAGTACCCCTTCCATATCTGGGATGCCAAATCTCACTCCTTCAAGTATTTTTCAAAGACAAGTCCTAAGGCTTCACTGATGTTTATAAAAGATTTTAAAATCTCCCTGACTGTCATGAAGGAAGGAAATGTTAATAGTAGTTTCAGCCCAGCTGGAAATCAAGTTCATCAAACATCTAGATGGAGAATTCTTTAGCTAATTGGAATTTGATTGTTTTCAGACACCTGCCAGAAGTTTTCCACACCCTGGCTCATAAATACATTAGAATTCATGAGACTTGGTCTAATTTTGTTCCCAGAAAACCTTCCTTGCATCAACTCATTCATAATCTAAACACCTCTACAAAATACGTTACAATGAGGAATGAATGAACATTTGCAGGGGTTCTTCTAAACTTCCACTGTCTATGTAAAGTTCTTTTGTTCATTAATAAACATTGAAAAAACTGAGACCAAAATCACAAAACTGAGCAATTGGCGGGAGACTCCTGGTTGCCGCACTTAATTTCATTTATAGGCAATAACAGTCAAGTGACAATATTAAGACACCAGTAAGACATCATAGTGCAAATTGAGCTCTGTCTGATAATCAGCTACAGAATAAAGAAACCTAATTTTGCATGTTCAAGGCTCTAGCTGATCTCTAGCCCTGTGGGTACTAGAGCAAATTTCCTAGTGTCACCTATTGGTTGCCCTTTGCCTCATTAAATACTGTAGATCAATGAGCATGCGGAATTATAAGACAGCTCTGTCCTGGGAAAGGCAAATTGCAGGCAAACTTCAAAGCAGCACACATGACCTCATACGAAAATGTTCCAGTTTATTACTTTGCACAACTATGTGTTTCAATTTATTACACTGATGACTTACCTTGTACTAGTCTGTGTTCAATTATGTATTTCCTGTTCTCATTATAGACCTTCAAACGACTGCAAAAATATATTCATTTAATGCTTTTTCTGTTCTTTTAAAATTTTTATCACTCAGAAAGAAAATGGTTTGAGCATTAACAGTGGGTATAAACTCAGACTGACTCTGTGGGCTTAAATTACTCAGATAATTGGAGCAAAGAAACTCTTTCACTTAAACTAGTTGGATAGAATCTAGAAAAATATACTGAGAGTCTGAATTACCTAGATCATTTCCATGTATTGAGATGCCCGATGTGTAACACAGGAAGCAGAGTGTAACTGAAAACCTCTTGGGTCCAAAGAAGACCAAGAATACAGGTGAGACTGGGGAAGAGATGGGGTAATAGTTTGACATAATTGTGTTGTAATTGAGAATTTTTCATTTGCTCAGTTTGTGATCTGGGAATATCTTATTTCTGGGAAAAAGGAGATTTACTTGTTGCTACTCATTTTAAGGTACATGTTTTAACTTATTCTTCATATCTTAAAGGCCCAAATTCAGCCAGTTAATCAAGTAGTAAGAAGATACATGGGATAAACCATGTATGTTGATTGTTTTTTTCACCCCAAGAGAAAGACACATGCTAAGAATGACCTAATCTTTGGCTTGCATTACTATCGGTCCTGGGAGTTATGATCTGAGGAAAGAAAGGCTTCTCCTTCACGCTGTTTCCTGGGGTTTGAAATGTATTTATGGAGGAGAGCAATGAGATATGACTCAAACAGTCATGTTAGTAAGAAAAGGCGTTCAGTTACTTCCATTCACCCTAAAGGACAAATGAGTGAGTGTGAATTTGGGACTCTCTATAATCAGAGATTCAGAGCCATTGACTGAATCTCTAGGAAGACTAAATCAAGGCAGCTAGCTCCTCCTGAGACCCTGCCCTTCACCCACCTACAAATTCCTCCTACTGTTACCGACTCTGGACAGAGCTTGCCCCCCACTAGTTACCCACTAATTCCACCTTCTCTAGTCTTGAGTATGTCTGTGCCTCCTTTAGAATGTTTTTGAAACTCTGCCCCCAGCATGGTAATAAAATTAATTTTATCCCAGTTAAACAAAAAGTATACATTCAGCATTTTAAGTTAGAATCAGATGGTAATATCATCATGAAGATATCATACCTTGACTCATTGCTAGAATCATTAATTCAAAACACCAGGTTGATTATAAAATGTCCTGGACAAGCAACCATTTTATTTAGAGTACACTGTGGCAGGCAATCTATTTGTTCGCCTAATTCTTTTTACTAATTTCATTCACTTTGGAAGTCCTAAGGGCCAGGAATAGTATTGTCACCTCATCCATTGCCTCTGCTGCTTGCTTGTCTGATACACATTCATATGAATTTCTAAAACAAAAGTACTATGCTGAGTGCCTCGAATCTGGAGATTTAGAGAAAAGCATCCAGATTAAGACATCTGCAGGGTTAGGGCTCCTCCTGACCATAATCCCTCCCTCATCTTGCCTTGACCCTCTCTCTTCCACATTGTAAGGAACAAGATGCGGAGTTTCTGGATGACTCAGTCTTCCAAGGTCGCTGAAACAAATGCACAGCATCTCTATTATCCAGAGTCTTACTATAAAGCTATTTTGCGTTTTAGCCGGTACCAAGCTCATTTGCTGATCACCCCAGCTTAAAGTAACCCTTTTTGACTTAAATCATTCTCATTCTGATCTCCTTTCTCAACACCGCAGAGCTGGGCTTCAGCATTTCCCGGCTGTGCCTCTTCTTCGCTACCTTCTTGAGGTGAAACAATTTCCGTGGTGTGCAAATAAGGAAACCTCCTTGAAAGGCAAAGACACAGTCTGGAGCCGCCTTTTCTGAGAAACTCTCCTCATTATAGAAGTATCCAATAACCTATTTTGAAATATAAAACAGTCCTTTCAGGCTGCAGTTGAAAAACACAGTATTTTAAGATTTGTCTTCAACATCTCCTTTCAAGGGCTGCTTAATGAATTCCTGAGTTTACATGGGAGTTAGAGAAGTCTTTGCTTGTTCTTTTTTTCTTAAAAAAAATTAGCCCACTATGATTTATGGAGGCAGCCTAAGGCGTGTGTACCTGAGGTCCCATTTGCTAGGCACAGTTCGCAGCAATTCATACCTCACACGGTCTAGGGATGGAGACGCTGCCAGGCATTCTCCCTCAGGCACAGATGGCACAGTCAAAACGGGGTAATTCAAGAAGAGTCTGTTTACAGAAAAACAATAGCGGTAAAGGTGAGGTGATGGGGAGGCTCAAGGGGTAGTACAGGAACCCTGGGCTGGCAATGGGGGCTGGTACCTGCTCCAGGCCTGCGCAGAGTTAAGACAGTGAAGACTCATACAAGCAGGTTGCATGGGAAGGAGCCGATCTCCTCTGGAAGGGTGCAGCTACTCTCAATGGCCTTTAGAAAAGGAGTCAGAGGGGCAGATACTCCCTCCATCTCCCGGTGGAGTTCCGCCTTGGCACCATTAGACACAGGAGCCCTCTGAAGATTTCCTTACACGGCAGTTTCCTTGGGCAGAGAGCATTTCCTGAGAGGCAAAAGGGAGATATCTGGAATAAGCTGAGAGTGTTCTGTGTCACCGTCACCTCCCCAGGGGACTGTCGCAGTCCACCAGGTCTCTCATCTTGGGTAGAAGCACATACCCTGGCTGGCCTGGAACAGTGTCTGTGTTTCTCTTCATAAAGGAGTGCTGGGCACCGTCACCCTCAGAAGGGCCGTGATGTGGATCATATTGTATGTTTATCTTGCAGTTATGCTTTAAATAGAGATGTCTCCCAAGGCCTCATGTGCTCACGCTGGGCTTTGGGGAGAAGATTCGATCCACTCATGAGTTTGCACTGAATGTCATGTTCAGAGAGGAGGCCTGGTCCTGGTTGGAAGAGGTGAGTCACTGGGTTGTGGCCTGGAAGTTCCCATCTGCTCTCTTTCTCCCTTGGTCTCTCACTGCTTCCTGCCTGCTATCCCATGAGTAATTCTTTTCAGCCACACCCCTGCCTTGGAGCCATCAGACTATAGAGAGGCAGCGACTGGGCAGCAAAATAAACTGTCCTTCCTTTGAGTTGTGGGTGCTGAGTAGTTCACATGAGCAATGAGGGAAGTACCCTACTTCAGCTCCTCACCCCATGGAGTTTGTGCCTCCAGATACTAGAATGACCCTTTGAATTTGCTCAGTTCAGGTTTCCCACATCACTGGTAAAACATGAAAGTCTTTAACTCTGAGACTGAAGTGCTCTGCTGTCCGTGTTAGCTTTCTATCACAGTGACAGAATAGCCGAGATGACCAACGGTTAGGGAGGGAGCGGCATTCACCTCACAGTGTCAGAGGCTTCTGTTCATTGTTTTGGGCCTGTAGGGAGATAGCATGTCATGGTGGGAGCACATAGTAGATGAAGCTTGTCTCCTCACAGCAGCAGGAAGAGAAAGAGAGCCCGTCCTCCTGTCCATTTCAAGGGGACACCCCTCCCCTGCAGTGACCTTACTTCTGTCCACTAATTCCCAACATATAAATGTTCCACTGCCTCTCATTAGTGCTGGGCCGAAGACCAAGCTTTGAGCACATGGGCCTTGGAGGACATTCGGGATCCAAAGTCTGGCGATCCTGCCACGTCCCTGCTTCCTCTGCCCCAGACATTCGGTGTCGCCACGGTCTTTTTTTTTTTTCAGAGAATAAAACAAAAGAGGACAGAACAAAGCAGATCAGAACAGGACAATGTAAGCAACACAGCACTTCACAACAAGACAATTGGACACTAGCAGGAGCTACCGTAATGTCTCTTTCTTTGGAATAGTTTTCCCACTTACCCTTGGGACTTCTGTTCTTGCTGTTCTGTCTGTCAGGAAAGAGCTTGTCCAGCTTGTACTCAAACCTGTCTCTCTCACTTCTTTCATCTTTTTAATGAAAAATCTAAGCTGTTAAAATTGTCCATTTCTGTGTTCTCTTTTGTAGTCAGATTCTTCTGATCGTGCTGCCTTATTTTCGTCTTGGCACTCTACGCCATCTATTGGTGTGTTTTTCTGACTTCCTCCAACAGAAGAGAAGTTCCTTGTGGACAGGTGTCTTTCTGTCTTGGCAATTATCATAATCCTAGAGTCTAGTAGAGAGCCTGATACATGATGCATATTATGTGCTCAATAAATGTTATTTGAATAGATAAATGTAAATGATGAATATAAAAATGGAATTGAGGGACAGGGATGTACCTCAGCAGCACACCTGCTGAGAAGCTCAAGGTCCTGAATTTGATTCTTGGTACAAAGAAAGGAAAAAGAAAGAAAGAAAGAAAGAAAGAAAGAAAGAAAGAAAGAAAGAAAGAAAGAAAGAAAGAAAGAAAGAAAGAGAAAGAAAGAAAGAAGGAAAGAAAGAAAGAAAGAAAGAAAGAAAGAAAGAAAGAGAGAAAGAGAATAGGGCTTCAATTTGTGAATAACAGGATGATATGAATATCCTTAAACTAAATAAACAATTGGGGAATATATTGTTTCAATTCTAAGACATAATCTAAAATAATAGTGATTATCAATATCACTCTTACAATTATCAGCACCCAAGGTGAGTAGATAAAGCAAATTGAATTTCAAGTTTCTTTCGTTCATTTGTACCTTTGGTTATAACCTATTTTGCATTTGTTTTTCTTAAATTTGTTAAAAATGTTTCTAGTAAGAAGTCCCTTCATTCCATAAATAAGAACTTCATTTATTAAAGTATTTGTGAGTCAGATTGAAAACACAGGATTTTATTTGGCTTGTTCAGACCCAAAGAGGATGAATGAATTCCCTCAGGTCACACCTAGCCAATGATGGAGAAAAGGGGCAATGTTTGAAAACAAGAAAAGGGTTCCAGTTTGAAGTGACAGAAAGGTTTCCTTTAAGACAATGTCCATGGCAGCGGATCCCTCTGGGAAGGACTATTAGATCTGTGTTCTCTCAACCCCATCATCCAGGTAGCAACTTCTCTCTCTTCATCCAGGCCACCAAAAGGGGCAGAACATGCAAAACAACACGGCGCCTGCCCCCACTGAAAGTAAAGCAGTATTGACTTTATACTATGCACATTTCTCTGACAGTCTAAGATACCTCATGTGTTCAGGTGAATTGGGAACCAAAGTCGTGATGTACCTTTTTAAAAAATGAGAATCTGTAGTTTTTGTTATAATTATCATCACCCAGACTTTCCATACCTTTATCTTCGGATTCCAGGGAAGTCATAGTTTGAAAAGACTGAAGGAAAAAGGGGAAAAAACAGCTGTAGATTTCATGTAAGCCTCATGCATATGGTTTGCACCATTTTTATGGATGAAACCAATGACAATTATAGAATTTGACCGCAATGACTCAATAATTCTGATATATAATAGGATCAGGGGAATTTTTAACTTCTGCCTGTCTATCACTAAAAGTAATGAACTTTACTTAGACCATTCAGCCTTTTCATTTAGAGACTTAAAGAGCTAAAAGGGCATTTTATTGCTAGGGTTGAAGGCAAGTCCATGCCCAGGCTCTGTGGTCTTAGGGATCTCAAGCAATTTCAAAGAATCAAAGTTAACTCAATCGAATTTAGAACCAATTTATTTCCATTCTCTTGAGGAAGAAAGCTTTCATCTATTACCATTCTCCCACAAGACTGTATCATTTTCAAAGGACCACAACTTCACCTATTGTCAATGAATTCTTAAATCCTTGGGTTTTTTTTTTTTTCTTTTCATTCTGAGCCCAAGGTTTTGGAAGTTCACAACTTGATATTAAAGCTCACAGGTAAGATTTTTCTATTTATATTAAAAATTAAGTTAGGTTTACTTTTCTAAAGCAAGATTATGAGGGAGGGCATTGATTAATGAACATGTCACTTCATTACAGAAGATGAATTCCATAATTATTCACACTACAGAAGATGATTAAGCATAAGATATTCCTGTCGAGATCAGCTTTCCAAGCTTCATCTTTTCTTTCCCAGCACCAAAAATATGAACAGCCTTTAACAGCATCAACAAGGTCAGTGTCTTAAATTCAGTAATGAGTATTTGTTAGAGCCCCATGCAGTATGCTCACTAGAGTGTAATAAGGTTATGATATCATGTATGGCCGTTAGGGAATTTCAATATGCAACTGCCTGGAAATATGGTCATAATTGATAAACTTATACTTACATCCTCAGGCAGTTCATACATACTTACATACACACATACATACATTGACGTGTGAGAGCACTGATCTAGAATCTTCTTGCCTGTCTGTGTTGGAATCTGTTCAATATCCACAGTCACCAAGAGAATCTTTCTACAGTGTGCTGCTAACCTAGTAATTCCTCATCTTAAAACCTTGCAAGAGTTCTATGCTCATGGTGGTACATACAAATAACCATGTCACTATGTATGTAGTTCATCATGGTCAATGTGCCATTTCAAGGTCACCTGCCTCTCCTTATGATCCACCACCCACTTACTGTTCCAACCACAGATTATTGGTCCAAGAAGGTCCTTAGACAAGTTCACATGCTTACACTGTCTTGCATGTAGAAGGAAATCATTCCATCCAATCAAGATGCCCTTTCTTCTCTTAGCTGTCTGGGTTCCCATGATATTCCAACATTTTGACTCAACACCAAGCTCTTGCCAGACATTTACAAGGTATCCTCACTCAGAAATAATGATTTCCTTTTCTGTGGTTCCAAGGTCTTTTGTGTATACATCAATTGTCCCACTTATTCAGAGTCTTTGCCCCTGAAGGGATATAGATTTAATAATGATGATGGTTTTAGCTTAGGCAGCTAAATAGATGTCAGTTGTCAATACATATAATTTTATTAATTGCATCATAGTGCGATGGCTGAGCAGACAGGAGAAAAATGAATGTGAACTTTAGGTCGATTTTCTGAGATACTATACTTCAATCTTCTTTCCTTCCCTTAAGTACATTATGCAATTGAAAGAACAGGTCTTCCTGGGTTGCTGCTTTCTAGTTCCATGATCTTGGATGTATAACTTATATGAAAAAAATTTCATCATCTTTAAAAGGTGAGTAATAACCAGAGCATGGCTTAATCTCAGAACTCAGGAGGCTGAGGCAGGAGGATCACTGCAAGTTTGAGGCCAGTCTGGGCTACACAGTGAGTTTAAGACCACCCTGAACTACATAGCAAGACCCTGTCTCAAGAAAACAAAGATGAAAGCATCACAGATGCTTTTCCAAGATAATTGTGAGAATCAAAAGAGATAATTGATATGCAAGTGTTAAGATAATTAGAAAAAATTATATATATACAATGCTCATTATTTTTCACTTATTTCCTTAATATAACTTGATTTTTTTCTGAAAACTATGCTAAGTACCTACATTACTAAGATTATTTAGAAATGGTATCAGTCTGTATAACAATGTGTATCAGGAGAGCCTAGTGTAAAGGAAACATTTGGAGACACTGTGTTAAATTGCTACTCTAGCAGCATCAAAACTAATGAAGCAAATGAAATTTTGGAAAATCATTCGTGTAGGAGGTGATACTTTAGTTAACCCTCAATCCCAAATACTGGGGCTAAAGTTATGAAAGTCTTTCGCTTAAAGGATATGCCATTATTGGCTCTTTATCTACAGACTACTGTAAAATTCATTAAATTCTAGAATCTTAACATGTTATGGATTTGCCATTGGCTGGGCTTTCTCTCTCTTCAGTCATATAACGTGGCGGCCCAGGGCCAGCACCTTGACCATCCTGCCACATGTTCCCCTCCATACCAGTCTAGGGCACTGTAAAATTTTCTTCTTATATTCAGCTTTGCTTCCTAGTTTGAATCCAAATTTCCAAATTCCCAAAGATTTCATCATTGACAACCAGCTTGTCGTGCTCTTTCCTGCCGTGAACCCTGACATCTTCTGTGAGGTGCACCCTTGGAGCCCAGCCCCCAGGCACCTCTGCAGTCCTTAAGTGCGTTGCCTAGCGAGTCACTTTGTCACAGCCGGCACGGCTACTGCACTGCTTTGTAGCTCTTCCATCTCTGCCTCTCGGCTGGCCGTGCCCTGGTGTTACTCATGCCTGGATTCTCCCCTTTGTTACTCTCAGACCTTGAGCAGGACTTCTCTATCCACACTCAGTCAGCTCTCTGGGCCCATTCCTCTGTCAGTAAAAAGCACAGAGTTTGATTTTTCACTCATCAGATTAAACTAGACAAGTTTCACATTGATTCGAGGTTGAAATCACCTGTAGTCTTTTCCATGAGAAGGCTCTTACCTTACCTTCATAAAGGTTCTTCTAAAGCAAAACTGAGTTCATTTTGAATCCAAATTCATAAGCACCCACAAACCCTCCTCTGCCCTAATATTTGGGGGGTGTAATGCAGACCCTGACGCTGTTCTACTGCACGACACCCTATTATTCTTCTGAAATGGAAGATTAAGTTTCGCAGCATGTCTGACTGAAGGCCCAATATCACCAAATACATAACCATTTGCCTGCAATTCCCCTGAGGAAGGTTATTAACAACAACTTAGTCTCTGATAAATGACTATGTTTCTAAGGTAGTGGTTTATAGCAAGGTTCCTAAACACACATCATTTAAATCTGCCCGGACAGCCATGTGTCAAATAAACAGCTACTGCTGATTAAAACACACAGTCATTTGTAGGCAGGAGGCTGCTTGCTAACTCTGGATGTTGTCTTCAAGGGTACTAAATAATCTCTTCGCATTACTTCATTAAAAAACATTTATAATTTTTCTGTGAAAGAAGCATGACTCATTGATTCTCACCTTCCATCCTGCAACATCCTTGGTACCATGGGGTTAAATGTTACCAAAAATAACAGGAAGTTCCTCATGAAACGATGGTTAGAAAGAACATAAAGACCTCCAAGGCCCGTCCCCGTTCAACGACCAAGGGTCCTCTCCTCGTGGTCGTACAAATGTATTCATGTAATGATTCATGCATGGGTGTCTCCACTGAGGGGACAGTTACCAGTGCGTGAGGGAGCCTCTCCTTAGTAAGTTCAGACCTCAAGATTTTAAAAAGTATTTCCCTGGGAGCCTCTTACCATTGTTTCTATTAATTACTCCAGAATAAGCAGCCACCTCTAAGCAAAAATGACAGAAGATATATACGATCTTAATAATTTGTGAGTCACTCTGACAGTGTGGGAACTGCTAAAATGCCCTGTGAAATCACACTGGCCTGAGTTTCAATTCCAGCTGTCCACTGTGGTACCTGATAATCCTTGGCAATTTTCTACTTCTGTAGGCCTCAGTTTTACTGCTAGTAAAATAGACTATAATTATCTCAATGGATCATTGTGAAGATTACTTGACATTTTGGACAGGAAGTATATGGTGCTCTTTGAAAGGAATATGCTCCAAAACTGTGTTGTAGCAATACCAGCAGTGTCACTGAAGCATGAATTTATTACGCTTGGTTTTATTAAGGTGTAGTCTCTATTTGGAGTCCTCTTTTCTTGGGGTTTAACATGACCAGCCAACTTCTACACAACTCTGCATGTGAACATACCTTGCTTCCCACCTTTGACAGGGTTCTGGGATGTGTCCAGCCCTGGGAGGGTCATGCATGTGTGCCCTGGACATTAAGACCACTGTAGCCGATGGTAAAACTTGGATCTTTCTTCTACCGATTGCAGTAGTAACATCAGGGTCATGAAGCTGCAGACACCTATCCTGCTGCAACACCTAAACTTCAGTAAAAGTCCCCTGACACTGGCTGATGTGTCACAGACACTCCTTGCTGCAGTATTTACTTCTTTTCCACTTCATTATACCTAAACTTTACACATTTGTGTCACTTCTTACTGATAACTGCTCCTTATTCATGGAGTGGGCAAAGAATTCCACTCTCGGTCTCCCATGAGTCACCATCATCTTCTGCCCAAATAATGGCCTTGAAGTCCAGATTTGTGTCAGACCTCAATGTGACTAGGCTTTGACCATGATTCTAAGCTAAGAACAGGAGGTTTTAACTTCCTCAGAAGTCAGATATAGTTTTCAGGCCCAAGAAAACACTGCACATGCTTTTATTAACCAGGTCACTTGCATTGAGAGAATTGACAGAGTCCATTTGACTTGGTCGCGACACATTCTCCTTACTCTTCGCCCTCTTCACGCCTTCCCCGATTCACACTTGGTGTTTGCTCTGTGGGTCTTTTTGTGAAGGCATCTACTGTGGGGAACTTTTTCCTGTGACTGGCTGACAAGAAGTGCCAGAAGGATCAGCCTCTGTGATGGAGGCTGACCCATTCCGTGATTGTAAATGGATCCTTATAAAGTCAGCATAATGAAGCAGTAATTACCTAAGAGGTGACGGACTGGGGGAGGCTTTCCAGGCTGCATGACTTGCAGTGTATACTACTGCAGCAGGTAAGCCAAAGGGATCACGTAAATGTTGTGCTTGACTGATGCAGTATTTTTCTCCTTACCCTTCCATCTCCTCTTCCTCTTCCTTCCTCTCTCTGTTCCTCTTACGCTCCTTCCCTTTCTTTCCTTCTAACTTTATTTCTTTCCACCCTCTTCCAAGGAGTTTAACATCTAGTAGCCACCAATAACTGCCACATCTCCAATTTCATAGTCAATGCACATCCACATACACAAATGTGCGTGTGCACAGGCACACACATGCACACACGCACACACCTGAGAAATGCTCTTTTACTGGTGATATGTTGAAAATCCTGGATTATGGCTATGTTTGACTAATGTATATCAGATATCAGACATAGCAGATATCCAGTTATCACTTCTCAAAGGATCCTTGAACCACACAATGGTCAGAAAAGATGAAAGCTTCCACTTTCACCTTCCAGTTAATGTAGTAAAACAAATATTCTTTAGAAACAGAGGACAATTTTGGAGTTACAAGGTAAGTTAGTGTGTCTGCCCAACTATTCCCTTGAAGATAATTCATAACAATTTTCATAAGGAAAATAACTTCCTCATATTTTAAAAGACCTCATGATTTCTGCTACTTTGCCCTGCATTCGGAATGTAAGTGCTTCAGCCTGTGGTTCTATCCTTGCCTGTAGCAGAGTTTCAGAGCGAAGGGACATAATTTTTGTGTCTTTTTTTGTGCTCTCTAATGCTGCTTGAGTCATTTTTTACATGGTGATAACCTAAAACGCGCAAAAGGAAGGAACAAGCTAAGGATTATGGGACAGTAAAACAAAGACTTGAAGGCAGAGCACAGTAACTGCACTGGTCAGTTTTCCCATCAGACGGACACAATACCTGATTCTCACAACTTACGAGAGAGTGTCAGAGAATTTAGCCCACATTCAGCTGGTCCCGAGGCAGAAACCTCAGGGTCCAAAGGCATAGTGAAGCCAGAATGCTTAGTTCAGGGCAGCAAGAAGCCAAGCAGGTGGACCTTGCCAGGGAGAAAGGGAAGAGAGACCAGTACTCAAGGCCACGCCTTCCTCACACACCCAGACGACCAGAAGTGTGCCATGCCAGGGCACTGGCTGGCTCCCAAACGCGTCCTGTGACACAACCAATATTGACAGTCACAATGACCAGGAAGACAAGGTAATTAAGCAATGGGACATGTTTCAAATAAGATATCTGAGTGCCTGGCCATGAGCATTAGGCAGGGAATAGGGAGGGTATGTCACCACTGCCCTACGTCTGTGGTGAAGGGTCTTAGCCAAGACCCTACCTTGAAGAGAATTGAGAGAATTAATTGCAAAAAGGAAATCACATGTTGGGGAAGAGCACAAGCCCAGTGTTTCCAGAAAGTTACTGAGGAATTGCAAATTTGGCACATTTTATGAGGCTGTGTGTTTGCTCAAAAAGAGAACGGGATTCAAAGTCAGGCAGCCTCGTGTCAAGTTGTACCACTGGCATTAATTAATTAATTATTACCTAGAAGTGATGAGTGACTCTGTTTCTACTGTCACTTCCAGAATTATGAAGTCAGGATAGCCTTATATGCTCTTGCTCTTTGCAGTATTACCATGCCTTTCATAAAGGAAGAAAGACTTCCTACCAAAACTGGTTACATCTGAATAGTATACCTACTCCATGCTCAACACTAAGCTCCAAACTTTTTAAAAAAGAAGATGGCAAAGAAGTACATGCCAGTTGAAGGAAACTTACAGTCTTCAGGAAGAAACCCTGCATCCTCCACATACATGAGAAAAAGTATCTTAAAGCCATATTGGCACCTAAAGAATTGAAAACAACCCCTTGGGCTGGTGGCCATTCCGAGAACGCCTTCCCACCCAACTTGCTTTGGGGATAGTGCATTGCTTCACCTGAACTCTGCCTGCCTTCTTCCACGAACTCTTCCAGAGATGGCTTCACGGTATGCCCAGGCAAAGTGACTTCTTCATATGCTGTACACAGCTCCTAAGATATTTTGGGATTCTGCTAGAGGAAACGTACTAGAAAAGATATTATTACTCTACATGAATTTTTAAAAAAAATCTCGAAAGGTAACAGTGTTTGATCCATTTTTAAATTCTTGGCAGACTTGACACCCCTAGGGTTTTTATTTCTCCCATCATACACTGCAATAGGCTGCTTCGTTCACACGTGAGGGAAAGCCCTGTAGACTTGTTTGCCATGTAGAATGAGGGGTGATATCACGATCGTTTCAGGGAAAAGACTGCAGTTCCAGCCGAGCTCATTTCCTCTTAGAATACAGTGTCAATTCTTTGGGTTAAAAATAGTCCAGTCTGATGTCTGTTAATAGAATAAAACTTCACCTGAACAATAATGAAAAACAAATTATGTGGGACTCTAATAGACTCTAGTAATTGCAATGTGCAGCGGTACGTCCAAGGAAAGTCTGTTGCTGGGCCGGATTTGATAAATATCAGAGGAATGCCCAACGGGCTTCTCACAGCTCCTGTGATTGACAGCTGTCAAGTGCAGTGACAAATCAGGCTGTATCTCAAGAGAAGCATGATTCATAGACCTCGTTACAGGTGAACGGATGTTGTAGACAGTCTGGAGATGGGTCTCTGGGCATTTATTCTCTGAAATGCCAATGGAGAGTACACTCATGTATAAATGACCAAGTCGACCGCTTTACCTACTCTATCCAATTACTTCTCTCAACCACGCTCCTGTCTAGCTAACAGCTGGACTTCCATGTCCAGCCAACTTGAGCAACTGTTTATATAGAGAAGCTTCACATCAATGGACTTGTTTATTGCGTGTCTGCCTCCTTACTTGTGCTATTTATCTCTCAACTCATTCCATCTGCCTATCAATCTTTATGGTGGTTGTTCTCAGGCTGCAACAATGAGCTAGAATTTAGAGGGGAAATAACATAAAATTAGATCTTTCTTGCCTAGGAAAATCACTATTTGTCCTGAGTTCTCATTCAATATGAGTTATTCTATTTCTCTCAGGGTCAAGCATATGACCAGGTGCTCAGAGAGGTTTACCATAGATCAACTTTCCAGCCTGAATAGGAAGAGGGTGATGAGGAAGAATAAGGTGATTATAAGAGAGAAGAAAACACAAATGTTCACTGTCTCTGATTTACATGTTTTGCAGATGATGTGATAAGTATAATTTTTTAAATTTAAAGTACAAACATGGAAATCACCTTTGTTTTAAAACTTCCTGAATTCTTTAGCACCGTAAGGCTGTGTGGATTTAGCAGCAGACTCCTTACTAGTCTATTGAGGAAGGACTAACCTTGGGGTGTTTGTCAAGCAGTCTCACGGGGTCACAGCTATTCACTTATGTATTAGATCTGTCAATCTTCTGCAGTGCTTTGATGTTAACAATTAAGAAGCAAAAAAAAAAATCTGTAAAGTGAGGTGAATTTTTGCTTTGGCATTCTGTAAATAGGAGTGTTCCTGAGAAGACAGGTAAAACCTTAGAAAAGACTAATAATATTTTTTTCAAATGATAAGAATTTGATTTCTCAGAACTCTGATGAATGTGTACCCCCTAGAAACTCACTGAAGAGCATTCACTTCCATAATGAGGTAATGGTTTAAAAAAGTCTAATCAGAGCCCATTTCAGATTTTATAAAAGTGTAGGAGTTTTATTAGTTGACTTCAGGATCAGTTTTTTTTTTTTTCTGACCCAAACATATTTTCTGTGGCTTTCCTGGGAAGACGTCCAATGAGACTGTTCTCGTTCCAAACAAACTACTTTACTGCCTTCTTCATTTAATGAAAAATCATTCTTCATTTTATTAATATCATTACATTTAACAACAATATGTGCATTTCATGACTCTTCTTCAGTTCCATGAAGTGTCATCTCATACTTCTTCTCATTTTAATCTACTAAAAATTCTGTGAGACAGGGAATCTACAGCTAGACTCACAGAAAAAGGGAAATTAAATGCAAAGCTAACATGTGATATCAAATGTGAACCAACATGTTAATAGCAAAGATACAACTTGAACCTGTGCTTCTTGACTCTTATTTTTTGTGTCACATTAGCAGGCCCTTAAAATATTGGCAGGGACGGATGAGGAGTGAGTCTCTCAATATGAGGAAAGTGTCTGAAATTTTGTGTATGTGCATAATGTATTTTATTCTCCCAATGGGAAGAAGATAAGCACCAGCGAACTAGATAATGTCACTACTCTTTTTCAAATCTTCAGGGAAAAATCTATTCCTAGAGACAGAAAGACTGGTTAGCAGAAAGTAACTGTCACTCTTTATCCAAGTCACTCACAACCACCTCTCCACAAGGAGGACACAAATTGAAACAATGCCTTAGAAAACTGAGATCAAGTCTAGGGAAGTGTATATGTGCAAAGACTTATTTTAAAAGAATATTTACTAAAAAATTCTCTAAGATAATCAACCAATTTTGGAATGAAAACTTATTGCTCCATATCTCAAAAATATAAAAGAAAAACAGAAAGGAAAAGCATAGACCATACCTCTGAGGTAATCAAACAGTAAATAACGGATACATTGAAGGAATGAAAGAGTTAACCACTTTTGTACTTTGATTTCACTAGCTATGAAATAGGAATAACAAAAGCTCCAAGAGAAGGCTGATCTACCCCCAAATAATAAGCAACTGGTCAACTGCATCTATGTGAAGCTCCTCAGTAGATTCTATCCACCTGTAAGTGCTTTCCATGGAAGACTCTGGTACTCGATGCTCACCCACACTCACCAACACAGTTAGAGGTGACCACACTCCCCTTTATGATCCTACATAGTTAATCACATTTCTGACACAGTAATCTCTCAACTGGTGTTACTGGTCTTCTTTTCTCTACTTTTTTCTTCTAGTGCTGGGCATTGTACCCAAGTACTCTACCAATGAGCTCTGCTCCCACAACTCTTTTCTCTCTCCTTTATGCCATAATTTCCTTGTTAGCAGCAACCATACCTTGCATATGCTGAGAGAGCAGAATATGCAACTGGTCAACCGCATTTTGTGGAACGAATAAACGAATGAATCTCAACGTCCTCCGTATGTAATGTAGACCTTATCTATTTCGGTGCCTGAATACACTAACCACATCTTGAAGGTATAAATGAAAATGAATTAATAAAATGGCATCCTGAGGGAAATAAAAATTATCCGTAAAAGAAAGAATTACCCATAGAGCTGGAAATAAGAATATTGTAAATCTCCCTGCACTTAAACCTCATTTCTTCTTTTACACTGGCCACATGATTTCTCAGAATCATAGACAACAACATCCAAAATGCTGTACTGTTTAGGTGACGATATTTTAAAGAAAGAAAAGTTAAACTTCAATACCTATCATCTTACCTGCAGTCTCAATAATATTATTAGTAAAATCATATCTCCCCAGACAATGGCTTCTGTAAATTTCTGAATACAAGGAATTTCTATACCTTTCAGCAAATAAACCTGAAAATTGACTGAGGGAATAAAAATTGGATTCTAGAACACCTGATAGTCCATCTATATGAGTTGAATTATTGTGATAGCGTTTCATCCCCCTGCATTATGCTACCTGTAGAACAAGTCTCAAGTCATTATTTGGAGTAATCAAAACCCATCATTAACCAGTTACTGAAACCACAGATCTAGCAGAGCTGACTCCTACAAGCAAATGTTTCAAAAGGACATTTGAGACTCCAGATTTCAAAACAGTGAAGTCCCTAAGGTGAGACAATAAACTCAATAGCCCACCTATATGTTTTTCTTCTTAAAGGAATTAAATAAGGTTTCACTTTGTGTAGGGATGACTTTAATTCTGTGGCTTTGAAAGCCAGTAGTCAGTTTAAATACCTATTTTTACCATCTAATATTAATTTATAGATTCAACTGGAAAAAATAATTTTGTGGTAAAGAGCTTTATCTGTCAGATAGAAAGTCTGTGAGATTCATGATGAAGGGAAACAGAAGCTAAAAAGAACTTGGCTCCATCTCAGGAGTGGAATTTTGCCAAACCTTCAGGACAAAGTATGATGCTCCAGTAATAGTGTTTGAAAAAGCCTGTACTATTAGCCCTTCACTGAGATTTTCTAGGTCACAACCGAGATTCTCCAGGTTAGGGTTGCCTTAGAAACATAAGGACTAATTTAGTCAACCAATACAAGCTTGTCATGAATCTAAATAACATCAGACTCCAAAGGTACCTTAAAGACTATGCACAATGAACCCAGGGCTTCCTATATGTGGTGCATGTCTTTGCAATAATCACCTTCAGTCACCTTCTCTTTTTAAAATCCATGTTCCTTTGCATGGACCTGCCTAAGTCTATGTTCTATAAGTCTCTGCCCAATCAGTGTCAAACACTCTGTCCACTCCAATTTTTGTCATACATTCGCTCAGGACATTGTTTTGAGTACCTACTATGTACCAGGTGAGTTCCTCTTCTCCAGAATCTCAGCAGCAGTGCCTATTCATACTTCTACTTGCAGATATTGCAATCTAGGATACTCAGGTGACTTAGAGTGAGACGGAAATCAAGGAGAGAAGTTTGGAGGCTTTTAGTTGTCCATACAAAAGATAAAAAGCATAGCCTATGACTTAGAGGGATGATCATAAAAATAGAGGAGAGGAGATTGATTTCAGAAATTTCTTGCATGGCTACCATGTTCTTACATTTATCATGTTCTGACATTCATTATGATTATTTGAGTTCATGTAATCTATGTTCCCTAAATCAGAGTCCTTAGGGGTAATTGTCAGTTTTTCATGATTCTTCTTCCATCAAGCTTAATATAATCTGTTGAAAAGAGATGAGATTTAAGAAGTTATGCATGGATACCTATCAGATAACCACACACAGTCCATGAATCCATCTTAGACCTATGTACTACTTACAGGCTTGGTATCAGTGCCCACAGGTAAGTATGCCTGTAAAAGAAGTATACGGCATAAACTCATATGTTAGAAATAATACTAGGTCTAGCTATGAATCCAAAGTCAATGTTCTGACTTGCCTGATGCAATTATCTTTTATGAAAGAGGAAAACATAGACCAGCAGACTCTTAAGTTAGTTCTGCAACTTGGTCTTATTATTTTTTTTTTTAGCTGAATTCTAGATTGGAGCCTGCATTCTCAAGGGAATGATGTTCAGAGCTTCAGAATTGGGTCACTGCCCATCAGTATCATTAGGAAAGAGTGAATGAGGTCTCACTGGGGATTCAATGAGAACTAATCTCAAAATTAAAACCAGGTTGTGTGCTGTCTCTCCTAGGAGAGATGACATCCTAGTTGGATGGGTTGTATCCCTGAGGTTGCTGGAGGGACATGCAAACAGCCTCACTCTTGTGAAAATTCAGTGTAATTAATCTATATCAACAGCTGGTGATAGGCAGCTGCAGACTATTGGAAGAAGGGGTATTTTACATGAATTGTAAACATGACAAAACTAAGCAGGCTTGCAGATAAATGTATTCACATTGGGCAGGTATTCTCTGCTATTAGAAGTTCTATTCTGCTGGTCACCACATTGAACAGGAATAACATGTCCCCAAATCATGGGCCACATTTTCCTGGTAACAGAAACATATCATGCCACATGTGATTTTAAATGAATTATTTAGAACTGACACATTCAGGTATACATGTGTGCCCTAGGCCATCAAAACCTGAAGTTACATGCTTGTTATAAAATGGTACTCACTGATAGTGTCCAAAGAGTTATTTTCTCTCTTCATAGGCTCTGCTTTGAAAGTAAGGGCAGGATTCAGTTAAAATAGAAATAAAGCAGCCTCATTAATGTTGGATTATTTGTTCTCATAAGAATTCACATCCTACTTTGACTTTCCAGCTCAGAAATTTGATAATAAGTCAAACAGGTAAGTAGTAGCTACCTAAGTCACATAAATGTGAATATTGTCCATACCTAGAAAAACACATGCTGTCACTGAGTGCATAAGAGCAAGGGACAATTTCCACCATGTCTCTTAGACGTAATACGACAATAGCTAAGCCTTGAGAGAAGGTACACCCAAAGCCCCAGGAACTGACCCCGTCTGTGATGTCTGTGGCTGTACGTTTAGTCCCTGGCAGGGTCTCAGCCATAGTAAGTTAACAGTTCCTGTGGAATGAAATAGTATTCTTCCCAGCTATTGCTCTCTCCTCAACATTTATGTCTTCTTGGGAGTATAACATTTCCAGGTCCTTTCTGTCCTCAGCTGCCCCTTTGGGTGAGAGGCACTTCCAAATCAGAAAGTGCCTTAAATAGACATATGGGAGAAAGGAACAGATTAACTTACACATAATGAAATATCGCAAGACAGAATGTGATGCGAATTATACAACTGCCTAGCTAGAAAGCCATCAGAAATATAAATGGGATTCTGTAATAAGATATTCATAAATAATCTATAAAATATAATCTTGAATATTGAAAGATTTCAATGATTTGCATGTGCTTTATAAGTACATCAAATATTATGATTCAAGAAATTGGAAAGAGATTCCAGTAATGTGTCTTAGTCAGCTTTAGGTAATCACCCAAATTAGTTAGCAAGTCTCCACTGACTGTCTTCTTAAACAATTCTGCATGAAGTTTCAGGCTTGGGAAGTTTGCCTTGCCTGAATGAATATTTAGCTGGGCACTAATATCAGATCTTTATATAATTTGTCTTGACGTACCATTAACTTGCAAATGATCAGGACAAAAATCCACTGTCCATTTTACCAACCACAGATGCTTAAGTTTGATCCAGATATAGAATATCATTATTTCTTTGAGTGGCTAGAGAGGAAAGAACAAATGCTGGAGGAAAAAAAGAAATATATATATATATATATAGCAATAGGCATAGCCATTCTGGGTAATTTTCATAATGTAATTTAATTGATAATGAACCCTTAGTGTATCCTGTGAGTTCTACTTCAGTAATGTGAATAACAACAAACAAATAAAATGTGTCCTTTGAGATATAAGTCACCTTCATAAAGGAGACAGACCCTGCTGCCATCTCTAGCTGATGGT
Source organism: Hydrochoerus hydrochaeris (assembly GCA_004027455.1). NCBI lineage: Eukaryota > Metazoa > Chordata > Mammalia > Rodentia > Hydrochaeridae > Hydrochoerus > Hydrochoerus hydrochaeris. The sequence continues at coordinate 271,875 of PVLA01000305.1, read as the reverse complement.
AATGGATGCCATCCAAAGGATCAGTCCCACTGCAAAGGTAGGTGAAGTTGGAACCTCTTGGGAACATAGAGAAAGCCCAGAGAGCCCAGGCTCAAGAGAATCCCAAAATCTCTCTTTTGGCTTCTTTAGTCAGGTGTACTGGTAGTGAAGATTTAATTGTTTATAGAAGTACAAAAACTCTTGGGCTGTAATAAAAGTAATTGCTAATATGTATTGAATAATGATTATGTACCAGGAAATGTGTCACAAGCAAAATGTATCATTACATTTAATTCTCAAAGTAATTCTGAGTGTGGAGAAATTTTAGTCTCTGTTTGCTAGACGTGGGAGCTCAGAATACTAATTATCATAGGAAGCAGAACCAAGACTTTGAAAATATACCTCTCTGTGCAAAGCCAGTGCCTTGTGCCCTGGGGCTGCTGCCTCGAGTCATGTATCTCTTATTTAATGGAATCATCATCCATCCACATTATGGGGCAGCAAACTCTAAATAGAAATATATTATTGTTCTTTACATGCTATCACGATATAATACATAGCAGCTTGATAAACTAGTTAGCCTGTGGGCTTGGTCCCTGGTAACCTGCAGAGAGTCACCACACTGTCCAAAGTCTATCTCCTTGGGAAGATTTCTGATAGCATTTTACTGAAACAATTCTATGAAGAGTCAGCTTTCCTTGTCGACATGAAAACTGTATTTCTACATGGCAGCTCTCCTCAGAGCCAGCTGATGTTTGTAAACTATGGAAAGTCTGCTCGAGGTATGAACAGAACCATAACGGTTTTTATCAGTAGCCCCAGTGAACACCCCTAAACCATGCCAGAGGAGGCTGCATTTCTCTAAAGCAAGATCAGCACAAAAGGAAGAATGAGAACAGGGTTACACGTGCAAATACAATCCGAAGCAGTCGGTAAGACCTGCACTCTTCAGAATATTTCCGGTTTTCTCGTTAGTTGCCTGATGCAATTGGACTTTTAAGAAGAGTCTCCTAGTTACCAGATGTCACCAGCCCAGATTCTTGATAAGCAGTGCCTGAAAGCCTTAGCTGCCAGCAAGCCAAGTATCGGCACAAAAACATCTCTCAAGGTTTAATGCTACTCTAGAGTAGTGACTGAGCCTAGGTCCTCTTGAGAGGACTTCCATTCCCCCCGTTGTCACAGATGCAATGCTGAGTAAGCCAGATTGCTGGCCAGGACTAATTCCTCCTTCTGCCTCCTAGAAATGCCTGCAGAAGACCCCTCAGCAGTCAGTGCACTTTTAGGATATCTCAGCTGGGTTAAAGAAAATCTCCTCATCCAAAGTCACATTTCCTTCCAGCCATCCCAGACCAGTGACTGGTAGATTCATATCTAGCTCTGCCTCCTCTTTGTCCCAAGGAACATAACCCTGAAGGCATCACAGATGGACAAGTCATCCATGGGGCCACAGCAGAGCCCCTGAGACAGTGTCACATCCCAGCTGTCCTCTACTGCATCCTGCCTCCCTGCCTGTGTTCCACAGTATTAGTCCCAAGAATGCTCGCTGAAGACCTGGGCGCTGACACCTGCTTCACAAAAATCCCAGCCTGTCACAGCCAGGCTAATAGAATTTTATCAATCATCGTTTTGCTTGAAGACTCCATGCATCAGGAGCATGTGGAGATTAGTCGGAAGGGAAGCCACAGAGACATAAAAACAGAGTCTATTGATTACCATGGAAACAGTTCCATTCCTTTGGGTTTCTCAAATACATTGCTATTCAAAAACATTTGAATTCACAGGTGCATCACCATTGAGATAATAATTTATAACTAATCTTACCCTGACATCTGTTAAGCCATACCAGATGGGGTAAAATCTCTCACACACTAATAGGGGAACAGAAGAGATGAAGAAGAGGTTAAGACTGTTTGCTACATGACTCTGAGGTCAGGAGATTTGCATCTGGATTGCAGCTCCTTCGCTTTATCTGCCAGGTCTTCAAAGCCAATAAGCAAACAGGATTGGATCCACTGGGCAGTGAGGTTCTAGTGAAGGAACCAGTCAAGTATTCCAGCATCTTCTGGCTACTGGTGTGTATCTGATTCCTCCCCAAGAGCCAGGGACTAAGAAACAGAAATAATAGAGAATCAGAGAGTGGAAATGTAAAAATTCAGAGATGTTGACATCCTAAGAAGAAGTAACATTTTGTTTTTCCAGACGCAGTTCACTTCCTCCTTTCCATTGCCCCATTTTCCCTCATCCAATGATCAGAAGCCACAATGCCCCCTCTCACTGCTGATCTGAAAAGTCATATCTAGTTATTTGGTACAAATACAACATAACATTCCTTCAGATGTTAAACCCAGTTAAATTCCCCATAATGTAGCCATGGTAGACCACAAAACTCCAGAAGCTAGCATGCCATCAATGGCCAAAGCAATAAAAAGAAGAGCAATTCTGCATTTTAATTAAGGAAGAAAAAACTACAAAGCCTTGGAAGCCTTTGTAAAAGAAAGAAGGTGGAACTAATTAATATTTAGTAAATAAGAGTCATGAGGTTTTACGAACAATCAGTAGTGCTGGGGAGAATTACTTTTTGCAGATAAGGCAATCTCAGAAACATGTCACATGACTTGATTGCTCTGGTTTTTCTAATGGGTCTTTGACTAAATTTTCTAAAGTGAGTCAGCCTTGAGGAAAGTCACCCAATTCCGTTTTTTGCTCTGTCTCTTCTCCTTTGTGCCCACCTTCTGAATTTGCTGCAATCCGTTTGCTTTGATTTCCACACTGAGAAGAAGCTATGCCCAAGACCTTGGATTGCCAGCTTGCTGTTCATCTTGCAAAGCAACTGTGTCACCAAGAAGCAAAAGAACCACACATCGTTCGGCCCCACCTCTAGCTTTGATTCAACAGGACTAAGACAACCCCCCCCCACCAAACTACGTGTCTTACAGGTCCCCTGGTGCTGCTCCTGTTGACACTTGGAGGCCAGACTGAAAACCTCAGCTCTAAATCAAAAGAATCTGTTTAGAAAACCCTTTCTGAGCAGGGAAGGAGAGAGCAGCGCTGGGGTAGGAGGTCTGCTGGGATCGCAAAATGCCGTGAAGGAAAATAAATGACCCAAAGAGTAAAAGGCCCTGCACTCGTCCACCTTTCTGAGTTTTTTAGATGACCAAGTATGAAGGGGCCTAGTACAGTCTTTGGTAGATAGTAGGTTCTCAATAAATCAGCTAAAAAAAAAATAACTGGTCTGATGTTGCTTGTTCTTCCTAACAGAGTTATCGCACATTTTACTTAGATCTTCCGATAAAGAATCAGGAAAGTGTGACTTTTCTCTGAAGCAAAGATGCAAGAGTGTGGGGATAGGTGTGAAATGCACAAAGATGTATGACAGATAAAATAAACTGGGTAAATCAAGTAAGAAAAAAAAATCAAAGGAACACTGATCCCTCCCCTCCCAGGTCTCAGGCCATGAACTCAAAAGGAGAAACAAAGTAACATAATCAGTGGTACAAAGTAATTTAGATGCTTTGCAAAGTTCTTTAACTTTTAATAATCGCAGAAAGACCTCCTTTTAAAATATGAATTTCATCTTGCCTCTGTGCCTTTAAGGGAGCATAACTTATTCATACTTCTCTCCTTTCCTCTAATTTTCAGACTCCTTCCATCTCCTGTCCTCTCCCTTTCAACCCGAACAATAGGGTTTTAAAGATGGATGTGTACTAACAGCGTCTTCAGCTCGCTCTATGATTCCTCATTATAAGGTTATTTTCTTGTGTTTTGAAACAGAAATGCTGCCTTTGATGCTACCATTTAATTTTTCTTTTCTCTTTCACTGAAGAAAACGTCCCTACTTATTACCTAGCCTTGTCACCCTGGCACAGTGTGGTAAATAGCGCTCTAAATAAATATTTTCTAATATGCCTTCAAGGAAAACTTTCCTTTAGAGTGCAAACAGGATAATTGGGCAGGGAAGAGGAAAGCAGCATTGAGTGCGCCGTTTCAGGGGGGTCGGGGGTGATTTTCCTTGGGCTCTGCTTGCCTAGGGCTCATCAGCAGTTTCCAAGAGCGCCTGGTGAATCCGTGAACAGCACTTTAGCGACTGGTCTGCCTGCAGTGGAATCTCAGCAGGGGCAAAGGTTCGAGGCACTCTTCCTTCCGCCAGAAAGAGAAAGTTACTCTCTCTGTGCATCGCATCCCTCCCAGATGTTTTTCTAGCTTTTCCCGCTCCTCCTGACACCTTTCCTTTGGCCTCTGTGAAGCGGCACAGTGAACTTCCTAGAATTCCTTACGCTCTCTCTTCCTTGTCTCTCCTCCTAAATCACGGCTCTGTTCCCTACCTTTGCACCCCTGTCTTGGCTCAGTTCCCCCCCCACCTAGTTCTCTGCTGCTGTCCCGGTGACATGGCTCTGCTCCACCTGCTACGGAGGAGCTGCTGGCGGCCTTCTGAGCCCGCGGAACTGCAGCCGTGACAGGCCGCGAAAGGCCGCAGGCGGGTGCTCACCCACCGGGGCGGCGCTGGGAGCCCAGAAGCTGTGGCTGGTTTCAAACCCAAGTCGCTTAATTAAAAGCCAGAGTCTCTTAGCTGGGGTTGTCACTTCGCTCCTTTGAGAGCGCTGTCACCCCTTTGCCGTCCTGGCTTTTGAGCACCACCTGTCTTGGCTCTTTTCGGCTCTGTGGAGTCTCAGCTTTGCAGCTGACAGGTAGCAGGCACAGGAGAAAAAAATGAAAGTGGAGCTGGGAACCTGGAAACAGCAGAACAACTGTTTGCACATCAGAGAACTACAGGCCGCAAACCAGACGTGGGTTCACATACAGACCCCTGCGGCGCCCTGGGTTCCAGGCACCGCCCCGATACTGAGAAGGCCGAGAGTGCTTAAGACTCCATCTGTGTGTTCGTGGAGGTTGGGTTACACTTGAGGAGTCAGACACATAGCCACCTAGGGCCTTAGCTTCTCTCACCAGAGTGCACTATGATCCAGCCGCGTCCCCCCAGCTAGAGCGCACGGGAGGTCCAGGCCCGGTCCTCAGCGGTGTTTCCGAGGTCTGGGGCGAGGCAGTTCTCAGCTCACTGTTCTCCACTGCTTTCATTATTGTCCTTTGGGTCTGAATTCACACACTCCTCCTTTGGATCAGAATAATCAATAGCCTCCTGCTCCCTGGGGCTCCTCCTGGCTAGAAATCCTGAGCCTTAGGAGACACTCCCATTCCAATGAATCTTGATGACCGCCCACCCCAGCCAAAGCCCTTATGGTTAAATATTTTTAAAAGATACTTAGCAGCTTTATGGGGATATAATTCACAAACCATAAAATGGATCTTCTCAAATATAAAATTTGCATTTACTTTTTTATAAGCAAATGAAATCCAGTTATGCATCTCTTGCCATTATCTAATGTTAGGGCATGTTTATAAATCCCAAAAGAAACACCCTACCTTTTAGCAGCCAGTCCTCACCCCTGTGAACCCCTAACCTGCTTTTCAGCTTTCACATTTCTGTATTTGCAGCACTTCAGAAAAATAATCACAGGAACCCATAGCCTTTGCTTAACGCGCCTTTTTCTCGTAGTGCGCTATTTCTAAGGTTTATCCGTGCTGCAGTGCACCTCTGTCCTTCACTGCTTTCATGGCCAAATAATATGCCATTTTCTGGGTAAATCACAGGTTGCTTGTATTTTCAAAATTTGAGTAGTTGGATGGTTTTCGCTTTACTGATACTATCCATCATGTGTCATGCATATTCATGGGAAGTTCTCAATATGCATGTTACCGTTTTCTTGAGTGTACATTTAGAAGCGAACTTGTTCAGCCTCTATTCTGTAACCTCCAGAGGAGCAGTCAAGTCATTTTTCCCAAGTGTCTTCATCATTTTACAACCCTGCCAGCCACGTGAGGCTTCCGTCTTGGGCACCCTCCACAACACTTCTGACTGCTGGATTTTCGCTTTGTTTAGTTATCATTATTTCTCATTTTTAATCTTAGCACCCTTAGTGCCTATGAACTGATATACTGATATGGTTTTGAGTTGCTTAATGTTGGAAAGTTTACCTCGGGCTTCTTTCCCACTCATATGTGTCCTTTGCTTACATGTCTATTTTTATCGTTTGCCTATTTTTATTTAGGTTACATGTTGATTGTTCAATTCTAATTTTTTTTTTAATTTTAAAGAGGGTAAAGCAAACCAGAACAAAGAAGATCAGAAGAAAACAATGTACAGGATTTCAAAGCAAGACAACAGGAGATCAACAGTGGCTACCATAATGTTTCTTGTTTGCTTCTAAATAGTTGTCCATATCTTCACACACGATGAATTCATACAAAACAACATAGTATAAAACTGATCAAAACAGAGTGATGACAGCATTACAGACCTGCAAAACCAGACATTAGCAAAATCAACAGTGGCTACCGTAATGTCTCTCGTTCTCTTCTAAAAATTTTTTACCAATTTTTCCAGATATAATTTTGTACATTTTCTAGATACAAATCCTTATCAAAGCTGAGGATAGCGGCTCATGCCTATAATCAACATTCTCAAAGGCTGAGGCAGGATGACTGCGAGTTTGAGCCCAGTTTGAGCAAATAGCAAATGAGTGAGATCCTGACTCAAAATCAAAATGTAAAAAGGGCTGGGGGAAACTTACCCCTCTGGAACTTGTCACAATTTGATTGGATTCCTGGGTTGTCCTTAGATTGAACAATGTACCACTATTTATGTGTATATTCCTTCTAGTGGACTTTTTCTGATTTTTTTAAATTAAGTTTATTGGGACAATTTAGTCATACATAATGATCACATGCATCACAGGGAATTTGTACCTGTACAGAATACACCCTTGTGCCTCTTTCTTTTTCAGTCCCCTAGCCGCCCTTCTGCCTCTTTTCCCCTCCAAAACTTGCTCACTCGTGTAACTTCAGATGAGAACAGTAATTGCATTCATGTCAGCAGATAAAGTAACAGCGTGCAAAGCCGAACTGGAACTATGGGGGCAATCAGTAAATAGCAAAGTGTTTGACACGTTTCAAACATTAGCAGAGTTTTTGAAAGAGACCTTCCTGCTGGTACATGGTCACCCACCTCAGCATGGTGATAACTTGTACATTACAGTACAATCATAATAGAAATAAAAGTGCACCGTAAAGGTAATGCAGTTGAAGTATCCCAAAATCATTTCCTAACCCTGGTCTATGAAAAAAAGAAACTTGTCTTCCATGAAAACAATCTCTGGTGCCAAAAATGTTCGGAAATGCTCGCTGTTCTTTGTGTTTCACGATCTTGTGCCTCATTTTTCTGTCTACGATTGAAAATGGGAAACTGAGGCCTATAGCTGTTATTATTGCAGTCACGTGGGAGGCAAATTACCAGAGAATAGGGAGGGGGCAACTAGCATTCATATCGTGTACCCAGCTGTCCCAGATACTAGACATGGAGCTGTAACACTTGATGTTTGACTTACTGGCTTTTTTTTTTTTAATTTACTTTGGTCTTACTGTTTTCTATTCCTTATTCCACCTTTTTGGAATGTGGTTATTTACCCTGTGCCATTTTATCTTGATATATGTAACCTGGTTTTGACTTTTACAAGGACTCATGCTCAGTTTTGACTTTTACAAGGACTCATACTCAGTTTGCCCTGAATTTCAAAGGAGACTTTGACTTAGAGTCCTAGTAATGGCTGACAGTGTTGAGATTTGGAGAAAGGCTTATGCATTTTCAGTTGTACCGGGATAGTTGTGCTAAATTAGGTCGAACTAGTAACTTGGTATTTTGAGATTTTGACGATTAAGGTTGGAGGAGATGGGATTGGCTGTCAAGTTGACAAGGGGTCAGCTTTTGTCATTCAGTCTTGTCAACTGTATTAAGAGGCTCCTGGAGATTGATTAGTAGTCATTAGTAGATTAATCCATTTAGGTTCATAGCTGAATGTGTTTTTAGTAAGTGGGAGCCATTGGAGGGCAGATGTGTCACTGACACTTTTCCCCTATATTCATCTTATCTGTTGCCATGAATTCAGCAACTTTGATCCACCATGACCTTCTGCCATGATGATTCTGCTTTGGTGCCAGACAACCATGGACTGAATCCTCTGACACCATGGGCCAAATAAATTGTGTCTTTCTTCAGGTTTTAAGTGTCAGGTATTTCAAAACAGCAACAGGAGAGTTGACCAATTTTTTCTTATTTTCTCATGAAAATTTTTATCTTAGTCTATTTTATTGAATATTAGTATAGTTAGTCAAGGATCTCTTTGAGTTAATGTTTGCATGATATATTTTTCCATGCTTTTATTTTCAATATATTTTTTGAGCAAGAAGTGGGTCTCTTTCAGACAGCATATAATTGATTTTTTTGATCCAGTTAGTCTAGCCACAGACTTTTGAATAGATCCTTTAATCTATTCACATTTAATGCATTTTTACTGAGAAGGCTTATATTTGGCATTTTAAAATTTTTCTTCTGCATGTCTTCTATCATTTTTGTTCCTTTATTTTTCCATCACTGCTTTTTTGAACAGCATATTTCTTTCTTATTATACAATTTTAATTACCTTGTTTATCATATTTTAGTTGTCGCCTTACAGTTACAATTAACAAATCATATTAAAGCAATCTCATTCAGAAAAACATCAACTTAGATTGTATATTAAAATTGTGTTCCATTATACCTCTGTTTATCATCCTTATTTATGCTATTAGTTCTATATACATTATATCTTCATGTATCTTAAACCTACCAGTATAGATTTATTATCATTTTTAAACTTGTGCTATCAATCATACAAGTTAAAAATGAATATAAATTTACATTGTCTTCCATAATTACCTACATAATCACTTTTACTAAGATTCTTTATTTTTTTTCCTGTAGATTTGAGTTACTATCCAGACTCCCTTAGTTTCAGCTTAAAATATAATATTTTTATAACACTTTTAGAGAAGATCTGTTAGCAAGGAATTCTCTCAGGTTTTCTCTAAGAGTATCTTAATTTTTCCTTCCTTTTTGACACATATATTTCAACTGAAATCTTATCTCTCTCTTTTTTCAAATTTTCTACACTTTAATTTTCTATACTTTGAATATGTCTTCTTACTGCTGTCTGACCTCTAAAGTTTCTGACCTAAAAAGCCAGTCATTAGATTTGTGGAAGATCTCTTGTAAAGGACAAATCGTTCCTTTCTTCCTTTTAGATTATGTGTGTTTTAGCTACTCAAAGCTTGACTATAATGCGTCTTGGTGCAAAATTTCTAAGTTTACTTGGAATAAAGGTGAAGCTCTTTTTTGGAGGTAGGACTTCTACTTGGAATTTTTGAACTTGTAGAATATTCACATTAATTTGCAGTAATTTGCATATTATGTGGTATTATGAATATTATTTCTTCAAATATTCTCCTAGCTAATTTCTCTCTCTTTTACTTTTCTAGGTTTCCAATTGTGTTTGTTTGTACACTTGAGGGTACCCCCAGGTCTCTGATGCTGTCTTTAATTTGTTCTTTTATCCTTTCTCTTCTTCATCTCACATAGTCTCCATTGAGCATTTTCAAGTTTGCTGATTTTTTCCAGCCATTTAAAACATACATTGTTTCTTTAGCCAAATTTTAACTTGAGACATTTTACTTTATTACTGCAGAGTTTCTGTTTAAATATCCTTCTAAATTCCCTTTCTTTATTGATATTTTCTATGAGGCATTATTTTCAGGTTTTTTTTGAATCCTTCAAAGTCCTTCAGGATTTCTTCAATCCTTGGTTTTCTTTGGTTCTTTGAATATATTTATAATAGCTAGTGTGTTACTTTAGTCTAGTAAATCAAATTTCCATACTTCCTGAAGGACAAATTCTGTTAAGAAATTTCCCTATGGGATATGTATTCTATAAATTCTGAGAATCAGAGGGTCATGCCTCAGGGTCCGGTTGTGTTGTGCTATTTATTGATTTATGTTATTTCTTTCTGTAATGTTTTTGTTTAGTGACTTTCCTGAAGCGATTTTACAAAATCTCTATTATTTTCCACCTGTAATTAGTGAAGCCTTTGCTTTGTCAGAGTCATGTTCAATTAGTAATTTAACTGATATTTCTGTCAGTCCCTTGAGCCAATGAATCTTGTGCTCCTGCCAAGCAGTTTTGTACGTTTAGTCACAAATTTAATGGTTTGGGAAGTACTTTAAATTCTATCCCAATCTTAAAATTTCTGCTTAGGGCAGAGTCCCACAATCAGCCGGGAAAATAAGTTAAGAGCCTTCTCAGTTCTTTCTGATCATATAAAACCTTGGCACATATACACTTCCATTTTGGATCTGAGAATGTCAGAGCTTCAAAAATATTCTATTAATATTCCTTTGTTTTCTTTTAAGATGTTTTGGTAGCTCTCCTTTTATTGATTTCTGGCTTTATGACCTCAGGCACCTGCGTTGTTGAACAGTTTGCAGTGATTGTTACTGACAAGTGCTCTGGGATAGGACTGCTCTTACAGAGTGAACTCTGACTCAGGCCAGGTGAATAGGCTCTGAACCACCCCTGTGAGTGAATCTACTCATGTAGCTGCCAGACAGTGGTTATCCCCTGGAAATGGGACTTTGGAGTCCTCTAAATTTGTTCTGGCTCCTGTTATTGAAAATCTGGCTTTAGTATGTACTGTAGTTATAAGATTGTTGGTTGTCAAGGCTACTGCAGAAAAAGAAAAAGAAATGAAATTTAGGCAAAATAATGCATCACAAAGCTTGATGTTCTTACTAAAAGACATCATTTTTTTCTTAAACATTATTTGGATTGTTGTAAGTCTTTGGTTAATCTTCAGGGTTCTTCCATAATATTTGCCAGCATTTTTGTTCCTTTATGAAAGAGAGGGCACTCAAGGTCATTAGTCCATCATTCTAGAACTGTTTCTCCTAATGATAAGTGCCCATCCCACTGTGCATATCCCTTTATAATCAAAATTTTTTGGGGCCAGAATTAGATTCATAGAAAAACTGAGCATAGAATACAGAGAATTCTCCTTTCCTAGATGTGCACGCTTACTTCCATTGGCCTGTCCCAGGGTGGGACATTTGTGACAACTGATAAACTAAAATTGACACACACACATATGACCCAGTGAATATTAGGTTAAGGCTTCTTGTTGTGCCTTTTATGGGTTTTGCAAAATGTGTAATAATTTATCGCCATTATAGTACCATACCATACAATTTTTTAAAAATCCTTTGTGTCTCACCAATTCATCCTTCCTTCCCTCCAACCCCCAATGAAAAACGGACTTTTAAAACTTTCTCTTTCATTTTTTATTTTTCTAAAATGTCATTTAACTGAATTCCTACACATAAGCAGCCTTTTCACACTGGCTTCTTAGAAATAAGCAGTTAAGTTTCCAACATGTTTTTCCATGGCCTGATAGTTCAATCACTTTGATCATGTAGATATAGTATTTCATCTAGATTAAAATGGTTCTTCTATTCACCGATAGTAAAACATCCCAATTGCATCCCAAAATTTTAAAGATGGTGAATACAGCTATTATAAACACTCAGGTGAAAGTTTTTGTGAGGGTATAATTTTTTAACACCTTTGGGTGGATAAACTAGAGAGCACAATTTCTGAGTTTTAGATTAATGTTGCATTTAACTTTGCAAGAAGTTCCAAAACTATCTTCCAAAGCGGCTGCACCATTTCACATCGTCCCTTGAAGTGTGTGAGGATTCCTGCTGCAGCTCACCCTCGGCAGCTTCCGGTAACTGTTTGGAATTTTGGCCAATCTCACAACGGCGCCATAGTACCCCGTGGTTTTATTTTCAACTTCTTCATGTCATGTTAAGTTGTCTTCGTAGGATTATTTCCCATGTGTAAAATATCTGTTCAGCTGTTTTCTATTTTTATTTTGTATTTTTGATTAATTACACTAATTTTTCATATGAATGAGTTAGTGTGATATTTCCACACAGGCATATAGCACACACTGACCAAGTTAGGTTAATTAGAATTTATCTCTGTTTCTTCTTGTTATTTCTTTATTTTGAAGCTCTCAAACTCCTCTCTTCTAGATCATCAAGAAGTATATGCAGTAGATTGTTGTAAACTATAGTTATCTTCCCCTGCAGCACTGATCTTTCTATCAGCTGTATTTGGGTTACAGCTAATTCAGACTCCATTTACCCCCTTCCACCTCACTGTCACCAAACTCGAGTAATCACATTTCACTTTCAGATTGGCCCTCTTAGTTTCCATACGTGGCAATTGCATTTCTATGTATGGTTTCTTTCATTTAATGTCCTCCTGGTTCATTCAGCTTGCTACTTATGCTTAAATGCACTTTTTATGGCTGAATAGTACTTTATTATAATAATATACCACCTTTTAATTCATTTGTTTATATATACCTAGATTAATTCTGTATCTTACCTCTTGTGACTAGTGAACAACAATAAATTATAAATATGAAAATACAGTATCTCCTTAGTATTTGCATTTCTTTTCCCTAACCAAATATGAAATAGATGGTTCTTACAGTAGAAAAAGAACCTTGAAATAAATGTAGAAGAATAATACCTTGACCTTATGAAGGTTATATATCCACAGCCTACAATATACAGAAGAGGGAACACTGAAAATATTTACTCTAAGATTGGGAACAAGACAAGGATTTCTGCTTATATTTGATAGCGTAATAGAAGTTCAAGGTTTTAGCCAGAGCAAGGCCAGAAAAGAAATAAAAATCATATGAATAGGAAAGAAGAGAGTCCAATTTAGGATTGCCAAATTAATTCAGCAAAGTTGCAAGATACAAAGTCAACTTACAGCAATCAATAGCATTCTTATAAGAAAATTTTGAAAAAAATTATGAAAGGAATCCTATTCAAAATAGCTATAATAGAAATAAAACAGGAATAGAAATAAAACAGGAATAAATGTAATTAAGGGAGTTGATGATCTGTAAATGAAAATTTTAACATACTAATAAGGAAGTGAAAATAAGGGGAAAGATTTTTCCATGTTCACGTCCCATGAAGCTTTAGTACTGTCAAAATGTTCATATTGCCCAAAGTAATTTACGGATTCCACGAAATCGCCAGTGAAACATATTACACAAAACTAGAAAAAAAAATCCTGAAATTCATGTGAAAGTACAGTTGACCTCAACGGCCGAAACCACCCTGCAAAAAAACAAAAGGTTACAAGTATCTCACTATCTTATTTTTGCCCATTTTCATTGGCTCATTTATGTCCTTAATGTGAATTTTCAAAGTTCTTTGTGTACTTTGGTGACAGTCCCTGATGAGAGATGTCTTTTGCAAATATTTTTTCCCAGGTTGTGGCTTGTCTTCTTATTCTCTTGGCAGGATCTTGAAAGAGCATAAGTGTTTAGTTTTAATGAAGTCCAACTTATTAATTATTTCTTTTATAGATCAAGCCTTTGATGTTATACATAAAAAATTATTGCCATACTCAAAGTCACCTAGATTTTTTTTCTGTTATGTTCCAAGAGTTTTATAGCTTTGTACTTTCACATTTAGGCCTATGAGCCACTTTGAGTTTGTATTAGTCAGGCTTTTATAGAGAAACAGAACTGAAATGAAATGAGATATATAGATACAAATGCAGATGAAGATATAGATGTACTTACACAAACATGGAGGGAATTTTATTATAGCAATTGATCACACACAATTTTGGAGGCTAAGAAGTCTCTCAATCTGCTGTCTGCAAAGCGGGAGATAAGAAAAGCCAGTGTCATAATTGAGTCACAGTCCAAAAGTCCAAGAGTAGAGGGCGAGGTTACAATGACGTTGTACCCAGTTCAAGTCTGAAGGCCCAAGAACCAGGAGTGACGATGTCTGAAGACCAAAGAACATGGATCTATCAGCTCAAACAGTAAGCAAATTCTCCCTTCCTCCACTTTCTTACTGCTGGCATGCTCTCAAAAACGGAACCTTGCCTATTCACATTGGTGAGGATAGTAATGTTTCCAGTCTAATGTTTCAAATGTTAATATATTCCAAACCACCAAATAACGCTTTACTGACTCTCTGGTATTCCTTAGCCCAGCGAATCAATGCATGAAACTGTCCATCACAGCTTTAAACTTCGTGAGGGTATAAGGTCTGTATGCAGGTTTTACTTTGTCATCTGCTTTGCTTTGCAGGTAGACATCCAGTTGTTTCACCATGTGTTGAAAAGTCTCTTCTTACCTTGGTTTCCCTTTTTTCCTTGATGAATGATCAGTTCACCAGATTTGTGTGGGTCTATTTCTCTTCTCTGGATTTTGTTCCAGTGATCTCTTTGTTTATTAACAAAGGCAGCATTGAAACACTATTTTAAGCTCCTTTTACAATCGTGGATCACAGTGGTAACTTTACACACAATTGGATATCTGTCTCTTACTTTCATAAATCCTAAGACTTGTGAGAACCGGTAGTAGTTCTGCTAGTTTGGTGATACCCTAGATCTTTGCACTAAGAATAGCATATGATGGCAGGAGCTCAGCATAATTTGCTGACTGAATGAGTACACGAAAACTCTCCAGAGAATACAGAAGGTAGAATGGATGGGAGGAACCACTGGGAGCATGGCACACAGTAAGGACAGAGGAGGATCAGTTTCCATGTGGTGAAACAGGTTCAGCACAAAGGTCCAAAGCAGTTCACTAAAGAACTGTAAGATGCCAGCAGGAGCCCCACAGCACTCTGCTTTTCAGGATTTTCTCAACTGCCACAAAGCTCTAGTCCCTACAGTTCCACTGAAGATCTGTTATAACATTTATATGTGGTGACAATTGCTAATTGGCCTAAATAATTTGTTTTCAATACCACCTCCCTTTTTTTCAGCCTAGTGGGATAGTAAAAGCCATCTGACATTGTAATCAGTTGAAAAAGGTGTAAATTGAATAATGACATTATAGCTCAGCAGTAGTGCTAGTATTTTAAGGGAGTAGGATTGGGGGTTGGTTAATGCCTCAGCCTGGCCTAGCAAAGAAATGCAGCCATGTGGGGAAACTGCAGGCCTTGTCCACTGCACAATGGGCCTCTCTGAAAAGTGGTCCTAGCCCTCAGGAGACATGATACTCAGCTTTGTTTCAGTTCCAAGCAAAATCATCGCATCAGAAGCACCAAAAATCTATTTAGTTTGCAACTCCTCAAACATTTCAGTGTTGAAAAGCTCTCCACTCCATGAAACTATTGTCTGATAAGGTTTTCCTAGACTTCAGGCCTGCACTCATGTTGTGAATGAATGGAAAGTCACAGGACTGTGAAAACAGGAGAAGCTGTTCATACATTCTTAAAATACTTGCCAGGACCACTTCTTCCATTGGTTGGGAACAGAAAGGAAACCCAGCAGCATTTCCCGTAGCATCAGAGATACCTCATCCAGCCAGATGTCTCCCAAAGAGCCAAAGAGAAAGCTTGCTGACTCAGTGTTTTCTGAAACTGAAGTTCTATGCAGTACTCAAAGGTAGTGATGCTCACATGCTCCCTCTCCTTGGGGTGAAATCAGTATGATTACATGTGATGTTAAGAGCAAAGCATTGTGTCTTAAAAGGAATCATTAAATCACTCCATGTTGCAACTGATTTATTTTTAAAAATGTGAGTTATACCTGATGAAAACTATCACTATGATGGTGTCTGTCTAACCATGCTTCTCATAGGTTTAGTCAGGTTTGGAGGAAATATTTCAAACTATGCTGTGTATTTAGTGTTTAGATTCACTTTAATTATGTACAGCTATGATTTAGGAAACCATGCGATTCTACTTGATTTCATCATTTGTCCTTAATCATATCAAAAACTAAGATGAGCTTATATTTAATGTAGCCAGCCCAAGGAGCTGAAAAGTGAAAGACAAATGTTTTATGGGCTGCAAGCTGCTAGGTTAAAGGGTATCACTAGTTCTTAAGTAAATGTGCTTTTAAATGACTCAATTTTTTCCCAAAATGTCTATAATCTATAAAAATGTATTTCTTTTTCAGTGAGAATCCATGTCATTATCTAATTTGGAATGAGACAAAGTAAATAATTTGCTAAAGAGTAATCTTTACTTGATCCCTGCAAAATAACTTTTATTTACAGAGCTGTGTTATGAAGCATGGGTGATACAGTTGCCAAGGGAACCCTTTTGCTGATTGGAAGAGCAGCCACACAGGTTTTTACAAAGAGAGAGGAAGGATGGCTTTCTCTCCTAAGATTTTTTGTTTCTGCCCTTACAGTGTAAGAATAAAGAAGCAGAAACAAAGATTGCCTTGTCTGCTCCTTATTCAGAGTGAATTCACAGAAAGTCTCTGGATAATGAGCCTCCAAAGATTCCAACCCTCATGACAACTTTGCTTAGCGTTGTTCAAATTATCATTTGAATGTGATATTGTTTACCTCTATGGTTATGATGTGTTCTGCCCAATTAGAATTCATATTAGTTATGGTTAAGGGCTACATTTTTTAAACAGTTATGTTACCCAGGAGGTTTTTGAATAGTAAGGTACTCAAAAAATCAGTTTGAATTTTGTTGTATCTTAATCCATTATTTTTTAATATGAAAAGAATAATTTTATGTGAAAATAAGAGATGCTCTTATGCCTTAAAAGGTTAAGATAAGCTAGACTTATGTACTCATAAATAGGTACTGCTGCAATGCAAGATTTTAGAGGACAGAGTCTGTTTCTCTTGGTCATCTGTATCCCACTTCTGAGATCTATATTTGGTATATATAAATAAATTACATAAATGAATATCTCTGTCTCTGATTATATCTGATGGGAGAAAATACAGGGTCAAGAATAAAACTAAGCTTTTCTATTTAGGCAGCACTAAAAATAAAAATGACATTAAAGAAGTACAAACACCAGTTTTTAAAAATCCGTAGAACACTGTGGAAGTGACTCAAAAACAAAACATGTTAACAATGTGGAAAAAATATATGCAGGTGGGAAACTTGCATTTGTAACCTAATAGTATTAGAACACCTGACGGGATATTGGTAAGGCACTATCGTTAAAAAGAAATCCATACTTTAAAAGACTCAAAATGGTGGATTTTTCCTCAAGATAGATGGCCAGCTTCCTTTTTTCTCTCAACTGACTTCTTTTAGAAGCATTTCGAATCAAGCTCCCAAGCTTTAAGATAATAACTAAAAGATGGAATCTGGGTTTTCTTGCTGGAATCTGGGTTTTCTGTAGCTATACACAGAGGCTAAGCTGTAAAGGGAGGAAACCCTTGAAGAAAATCTACACCAAACACTGAAAATCCACTTTCTCATCCAAGTTTCATCCTAGAATATTTCATTCAACAATGAAGGAGCCAATGGAATAAATCGCTTGATGGGCTAACTTAGTGGGTACCAATGATTGTGTGGAGTCTTTTTTACACATTCTTACTAATTTATGTAATAAATTGAAGTAGATCTTACTGCTGCCATTGCGTAATTAGGGAAAATCAGATTCAGAGAAAAACAATACCTTTGCGAAGTACCCATGGAAGTCACTGAGTAGAGATTTATATAAAAATTTATCTTACCTAAGTCCAGAAACCTTACTAGATCTAGCAGAACTTTGGGCCTCTGTGATTCATCCATACTTTCACCCTGTTCATCAGGTTGGCCAAGCTGACTCACTAAACACTCAGTCTCAGATTTCTTAGAGCCAGGTATGTCATCATCAAGCCCAACGTCTAACCATCAGAGAAATGATTTCCATGAAAGTTTAGCTGGGACTTAACCCAGTACTTGGCTCTAGACAGAAACCACATAGTGCTCTACGACATGGACTCACCAGTCAGAAAGAGCAGAGTTGAAATCATAACTAAGTCACATTGTATCATCCCAAGGGAAATCACGCCCCATCTCTGAGCCTCAGCATCATCTATAAAATTACTTCTCCACATGAAGACAATCCTGCTGCCACTTTTTTTGTTGAATCCAGAGCTAAAACATGTGGCTGAAGGCACAGAAACTCAGAGCTCCACATGGTATTCCTACAACCAAGAAAGAGAGCTAAGAAACTGGTGTGGTTTAGATCTAATTCTCCCAAACTCTCGTGTGTATGGAAGGTGACTGCATCGTGACGGCATTGTAGTCACCAGGGAATTACAGGTGAGTTGAATAGATAAATGTAGTATTAGGAGGCAGAGTTTGAGGTCGGTCACAGGGTTTGTGTGTATCCTTAACCCCACGCTGCTTCCTGACTGCCAGGATGTGACCAGTTTTCCTCCTGGGTCCTTCCACCATGCTGTTTCGGGCCTGGAGCCAGCCTACCATAGAACGAACACGCTGAAACTGTGAATCCAAATGAACCTCTCCTCTTTAAGTTTTGGGTGGTGGGTGTTCTGGCTCAGTGAGGCAGAAAGTGCCTGAGATAGATTTTAGTATTGCGAGTGGGGTTGTTGCTGTCTCTACACCTGACCCTGCAGTTCAGAAGTGTTTTGAACAGGCTTGTGAGGCTAATTTGGAAAAGTTTGGAGAAGCTGTCTAGGGAAGCCCTAGGGTGCTGCAGACTTAGTCTAATGGAGGATTTTGGTCAGAGCTCAGAAAACCAGAATTCTGACAGTAATGCAGACTGAAAGGATGAGGGTCAGGAAGTTTCTGTTGGGATCCAGAACCCCAGTGGCATTGAGTTACATCTGGCATGTCTTATACATGGGCAAATAGTGTGTCTCCATTCTGCCCATGACATGAAACTTTGTAGGAGACTAAGATTAATAGCGATAGACTATTCTAATAGAGGAAAGTTCAAGGTAGCTCAAAATAGTTGTCTGTGTACTATTTCAGCCTGCTCTACAATGAGAATCAAGAACCAATGGTATAGTTGAATGATTTGAAATGTTGGCAATTTCAATAGAAAGGTAGCATGTGTAAAGTTTGGGATATGCAGGGTGTAGCTGTTAAGATTAGCATCTAAGAGAAGTCAAATTGAAACATCAGGAAAGAGCTGGAAAACATCTCAAGATGTAGCAAGACACTGTCTTTCCCAGGTTCAAGGATGTAAAACTATAAAGGTTTCATTTGAAAGGAGGGTACCAGAGGGCCTACACGTTCAGGGCCCCAGAGGAAAATTTTCCTCTAAATTCAGCCACCAAGGCCCTCAGAGACCACTGCAACAATGATCCAAGTGGGGCTGGCTACTGCTCACACAGACGGTAGGATGGCCGCATCCACATGATGCTGGTTTTACATGCATGAGAGTGTGAGAGTGGTGGGACTGAAACACTGCCACCGAGATTTCAAAGGAAGAATTGGGAGGCCACTCATAGTCCCTGAGAAGGCAAGAGAATGACGCAGTGAGAGCAAAGCCAAAGGTAAAACAGAGAACTCAGAAACTTGGAGAAGCCAAAATGTGGAACAGTTGCTAAGGAAAACCATAGGATGTCAGTGAAGGAAGCTCAAGAAGCCATGTGGGCTGCAGCCAGGAATTCTTTACCTCTGGGACTACCCAAGTGTTTTGGAGCTCTAACACACCATGATTTGTCTAGCCATGCAGCTACAAAATTTATGTTTACTCTGCTGGGTTTCAGTTGCTTTGGTTTGATTTTTTTTTTTTAAATCATCCCCTATTCTGCCCCTTTGAAGTGGAAATGTTCACCCTACATCATTGCGTGTTGGAAGTATTTCACTTTCTTTTTGATTGTTTCAGTAGTTTTCAGATACAATTTTGCCTTGAGTCTTAAAGACTTTAGACTTTCAGCCATGGAGGAATAGTTGAAACTTTACCAACTGTTAGAGGTGGACTAAATGGATTTTACATAATAAGACTGACTTGATCCTTTGAGGATCTAGCGGTAAAATGTATGTGTTTATATCTAGACTGTCTCCTCAGTGTCTCATTGTTCAGTGTGGGGATTTTGAAAGGCAACTGGATCATGAAAGCACAGTACTCATTACCAGATCAATCCATTGAACTTTGATTTAGAAGGTGGAGTCTGGTTTTGGAGACGGGTCCTTGAAGGTGAAAATATGAATGGTGCATTCTTGTCCTTAGCCTGTTCTTGTTCTCTTTGCTTCCTGGCAACCATGACACCAGCAACTCTTCTCTGCCATGCCCCTGTGCCATCTTGTTACTGTTTTGAAGCTAACCAACCATGGATTGAATGTGTGAGCCAAAATACATTTTTCCCTCCTTCAAATTGCGGGTGTTGAGCATTTTGTCTCAAAAAATGAGAAAGTAACTAAGACTGAAGTTGATGTTCTGAGAAGAAGGTTACACTTGAATTTCTGTCCAATGGGGAGGAGGATCCAACATTTATAGCTCAAAATAGCCCCTGCCAACAGCTCATTGATCAATAATGGGACGTAATTTTTTGGCATAGAACTTCTAGAGAACATAATGTTTGAAAGAAAAACTGGGATTTGTCATTAGGATGTTAATCTTAATTTCTATCACACAGCGATGTGGAAACCAGGTATTTAAGATTACAAGAGTAAGCGGAATTTAATGAACCAAGTCATCCTATCTTTTTATCACTATATTAAGTGATATTTTATTAATCAGGAAACCGGTCACTTCTGTGCTTATAAGACCAACTTACAATGGTAAAAGGCAGGCAGATATATGCACCTCCTGGAATTTAATTCAGTGTAAAGTTTACTAATCATGTAAATAGAGTATTTCAAGGATTAGTAAAGATCTTCTGGATAGTCACATGCATTTATTAAAGTAAGGAATGAAACTGAGGTCATACAGTACATACAAGCTATTCATAAGGATGGTTAACAGTTCTTTTTTGTAAAGATAGGGGAAAGCAATTAATTTCTATTGAGAGAAGGAACAGAGATGGACTCACCATAAAGTCATTGCAACGCTGTTGAAATTTGGCAACATACATGGTGCATCAAGGAGATAAGAGGTTAACCTGGGAGGCTAAAAAGGACTGTATGTTTGCCTCTTTTTAATAAATTGGTTTTTTTCTTTCCTTTACAAGAGAAGGAAGGGGGAAATCCTCTTGCTGAATGCTTACTTCATGTAGCAAATTATCTCATAAATTTACTTATATTTGCATATCTTATTTTTATGGAAAACTGATAAAATGAGCATCTCATAGGTCAGTAAACTGTTTCCTATTTTATTATGGTGTGTGGCATAGGAATGTTTCCATTCCCTGTGTGCCATGGTTACATGTCCAAACCACAGCCCATTGTTTTTTTATCCACCCCGCCCCTTTCTTCCTCCCTCCCTCCATGTCTTGATTCCTTTCTGATTTAAAATTTATTACCCTACTTCCTATTATTTGTCTTTTATTTTGCTCTTTATTTATATTTTGGGTTTCCTATATAAGAGAAACCATGCAGTACATAAGCTTGTATTTCTGATTTATTTCACTTAACAGTATGATCTCAGGATGCAACCATTTTCCTACAAATGACCAAGTTTG
This sequence comes from Hydrochoerus hydrochaeris, assembly GCA_004027455.1. Taxonomy (NCBI): domain Eukaryota; kingdom Metazoa; phylum Chordata; class Mammalia; order Rodentia; family Hydrochaeridae; genus Hydrochoerus; species Hydrochoerus hydrochaeris. The sequence goes on along the minus strand of PVLA01000305.1, from coordinate 250,579 downwards.
TCTATCTTTATGACAAAAGATCCTATTGTGTTCAAATACATTTCATTTTTCCACTTGTTTGTTGGTGAACATATGGGCCACGTCCATAATTTAGCTAGTATGAATTGTGCTGCTATAAACCCGAGTATGCCTCGTGTATCCAGACGTATTCTAAAACCAACACCAGTGAGGCTTGCTCACCTTGAACATATATGTTTTCTTTTCTCTTTCTGTACATTATATCACCTCTTCCAAACAGTGTCATTATGATCCTTCAAGAAATAGTGGGCTTCTGTGATAGAAGAAACCAGCACTGCAGTGTATCCTGAGTGGAGAGAAGTGCCCTAAAGACCTGCTGTACTGGCTGCAGCCACTGCCATAATGAAGACAAAATGCCAGAGGGTCCACTCAGTACTCCTGGTCTACCTAGCAATTAAACAAACCTTGCAAGCACCTCTGTAGTAAAAACCACACCGAGGTTAAGTGACAGGAAGAGGAGAAGGACAGCAGCCATTCCAATTCACTGACTTGCATTTTTATTTTTTCCACAAAATGATTAATAACTACAAAAATATTGAGAATGGAATCACATTAGTTAAAATGTACATTCTGGCACCCTCTTCTTGAGCTTTACTTCCTCCATGTATTTATTATATTTTATCACCTGTCTTCCTTGCTAGAATGAAAGTTCCACAAGAAACCTGTCTTGCTCACTGATGAACCAACATATATGAAGAATCTGTATACATTGTATGGTACACAGAACACTGTCCAGTGTACAGAAAGCCCTCAGAAACTATTAGATTAAAAAAATTAAGTAGGTAAAGGAGGAGAATTGCCTTTTTCATTGGTTTTGTGAGCATGAGACTCTTCCAGGATTTTGAAATGGTCCTTGGGAGATTTTATTATGATAATTTTGAAATAATGTCTGGTGCTGTTAGGGAGTTATACAAGGATGTTAGTAAATGCCAAATCGACTACAGCAAACTTTAGTAATTCATTTCTTCTCAAGAATGTTCACACAGTCCTCCTTAATAAGGTAATAATTGGATCCTCACCTCTTGAACTTCTTAGGAGTGATGGAGCACTAAATGGCATAGAAAACAGGAAAACTCCGTGCTGAATTTTCTTCCCTCTCACACTGTTCTGAAGTCAGAAAGCACTGGTCATGTCTAGAATGAAAGGCTGCTCTTTGGGCCCAACCATCAGGTGCCTGCTTTCACCAACAAGGCAAGGAAGACTTTGATTCACCCGTCAGGGACTGCTTTGCCAGGAGAGTTTTTCTTTGAACTACAGTTTAGAAAGGAAAAAAGGGCGGTAAAGAAAAGTCACAACTTCCTCCTTTTAACCTGTTTCCTACATTTTTTTTTCCTTTGGACAAATAAAAATTAAAAAGAAGAGAAAAGAAGATCAATAAAATGCTGTAAGCACAACATTATTGATCCTTCTCCAACACTTCACCTGCCTTCAAAAGAAATTTATAACAGAGGCCTGCAAAATAAAATAGAACAAGAGAAAATTTTCCTAAATACTTGAGGAAAATTAATTTTTATCTATTTTCTTATGGAAAGCTCTCAATTTTCTGACCACAGAGACTTAAACAGTGCTGGTTTCTGTTTATCTGCCCTTTCTTCCTTTTGACTTTGAAGTACTTGGAAGTAAGTGTATGAGAGCTTTGGACCCCAGACACTGTCCCTCTTTTACCATAACAAAGAGGGTCAGTTGTGGCTAAACATGAAACAAATGAAATAATTCTGGATACATGGTAAATAAGTCAATTTTCTGGCAAAGATGACCTTCAAAGTTCAGTTCTTTATATGCTTTCTTCATCTTTCCCCTCCCTTAGATAATTGAGACAATTTGCAACAGTAAAAGAATATGATGCCAGCATAAAATGCTCCGAGAGTTTCATGTGGTGATGGTTTTGGTTGAAAACTTAGTTTGTCCATGATTCCTTTCCAGAAGCTTGTTGTGTGTGTCAAAATCAGTGAATACAGGAATGCACACTTCAACCACTTCTTTTGGAGATCTTACGCAGCTCTGTTCTCAGTAGTTAGGAAGGCCTTCCGGGTGACAAACCTGGGATACGCCACTCCTATTTCAAGAAACTTCCTCTGAAACATGCAGTCCGTACTACTTGGTTCCTTTTGATTTTTCCTTGGCTTTAGCCTGGTTTAGAGGTGAATGTCTGACCCTGTCTATGCTGTTCTGCGTGCTTTGATTTAGCTGTCTTCCACAACAGGTCCATCTACTTTACAGACTAGTTTCCAACATTGACTTACTAGGAACTGGCAAGAGTAAGGGTAGTTGTATGTTCTTACAGAAATTAAAAAGGGCTATTTCACAGAAGAATAAGGTAGAATGGTTGTCAAAGTCAGCTAGGAAGACTAGTCTGGGAAGGAAGAGAAAATGATTAAAATGACTGTTGAATCACACTGGATAGGAGAAATACCTTCTAATGTTCCGTGCCACAGCTGGGAAAATACAGGTGATGACAATTAATTGTGTATTTCACAGTTGCTAGTGGAGAGGATGTGGGATGTTCCAACACAAACAAATGATAACCACTTGAGGTGATAACTGTGCCAGGGACTCTAATCTGATCATTTCATATTGTACACATGTATCAAAGTATTACACTCCTACAACTAATGTACACAGTTATCACATGTCAGCTAAAAATGTTTTAAGGGAAACAGGCTGGGGGTAAAACCTAGGCTATTGGTGGAGTAACACTGAACCCCTCCCTGTGCAGTGTTTAGAGCAGTTGGCTGATCCTGGCTCATCATATTTTATAATCATCAAAAGTTCAGAGAAGTTTTTATATTGTGTCTGAAATCTCACCTTTTGGGAAAAAACAGGAAGCTAGAACTCAACTCCCTCAAGCCTTTCTCCTACTGTGTTTCTTGAAACGTACTACCTTGGGCTCTGGACAGAGGGCCCATGGATTCAAACGTATAGACACAAGCTTGTTTTCTGGGGACAGCAGCTTGTCTTCCAAAGACCCAGAGATATTGCCCTTTGTTGTCACTGCAGAGCATGCTGGCAGATGGTGAGTCAGCCTCAGGCTCAGCATCAGCCTTTACTTACAAAGAGCTCCCCTGGTACTCCACCACTGCACTCCAGAGAATGCTGTCAGGCTGGTCCCATCTGCTCCCCCGTTTTCCAGGAACTGCGTATCTGGGTTTCACACAGGCCTGCCATGTGCTTGGGAGCATTTGCTCTGACTCTATTGCTTATGCTCATTTCCTTCCTTGGCTCTCTCTAGAGCAAATGTTTCAGTAGCTCCTTCAATTAAACATTGAATAAGAAGAGGACTTCATTTCTCCACCATAAGACTCATCAACTCCAGCTGCACGCCTCCCTCCATGTTTCAAGGGCTGTACTCTTTGTTGTTCACAATAGCAAATCCCACCACTTGAAGACTCTTCCCATCTCCCTGGGTCTTCCTCAGGACTTCGCACCTATGACCATCCCCTCCTCTTCTGGATTATCAAGTTTCCCCTCCCTGGAGTATCAGTGGTCATTCCCAATCACACCCCGTTTTAGGTGGTGATCTAGTTCACCTGAGAAAGCAAACCCACTCCTCTAGTGACTGTCTGGAAACTTTAAGGTCTTAATAGCAAAACTCTCAAAAGAGAGGCTCATACTCACCATTTTTATTTCCTCATGCACAATGTCTTTTGACTTCCTTCACCCGTTCCTTGTCCCTCTGTCAGCATCACCGTAACCGTTGTCAGGTTCACAGTCTGCATCTCCATTGTGAAATCCAGGGTCCATTTTCAATTCTCATCTTCTTCGGTCTTTCCTTCCAACATGTTGCTGTACCTCGTTCCCAACTCGGTGTCTTCTTCTGCAGTTCCCTCTTCCCTTACTGACTGCTAACGATGCTGGCATTTCTCATTTATTCTTTTTCTTATTCAAGAGAAAAAAAGACACAGAAAAACAAAAAGCAAAAGACACAAATAAGTAACAACAAACCCAAGACTATAACAGTATAGGTGTTCAAAACAAGAGGATAGGAATTAACAATGGTTGTAATATTGCATATTGTTACCTTCAAAAGGATTGCTTAGATTGACAGATATAGACATGTAAAACTGATCTAATCATATGAATATGAGCAATTCTTTTCCAAGAACTAATAGAATTAGTAGTATAGTCATCTTAGCTAGCGTGTATGTGTGTGTGTGTGTGTGTGTGTGTGTATTTCCTTCCCTAAACTTTCTCCATGTGTAATTTCATCTAGTTCCATGGCTTTAAGCTGCTTCCAGATCAGAATCTATCTCAGGTTGCTCCCTAGACGTCCAGGCATATAACTACATTCTTACCTGAAACTTAATTTTTCAAAAACAGTTCTCTTAATGATGCTCTATCTCCAGATTTTCCATATTTTAGTAGATGTTTCTACCACTGATCTATTGCTTAGGTTAAAAAAAAAACCTCTTTTCCTTATTCCCATTTTATAGCACACAAAAAAGTCCTATTAATTCAAGCTTCAGATTTCCCAAAAGCAACCAGAATACTTTTCTCAACCATCACCACTTTGCCCTATTCTGAGCCACAGTGTTTCCCACCCTGATTTCCATAAGTGTGTCCTATTTCTCCTTTTCTCCTGCTACAGTCTGTTCAATAATGACAAAAAGTGATCATTTATACTTAAAAACAGCAACAATTGCTCCAAAGCTTTTTTTCTACACTTACACACGAAACAAAATCCCTAAAAGTATCTACCATAGAGTCCACTATCATCACTTTTGCATTTTGTTATCTCCTCTGACTGCATTAAATAAATATGATCCCTGCAAATCTTGTGGCTTCTTCCTTCTTTCACTCAGATCTTTCCAAAAAGTTTACTTCTATCGAACTCTATTCAAAGAGCCCTCTTATATACATTATCTTAAAATATCTTTCTTTTAACATGTACTGTTTGAAATTTTATTAGGATACATGTCTGTCAATTTAGTGTTTACCAGCTTTTAATGGAAAATATTCTTTCAGAGAGGAGCTTTTTCAGTCTCTTTCCTACCTCTGAATCCCCAGAGCTCAGAATTGTGCCTAGTGTATCACAAGTGCTCATAAGAACTTGTTAGGTAAAAATAGATGAATAAATAAATTCAAACATACTCCTTTTGTACCATGTGATAGGTTATTCACTGTGAAGGTCATATGTTGAGGAACCTTTCGATCAGGTTGACGTTAAAGGTAAAAGAACGCCTGTGGTGACCACTCATAGAATACGCTCACTCACTGCTGACTTCCTGAACACACTGTAAAGTAAATTGGAAAGAAATCACAATTTGACAAACACCTTCTCTGTATATTAATCTGTGTTCATTTAGCCTAAATTACAATATATTTGAAACTACTTTGTTCGATTTCCTTGAATTTGATCCACAGTTTTCAGTCTGGGAGATCAAAACAGTGGTCTAATTTTGGTTCTGTCCCTATTTGTGTGTGTTCAGTCAACACTGTCTGAGTGACCCCCTTTCATATAAAAGTGCATTTGCTTGCACTACACCTTAAGTGCAGTGACCCCTCCTACCTCTTGAGAACCTGGAAATATATCTCCTTTCTGACCTCCATTCTGATGTCACCCCACACCCATCCCCACGGCTTCCACAATAACTTCTCTCTGCTTCTTACAAGACACACAGCATTGTCCATGTCATGAGCTGGACCCGCTGCATAGTGTCCACTCAGGATGATGCATCCACGGAAGCAGTAAAAACAGCATAACTTCGTGCTCTTCCACTGCTAGCCCGTCCTGCAAATACTAGATCCCCAAAGAATCATCATTAACTGAATAATCAATGAAAGACTGAGAACTACTTAATGGAGGCAAACAAGCATGTAGTTTGCAAGAAGAGGCGAGGCCAAGGAGTGAAATCCCCGGCTATCACCTGGGTCTGGGGACCACTCAGGATCTCCTAAGTATGCAACAAGTAGTCACTCTCACACAGTGAAGTGCCATCCTCAGAAGTTTGTACAGGGGGCGAGTGAGTGTGTATATGTGTACACCGAGACAAACAGTTGTGAGAAAGACAAAGACGTCTTGGTCTTATGATTTTTCCACTCCATTCTTGGACTAGGAAAGAAATTCTTTCTCTGGCTTCCGGGTAACACCTTTGCTTCCTGACACCTTGATAGGGAGACTTGGAATTCCCTGTGCTCATGGCCTTGGCCAGTAAACCCCTCCATCTACGTGTTAGAGGAGGGCTCACCAATTCCTGCATGGTCAGCATCTGTTTCCGGTGTTAATGGTGTTCGCGTTAGCCAGGGCGGCCTCTTCCTGCATACTCCAGACAGGAGGAAAGAAAGAGCGTCGGGCCTAGCTTTCATTCTAATCCATGCAGATTTTCCCTATTTTTTACTGTCAGAAGTGTCATATTACTCTAAACCTCAGTTATATAAATCTCTGAAATCTTACACCAGTTCATCTTAATTGTCAACTTGATTAGATTAAGAGACTCACAGAGAAGTAATTAGACTGTAGAAGCCCCTATACTCATTAGTACATTAATTCACTGAGGTTCACAGCAGAGTGAGCTCTTACGACAGGAGGCCCAGTTAGAGGAGGGGAAATCAGTAGAGGTGGAGCTTTTGGGGTCATACATCTGACCGCCATAAAGTGAGCTGTTCCACCACTGTGCTGTTTTGTCTTAATGTTCCTTCCTTGGAGCCAGCTGACAATAAACTGAAACCTCAAACCATGAACCACAGTAAACCTTCCTTCCTTTAAATTATGCATGTTGGGTGTTTTGTTCCAGTGACAGGGGAGCTGACAGATACAAATCCCAGCAGAGTCACAGGGTAACAATTCTTAAGGGAACAAATGGCATGAAACTGTCTTCAAGTCTACCACCACCCCTCAGGCAGAGCCACACCTACTCAGAGAGAGATGGCCCTGCTGGAAGTCATCAGGACCACGAGAGTTAGAAATTATACTTCTTTGGTGTCATGTAAGTTTAGACTACTCTGTAAATTCATGGGATGCTTCATCATTGCTACTGATCATTGTAGTTAGAAATGAATGAAATATTAAACTTACAACTGGTATGCCCAGAAGTAAAATATAAGAAATCAAGGGAGTAGATGGAACATTTTTCCAGCTACTTTTAGAAATTCCTCACACATTTTCTGTGACCTATAATGTTTCAGTCCTTGTCACCACTGCCATACATGATTCTCTGAAAACAGATGCTAAGGGAAGCCATGGAGCTATTACTTTTACTTTGAAATTGACGGTGAAAATCCTGAACTGAAATGGAGCCCCAATTTATAAGATGAAATGACCCTTAACAGCAACGTCAGCTAACTAGTCCCTCTGGAAATTCTTGTTCTTGAAAAGTGAAGCCCAGCCTTGGCCTAAGCTCCAGAACATTAGATAAGTGGAGTGATCCTGCCCCATCCCTAAGGCCCTTCACCATTTTGATCACAGCAGCATCTACAGACCAGGGAGGAAAAAAGCATCACAATCGAAACACATGCAGTAAAATCCCTGCATTTCTTAAGGATTAAAAGCAAAGCTTTAACAAAGCATTTCAAATGCCCATTGATCTTAGAACATAGATGTGCTTTCCCACATGGTAATCCGAGACATTTTCTGGGTAAGCTCTATTTTATTTGTCCATTAGGCGGTATTTTTGTGTTGATAAAAGCAGGTCTTTGCAGACAATCCCTTCCTGCCTTGGACAAATTAACTTCTATGGACAAGAAACAGAAGGTGCTTAAGTTGTCTGCATTTCTAACCTTGACTAAGTGGAGTGGGAACATACTTCCTAAGTTGACTGCTTAGAAATAAATCTGTTGTTTAGTTCGAGGACATGCAGAAATAATCGTTTTCTATGGGACTCTCATAATGGGTCCTGTTTAAGCAGCATTGAAAATAGTCCTTATTTAATAGGTTTATAAATGCAAGGCTGACCCAAAAGTGCCAACCTTATGCCTGCTTGCTTATTTGCCTGGGTTTCTGGCAGGTGACATCATATTGTCCTGTGGTCTCTGAGGCTGTGTATAACTGTACAGCTAAGAGCAAATGAAACAAAGAAAGATTTGCACAACCCAGAGTGATATGGCAAAGTATAATATTTTCTCTAAAGTGTGCTTAATATTTTTGGTTCATGTATTCATCTGTGTGTACATTTAATATTATGGACTCTGCTTCACATCTCTCAAGAGCTATCATGAAATTGGTGAGCTTTTAAAAAATCAATTGTATCCTTGAAATCTAGGATAGATGGTGTTATCCTCCACTTCAAGGATCAAAATAATAATAACACATAGAAAAATAAACGTGAGATAAACACAACCATACAAAAAAGCTTTGGTGCAAACTAGTTTGAGAAGCCAAAACATTGAACTGGGTCTTAATATAAGCTTGCCCCAAGTGTCTTATGAATTTGCCTTCACTCCCTTGCTCCTGTTCTGAGTCAGACAGCATCTATGGGTTATGTTTGTTTCCATGATACTCTGACTTTCAGAATAACTTGCATGGAGGTTTATTTTAGCCCTGTTCTTGAATTTTTGGCTTGGAGTCTTTCCATCAGCATTTGATTGTGACATTAGCTAAGATCATATCTGCTCCAATAGCTTGAGAATTTGTGTTTCAGATCCACCTGAGGATTCCTTTTGTGCTCTGATGAGAAAACAACCTTGTATCCTGGTTCCTTTCATAGTTCAACCCCAAAGCAGCTCCTCTTACTCAGTACAAGAGTAACTTTCGAGTACTGCTATAAGGAAAATGTATGAAATTTTCCTGTCTTTGGGATCTGTCAGTGTCTCATTTCTTTCCTCCTGGTAATTATCTCACCATCTTTCTAGTGAGAGAACCCTGTCCTATTAGAGGATAATCAGCTCCTATGCAGTCTGACAGATGCCAGTTTCGATCACAGGTACATTAAACCAAATTGGAGTACAAATTCCTTCCTTGGGCATTTGAATTCTAAGCTTTCAAACCTTGATTATAGAAATGGAAAACAAAATTAAAAACTAGTTCTCTGCATCAGCCAGCCATGGAAAATTAGAGGGAATTGATTTTAAAATTACAAAGTAACATTTCGCCTATGCAAATACATTTGGGACACAAACTCTTAAAACCATTTTGTCCAAAGTGAGAATGAGGGTAAAGGAATTAATAATATGGCTTGTGCCCACCCCTCCAGTGTCCCCATGTCATCTTACGGAAGACCAACTGGACATAACCCCTACAGACTAACTGTTCTCAAGAGCTACTAGGGCAAAGTAATTCAAGTTGAGGTATTAGCATCTTTTCTTTCTAATCTGGTAGCTGAAACTATCACCCATGACACTCACATGATTGAGAATCAGCTTTCCATCTTGCTTTTCCTTTAAACAGTATTCTGCAAAGGTAATATTACCTACACTGGTATGAAGAGCACTAATTTACAAAGCAAATTTCCAAGGAGGAACTCAGCAATCTGAGTTTTAATAAGATGTTAATGGAATTATCACACACACTAAATTTTGAGAAAACCTGGCTTGTGCCAGTTCCAAAATTTTGCCCCTGCATTTCTCTCATAACTGTATCTTATTCTCATGATTAATCTGATACAAAATTTATAGTCATGTAAAAGTCATTCTAATTTTGACTATCTCTGGTTCCATTCTTCTTTTTGTTCAGTTTATAAAGAGAGATTATACTATTACTTTCAAAAAACCAATGTAGTTACTTTTGTGATTTCAGTGCCTAACGGATGAACAGAAAGTTGCATGTGTCTCCAGTGCACAAAAACAGGAGTTCGCACAAAGACATTCAGGGATTTTTTGCTAAAGGTCATGGCTGCAAGAGAGGTCAGCACTAAAGGCTTGTGGTTGTTAGATGTTCCGATCCAGGGTGTTTGATTTCTATCAATGAGTCAGTGTATGCATAGATGTGAAAACAATGAAAATTTCTCCATAATAAATAGCATTTGAGGAAAAGTGAATTTGAGGAAAAGTGATTTATATTAAGAAAGTACTGCATTCTGAGTTATAAAATGTGTATCAGTTTGTGTAAGACTAATGTTAATAAGGAGCATTTATTTCTATCATTTATAATTTTGCCTAATTGTTATGTAGACTGATACCTGTGCACATTATAATTATATATTATTTTTATTTTTACTAGTTTCTCTATCTTGTAAGGATAAGAACCAAAGTCTTCCATATTTCTGTAACCTCCAAGCTACTATGACAGTAGCTTACTTGTTGTACATTATCAATAAGCCATTTAATGAATTAATTAGTGTTTATGTTCTACAGTCATTACATCTGAATCTATGCATGTTTACATGAATGGCCTCAGGAAATCATTGAGCCCCTTCTCACCTCGAAAGACTCACATGTACCTTTTCTAACATTCCTGATACTTTCAGAAGTAGAGTGTGAAGACCTTCATGATCTATCAGGAGAAGAAATAAAAGAAAACTGAAGAGAAAAGAAAGGATAATGTGTACTATATTTGGAATTGTAACTGACATACTTTTTTTATAATTCCTGTAGCAATCACTCCACATATAGTTGCACAAGTTTGCACAAAAATGTCTTGGTTGATGTTTTAGTTACCTTTCTCATTGATAAGACAGAAAACACCCAAAGTTAAAGAAGGAAAGTAGAGGTCTCAGTCTGTGATTGGCTGGTTCCAAGGCAGGGTGGCCTGGCAAAGGGACATGACAAAGGTAACACAGTTCACAGTGGGCAGAAGGTAGCAAAGTCAGTAGGGGACCTTAGCAGCCTCTTTCTGCCTCTGTGATACTCTACCCAGTCTACCAGGTTTAGGGCGTTGACAAGCCAATCATTGGGCTGATTTAGTATTCACACACTTTTAATTACAGCAGCACACACTCTAGATTCGCGCACCTCTGAAAAAGCCCCTCCTATGACCACATGAGGCCTTGGGGAACATCTAGGCATAGACAATAACAGGCGACCTGAACTCTATGTACATCCTTTTCATCACATAATATATACTACTTCTTTCTCAAATTAAAATGTGAGGAATTCTTGTGTTTATTTCTGTTAAGATTCTCTTGTTTGACAGTTTCCCCTAAAGCCACATATACACTAATTTTAGTCTACTTCAGACCTGCCCTGGATATATTTTTAAGATATATATTCTGCATTTCCCAAGCATCAGCCTTCACAAACTTAAATGCTAAACCATAGTAGAAAAATGGCAGAAGTAGAATAGCAAGAGAAATAGCAGATAAAGCATGAAGCAAGTGCACGAAACAAGTGCATATACCAAATACAAAGCAAAAAAATCTTTAATTCTGATTTATCCCAGAAAATAAGATCTAATAATTATGAGTCCTGATCATGAACTGTCCTTTAATACATTTCAGAAATTCAAATCATGTAGTTACTGTTTGACCACTGTCTAATCCATGTAGAAACTGAATTACAGATATTTTTGTTGTTGTAAATCATCATTATAATCTTTTCCTTTATCACTAACTACTTTAAAATGTTCTGAATTTTACAATGAAGACACAGTGTTTCTGTCCACCCTCAAACCTGCTCTTCTCCCAACACAATCTGAGTTTCTTAATATTTGCAGCTCTCCATGATGCATGACCCTGAGTTTTATGTTTACATGGTTAGAGGATTCACTCTACTTATGGATGTTCAAGTTTCAGAGATGTTGATCATATATCATGGCTTTTGGACAATAAGTGAATGAATGAATGAATGAATGAATCAAAAGTTGGTGGAAGACTGCTCATGACTCTCTTCCCAATCAAAGAACACAGACTTCACCCATTCGACAACCATAATTCTGTCCATCTCTCCCCAGGCTAAATTCCTTTAGATTTCACATAGAGCACAATTATTAACATAAAATTATTTCACAGTCTATTTATCTTCCAAGAATGTGTTAAGGCTAACTAATACTAAGGTGAATATACTGTTAAGGAATTGTGTGTTTTTTGTTCATGAATATTTTGATCATGTACAAAACAATTTAGAAGTTCAATTTTATCTTTACATGTATCAAAAAGATCTCAAGACTTAAAGGAAAGAAAAATTTATTTTAACTTCTGAAAAAATATGAAGGATAAAAGTACATATTTTTCATATTTTATATTTTCATATTTTCATATTTTCATATTTTCACTGATAAAATCTGAGATGGACAGACAGCGAGACAGACTAATAATATCGTGACAAGATCAGAGTCTGATTGCAAGATGTTTGTGGGTTGTTTGTTTGTTTGTTTTTGTGGTACAGGAATTGAACTCATGACCTTGCACTTGCCAGGCAGGTGCTCAGGCCACTGAGCTAACTCTCCAGCCCCAATGTTTGTGTTTTTAATTTCAGGTGTAACCTATTCTTACTGCGAAAACTGAGAAAAAATACAAAATGACAAAGAAAATACATAAACATTACTCATTAATAGTTTTAAGTTTTTAATATTTTGTGTCATGTACACAGAATCATAGCATCATACAGTCCTACTTTCTGATTTTGTACTGATACGAAATTAAATGTTTTGATAGTTAATATTAATTTTGTGAATGAAATCATTTTATTTTTTATTTTTGCCATTTATTTTGTTTTCACATTTATTTTTGTCATTATAATATTGTGTGAGGTTCCTCGACAGATATCTTAGTTTTATATTTTAGGATAGATTAATAAAAATGCAATTTCTGAGTTTGCAAATGTGAAATTTAGAATACTGCCATATTCTTGGTAATATACCCTTTCCAGAACATTTTATAAATAACATATTTGAAAGATGTGTGAATGTTTCAATCACTGCAAACTTTCCTGCAGTAGATGTATTTTTATTTTTTTCATTTTGATAGGTCAAAAGATATTAAACTGTGAGGTTTTTGCATTTATACGACTAACACCACTTGACTTTTTCTCATTGTTATTTCTAATTCTGTAAATCATATAGTAAATTGCTAGTTTTATTAACCAAAGTGGCTTAATTATAATAATAAAATTGACCTTATTCCTATATGTACGATGGCTTCATGTATCTTAATGAGAAGAGATTTTGTAATTTTCAACTAGTGTTCCACATTTTTATTGGTTATTCAAGATCTGTTTGTACTCATGCCTTGACTTTTATTTTGTTTTCTTTTTGTGATGTGTGTATTATACATTCTTAATGTGAATTCTTTATTGATTATATGCATTTCAAATGTGTTCTAGACAGACTTGGTTGTTTTATTTGTTTGTTTAAGGTGTCCTTCCTGGAGAGATGTTTTAAACATTCATATATGATGCACATTATTCAACATGTTATTAAGAGATGTTCTTTCTGCATCCTAAGAAATCCTCCCCTACTTCAGAGACTGAAAATTATTGAATGAAATTTCCCTTTTATGTAAGTTTTAGGTTTAGGTTTCCTTCTGATACATATGTCTTTAAATTATTTCAAATTATTTCAAATATATCATAATTTTAGCCAGAACTACTTACATTTAACTCCCCAGTGGTTAATAGTATTAAATCTTTGCCTATCAGAGTTTCTTGTATAAATGGGTATATTTCCAGGCTTTCTTTATTGAGACATCTCTTCCATTTTTTATCTGTTATCCAGCTATAAGGCAATTTTTTAGTCAGTAAAATGTCAAAAAAATATATATAAGGCAAGTCCATCTGTTTTTACCTTCATAAGACTATGTTTAGCCCTGCACAAATTGTAAAATTTTTCAAAACCAATAAAAAGAAAGCAAAAGATATTTGAGCTTTCCTATAAATTAAATTGGGTTTATGGAACATTCTAGAAGAATTGTCATCTCAGTGTCACCCCTGACCCCCTGAACATGGCACATCTTTCCAGTCTCTTCTATCTCCATCTATAGTTTGTAGTTTTCCCCACTGGAGATTGTAAGACTCTTCCTGTGTCTCTCACAATTTATCATTACTATGATTCATGGGATTTTTACTTTAAGTTTTGTGATTATTTCTTACAAATGTGTATAGAAAATACTGATTTATTTACATTGATCTTTCTTTCAATTTTTTTTATTTAAAGAGAAAAAAACAGAAAAAAAGTAGAAATATTACAGAATTTCAAAAAAAAAAGGATAAACAGTAAGAGATCACTAGTTGATAAGTTACATATTGTCCTTTTAGAAATAGTTGTTCAACTCCTTTTTCTTTCTTTCTTTTAGAATTCTGTATTGTTGTTACCCTTTTGTCTGTTTTTTTTCTTTCTTTAAATAAAATTTTAAAAATGTACAATTGCTATTGTAAAAAAAAGAGGAAATAGGAAGCGCTATAAAAGATATAGCTGCATGTATGTTTAGATGTGTGGGATTGATGACCATATTTCTAGGTTCTTGTTGGATTCCTGAACAAATCTGTTTGCACTCTCACTGCTTTAGTGTCCACTTTGTGTGCTTTAATTCTGTAACTTGAATAACTATTTCTAAAAGAACAATATGTAATGTATCAACTAGTGATTTCTTACTGTTTATCTTCTTTTCTTGAAATTCTGTCATATTTCTACCTTTTTCCTGTTTTTTCTCTTTAAATAAAAAAATGTATAATTGCTATTGTAAAAAAGAGAAAATAGGAAGAGCTATAAAAGATATAACTGTATGTATATTTATGTGTGCAGGATTGTTACCCATATTTCTTAGTTCTTGTTTGATTGTTGAACAGATCTGTTTGCAGTCTCACTTCTTGAGTGTCTATTTTGTGTGCTTTAATTTTGTAACTTGAACAACTATTTCTAAAAAAGCACTATGTAATTTATCAACTACTGATTTCTTACTATTTTTTTGAAATTCTGTAATATTTCTCTCCTTTTTCTGTTTTATCCCTTTAAATAAAAAATTTTTAAAAAAGAAATAGTTGTTCAAGTTACAAATTTAGAGCATACAAAGTAGACATTCAAGCAGTGAGACTGCAAACAGATCTGTTCAAAAATCCAACAAGAAATTAGAAGTATGGTTATCAATCCTATACACTTAAATATTCATGCAGTTATATCTTTTATAGCACTTCCTATTTCCTCTCTTTTTTACAATAGCAATTATGCATTTTTAAAAAAATTTATTTAAAGAGAAAAAAGAAAAAGAAAAAGGGTAGCAACAATATAGAATTCTAAAAGAAAAAAGAAAAAAACACTAAGAAATCACTAATTGATAAATTACATATTGTCATCTTGGATGTAGTTGTTCAAGTTACAAAATTAATGGATACATAGCAGACATTCAAACAGTGAGACAGCAAATAGTTCTGCTCAAAGATCCAACAAAGATTCAGCAATATGGTCATCTATTTTACACACTCAAATATACATGCAGTTATATCCCTTAGAGCACTTTCTTTTCCTCTCTTTTTTACAATAGTAATTACACATTTTGTGTTTTATTACTCATAAAGTTCTTATCACTTTTTACACTAGAAACACAAAGTGATATTTATAAATATGATTCTTATTTATTTCACTAATGAGTATAGTCTCAAGTTGTCTCCATTTACCTATGAAGGTCTCAAGATCATCCTATTTTATAGCTGAGTAATATTCCATTGTGTAAAAATACCACATCTTTTTTCATCCACTCTGTGGTTGATGGGCATCTTGGTTGTTTCCAAGATTTAGCTATTACAAATTGTGCTGCTATGAACATGGGGGCACATATATCACTGTGATACAAAATTTTCAGTTCTTCTGGGAAAATACCGAGGAGGGGAATAGCTGGATTCAATGGGGCTTCCAATCCTAGTCTTCTGAGAATTCTCCATATGGACTTCCATAATGGTTGCACCAGTCTACATTCCCACCAACAGTGGAGTAATGTTCCTTTTTCCCCGCAGCCTCGCTGACATTTGTAATCAGTTGATTTCTTGATAGCAGCTATTATTTCTGGAGTGAGGTGGAAACTCAATGTTTTAATTTGCATTTCTCGAATGACCAGTGATGGCAAACATTTCTTCATGTATTTATTTGCCATTTGTATATCTTTCTCTGAGAACTGTGTGTTCATCTCAAATGCCCATTTTTGGAGAGGGTCTTTGAATTTGGGGGGCTTGATGTTTTTCTTTAAATGTTCTGGACACAAGTCCTTTGTCTGAGAGGTTGCTGGCTAAAATTCTTTCCCACTCTGTGGGTTTTCTTTTCACTTTGTTGGTGATTTCCTTTGAAGTGCAGAAAATTTTCAATAATATGAGATCCCAGTTGTTGATTCTTTGAAGTGTTCCCGTGCAGTTTGCATTTGGTTCATGAATTCTCTGCCTACCCCTATGTCTCCAAGACTTCTACCTACCTTGTCTTCCAGTAGGTTTAGTGTTTCTGTTATAATATTTAGGTCTTTGATCCATTTAGACTTTAGTTTTGTGCATGGTGATAGGCTTGGATCTAGTTTCAGTCTTCAGCATGTAGAGAGCCAATTTTTCCAACACCATTTATTAAAGAGGCTATCCTTCTTCCAGTGGACATATTTAGCCCCTTTGTCAAATATCAGGTGGCTGAGTGTCTTTGTAGTTGTGCTTGCATCTTCTAATCTGTTGCATTGATCCTCAGGTCTATTTCTTTGCCAGTACCAAGCTGATTTGATCACTGTGGCTTTATAGTGCTGTTTCAAGTCAGGAATTGAGATGCCTCCTGCCTTGCTTTTGTTGCTTAGAATTGCCTTGGCTATTCTAGATTTCTTCTGTTTCCAAATGAACTTTAGTAGTGTTTTATCTAGATCTGTGATGTATGTTAATGATATTTTGATTGGGATTGCATTAAATCTGTGTAACAGTTTGGGGAGTATGGCCATTTTCAAAATGTTGGTTCTTCCTAACCAAGAGCAAGGAATATCCTTCCATTTTCTAATATCCTCTTCAGTCTCCCTTTTCAGCATAGTAGAATTTTCAGCATATATGTCTTTTACATTTTTAGTTAGGTTGATTCCTAAGTATTTCATTTTTTTAGATATTATTGTAAAGGGTGATATTGCCATAATTTCTCTCTCAGTCAGTGTTTGTGTACAGGAGTGCTATTGATTTTTGATCACTGACTTTGTATCCAGCTACACTGCTGAACTTGTTTACTACCTGCAGTAATCTTTTAATGGAAATTTTTGGGTCTTCTATATAGAGTACCATATTATCTGCAAATAGTGATAATTTAGCTTCTTCCTTCCCTATCTTTACTCCTTTTATTTCTCTCTCTTGTCTGATTGCCCTGGCTAGTGTTTCCAGAACTATATTGAAAAGGAGTGGTGATAGTGGACAGCCTTGCTTGTTCCTGATTTTAAAGTGAAAGCTTTCAGTTTTTGTCCATTTGGTATAATGTTGGCTGTTGGTTTGTCAGAGATGGCCTTTATAAGGTTGAGGTAGACACTGTGTATTCTGAGTTTCTGAAGGGTTTTTGTTATGAACATGTGTTGGACTTTGTCAGAAGCTTTTTCTGCATCTATTGAGATGACCATGTGGTTTTTGTTTTTGGCTCTGTTGATGTGGTGTATTACATTTATTGATTTTTGTATGTTAAACCATCCCTGCATTCCTGGAATGAACCCCACTTGGTCATGATGTATAATCTTCTTGATGATTTGCTGCATTCTGTTTGCCAGTATTTTGTTGAGAAGCTTTGCATCAATGTTCATTAGTGAGATTGGCCTATAGTTCTCTTTTTTGGTTGGGTCTTTCTCTGGTTTTGGTATCAGAGTAATACTTGCCTCCAGGAATGATTTAGGGAGGATTGCTTTCTTCTCAATTTCATTGAAGTGTTTAAGGAGTACTGGCATCAAATCTTCTCTAAATTTCTTGTAGAATTCAGCTGTGAATCCATCCAGACCTGGGCTTTTGTTTGTTGTTAAGTTTTTAATTATACTTTCAATTTCAATAGCTGATATTGGGTTGTTCAAAATTGCCATATCTTCTTGGTTGAGCTTTGGAAGTTCATATGTTTCTAGAAATCTGTCCATTTCTTCTGTGTTTTCCATTCTATGTGAGTAGAGGTTTTCAAAGTAGGTATTCATGATCTTTTGAATTTCCATGGGATCTGTAGTAATTTCTCCATTTTCAGTTCTTATTGCATGAATTTAGGTTTTTTCTTTCTTTCTCTTGATAAGGTTAGCTAGGAGTTTATCAATTTTGTTTATTCTCTCAAAAAACCAGCTTTTCAATTCATTAATTCTTTGTGTTGTTTTTTTTTATTTAAAGAGAAACAAAAGCATGTAAAGGTTAGAGATAATACAGAATTTTAAAAAAAGGTAAACAATAAGAAATCACTAGTTGATAAATTACATGTTTTCCTCTTAGAAATAGTTGTTCAAGTTACAAAATTAAAGCTACTCATACATCAATCTCTACATGTATTTCTATCCTTTCTGTATTAGAGGGAAAAACAAAACTTAACAAGACAAAACAAAACAAATTCCTATAAAAATATGAAACCAAAAAGTCATATAAAACCACAAGGTGATCTACAATGATTACTGTGTTATTTCTTATTATCTTCAATAGAATGTCTGTATCATCAGGCATAATTGAATATAGCAGTATAATTGAGTAAAGCAGTAAATAACAATATTAGTAAAAATAAAACATTGTAGACAGTATAAAACTTCAAAGGCAGGTAATCAAACCATAGTGGATATTCTAGTGGATCTTGTCATCTTCAGTGCAGTTGCCTATACTCTCAGACTTGATACTATCAATCATAACAGCTTTGAATAAAATCTATCAATACAAAACAGCGATTCAACATATCAGATTCAATTATGATCAGTCTTGGTAAAACAGTGTAGGTTTTACAGAGCTTTAGATTAAGTTAATAGGAAATTAACAATGATTACCATACTATATCCTGTTATTTTTGGGATTACTGTCTGTGCCCTCAAATCTAGTACAGGTAGAATGACTGGAACAGAATACAATACATGTAAGCAGAGTAATGTGATTAATGTGGCTTTAAATCCTGGTGCACTATTAACAATATAGTGTATCAAGGCCATCTATGTTAGTGATTCTAGTTATCTTTCTCTGCCTCATTTCTGCTATGCTATTTTTCTACCTTTGTTTGCCTAGTTTTCTCCTTCATGCTACTGCATGCCCACTCATTGAGTCCTTTCAGCCACTGTTCCTAAAATCCTGGTATTTTTTTTTCTCTCTCTAGAATGTCCTTCAGTATTTTCTGTATGGTTGGATTGGTGGTCACAAACTCCCCCAGTTCCTCTTTGTCATAGAAGCATCTTGTTTCTTCATTAATTTCTAGTGACAGTTTTGCAGGATACATCAGTCTGGGCTGGAGGTTATTTTCTTTCAGGGTTTGGAATACTTTGCTCCAAGCTCTTCTTTATCTGAGGGTCTGTGTTGAGAAGTCAGCCATGATCCTGATGGGCTTACCTTTATAGGTAATCTGTTTCTTTTCTCTGATGGCTTTTAATATTCTGTTTTTATATTGAATTTCTGGTATGCTGATTATTATATGTCTGGGTGTAGATCTGTTTTGGTTGTAGGTGGCTGGAGTTCTGTATGTCTCACATAACTGAATGTCATTTTCTTTTCCCATGCTTGGGAAGTTTTCCTTAATTATTTCCATGAATAGCCTTTGTAATTCACCTGTATGTATTCCTGCTTCTTCGTTCATGTTTCTTATTTTTAAATTGCATATTCTCTTGTCATCTTCTAGCCTTTGTATTGTTACTGCCTGTTTCCTTTTTGTTTTTAAGAGATCTTTCCTTTCATGATCACACATTGAAAACTTGTCTTCAAGTTTTGATAGTCTGTCCTTAGTTTCTTTTGAGACATTTTGCCAGCTTTCAATGGAGTTTTTAATTTCCTGGTAGTCTCTTTGAATCTGCTTCATGTATTCTATGTTTTCTTTATATTCTTTATCGAATTTTTCTCTCCTTTTTTTGTTTTCCTCCCTTCTTCCATCTGTATCATCCTGAGAGATGCTTCCTGAGAGCATTTCTTTTATTACTCTACTCATATCTTGCTTTACCTGATTTAATATTTCAGTTTTGAGCTTGTCTACATAGTCCTGAAGATACCTCTTGATGTCCATTGAAGCCATGTCTGATGTTGCATGTTTGCTGCCCTCAGTCTCCCTTGTTTTTCCTTTTCCTGGATCAGTGCTCTCAGTGTTCTGGGCTGGGGGCCTCCTCCTGCCTCTATCTCCTGTCATGGCCCTGGCTTCCTCCACACAGGTTACAGTGCAGGTCCCAGCACCCTTTCCTGTTGGCCACATTTCCTCCAAAGCATGCTGGCAAGGGAACACTGCCCTCTCCTTCCAGCTCTCGTCACTGAGCTGTAAGCAGCAGCTGTATTTGCCTGCCCCCCCTCCCTGGGCCAGCCAAACTTCAGTTGCCTTCACCCAGTTAGTACTTGCTAGGCGCAGGGAATCAATTTGGGACAGATCATTGGGTCCTGGCCCAGTCTAAGCAAATCCCACTAATCTGCTCTTGGGAGGGAGGAACCAACTGAAGTCACTGTCACTCCCAGTTCAGGCTGCTACTGCCCGATTCCAACATGTCACCCATTTGTCGTGCTTTTCCCATGGTGGGGGTCTCATTCCCACCACTGACTGTGGATTAATGAAGGTCCCTTTGCCGGTTCTGCTCTCCACTGGGCTCAACAACCCCCCACTTCAGCACTGCTGTGGTTCCTGTGAGTGGTGGAGGGAACAAGTTTGGGTGGCTCTACTGGCCAGTGCAGATTCAGGCCTTTGCAAACTTGGTGGGTCACCACAAATGAAAACACTGTTTCCCATAATTTTTAGCTGTTTCAGTTGTAGTCCTGAAGTAGTTGATGAGCTTTCTTATGTTTTACTTTATTCCTGTGTCAAGAGGATCCATCTCCTTCTGTCTGGGTCTCACTAGGGTGTTTTATTCTCGTAAATGAGTTGTTCCTCCCAGGAGGCTTTGTATTTTGTTTCTCACTGTTCGGCCATCTTGTCTTCTCCTGTCAGAATGTCCAAGTCTTCATTTTAAAATTAGCTTTGGCTGTTTGTGTGGCTCAGGGGTGGAATACAGTCCAAAATGTGAGGCCCTGGATTTGAACCCTGGCCCTGGTCCTGGAGAGAGTGTTTTCCTTTTAGTAATAGGAAACTGGCTAAGACATTCTGCAAGGCTCTTCTTTTGAAGAAATAAATACATAACTTCCTTGTCTCTTCTGAACCATCTGTATTGTTTTTTTAGTTTCAGTTGCATTGATTTCTGCTCTAATATTTACAATTTCCTCTCTTCTATGAGCTTTGGGTTTAGCTTGCTCTTCTTTTTCTAGAAGCTTGAGATGGAGCATTACATTGTTTATTTGTGCTCATTCTGTTTTCTTGATCTGACAATTTATTGCTATATATTTCCTCTTAAGACTACTTTCATTGCATCCCACAGATTACAGTATGTTGTTTCTATGTTTTCATTGAATTATAGGTATTGCTTTATTTCTTTTTTAATTTTATCTGTAGCCCACTGGTTGTTCAAAATGCTGTTATTTAATTTCCATGTATTTGTGCAGGTTTTGCAATTTCTTTTGCCATTAATTTCCAATTTCAGTGCACTATGGTCAGATATTATGAATGGTATGATTTCAATATCTTGGCATTTACTTAAGAATGTTTTATGGGATAATATATGGTCTATTTTGGAGAATGTCCCATGTGCAGCTGAGAAGAATGTGTGTTCTGATGTGTTGGGTGGAACACTCTGTAAATGTCTACTAAGTCCAATTGCTCACAGGTATGATTCAGTTCTGTTATTTCCTTGCTGACTTTTCATCTAGTTGATCTATCTCTTTGTGACAATGGGCTGTTAAGATCTCCTATTATAAGTGTGTTCTTGTGTATTTGGTTTTTCATGTCCATTAGTATCTGTCTTATATAGTTGGGTGCTCCTGTATTTGGTGCATATATATTTATAATTGTTAGTTCTTCTTCTTGAATTTTTCCACTAATGAGTATGTAATGACCTTCTCTATCTCTTTTAATCATTTCAGTTTTGAAGTTCACATTGTCTGCAAATAGAATAGCTACCCCTGCTTTTTTCTGGGTTCCTGTTGCATGGAATGCTATTTTCCATCCTTTGACTTTTAATCTAAGAGTTTCTTTTTGGGTCAGATGTGTTTCTTGTATACAGCATATTGTGGGATCCTGTTTCTTGATCCATTCTGTCAATCTATTTCTTTTTATGGGTGAATTGAGGCCATTTATATTTATGGATATCACTGATATGTACTGGCTCAACTTTGGCATGTTATGTTCCAGTTGTTTGATTTCTTCTTTTCCCCTTATTTAATTGCTTATCCTACCTGGTGATTTCTTTCTGTTGTTGTTTTGGGGATTATGGTCATTTTTATCTCTATCTAGTATGTCTTTCAGTACTCTTTCTAGGGTTGGTTTGGTGGACATGAATGTCTTCAGTTGTTCTTTGTCATGGAAGTATCTTGTTTCTCCATTTAATTTGAATAAAAGTTTTGCTGGGTATATCAGTCTGGGTTGAAGATTGTTTTCTTTCAAGGCTTGAAATACCTCACTCCAAGCTCTTCTTGACTTGAGGTTTTGTGCTGAAAAGTCTGCTGTGATTATAATGGGCTTTCCTTGATAGGTGAGTTGTGTCTTTTCTCTGACAGTTTTTAGTATTCTGTTTTTATGCTGTATGTCTGAAATCTTAATTATTATGTGTCTGAGTATGGATTTATGCTGCTTGTGACTGGTGTTCTATATGCCTCACTTATCTGCATACCAGATTCTTTCCCCATGTTTGGGAAATTTTCTGCTATTATTTCTGTAAATACTTTATATATGTCATTTGCCTGGACTCCTGTATCTTTACTAATGCCCATTATTCTTGTATTGTTGCTCTTGGCAACATCATGAAGCTTCTGGATTGTCATTTCATGCTGCTTTGTTATTTTTAAAAGTTCTGTCCTTTCCTGGTCACTAATTGTGATCCTGTCCTCAAGATCCAAAATCCTATCCTCAGTTTTCTTTAGGCAATTTTGCATGCTTTCAATAGAAATCTTTGTTTCTTGGATGTCTCTTTCAGTTTGTTTCATAAATTCTGCTTGTTTTCTATATTGTTCATTCAAAGTTTCAATCAGTTTCCCATGCTCATGTACTTTTTTCTCTAGTTCTTCTTTAGCTGCATTAAACAACTCCTTTACTAAAGTTATTATTTCTATCTTTACATGGGAGGGTACTTCTAATTTGATTTCCTCTATAGCCTGATGGAGTTTTTTGTTTTTTTTTTTATTTCACTCACTATCTTTTTAGAGATTCCAGGTGTGTTACTTTTGGGGTCCTCTATTTCAATGTCTCCTATACTTGCTTCTGGTGAATTACATGTTTGAGACTGTATTTTGCTTTTTTGTTTTGTCATTTTCACTCTGCCTGATGTTTTCTATGTGTAGGAGGGGATCACACACACTCTTTTCAGCTTCACCAAAGTCTTACAGTTAGTTGGAGGGGGTTTTACTACTGGCCCTTTTTATCCCCTGTGCACCTCTATTTTAGGGGCATACTCACCACATTGATACAGTTAATCCTTTGTAGTCCAAGGTTCGCCACCTGGGAGCAAAGTTTCAAAGTTTTTCACACTAACTGGAGGCTGCTGAGGTCTTCTGATGTTCCAGGGGAGAGGGTGGGCCCAGCAGAAGCAGTCCAGGGTAGTTTTCAGTCTTGGGCAGGATTCCGAGATGTTCCAGGTGGCAGGGTGCACCCACAGGGAAGGTTCCAGGCAGCCTATGCCTGAGGTAGGCCTCCTCGATGTTCCTGGTGGCAGGGCGGGCCCATGGTGGAGGTTCCAGGGTAGCCTACCCCTGATGCAGGCTTCCGCTAAGTCCCAGGTGGCATTGTGGGCCCCATAAAGGTCTTTTTACATTGATCTTATATTTAGCCATCTGCTAATACTGCTAAGAATTTATTTTGTGTGGTTTTTAATCTTTCTGTGTACGAAAGCACGTTGTTTTGGGAATAAGGGAAGTTCCTGTTGGTTTTCCTATAATTACTTGTGTGATTTTGTCTCTTTCCGCCAGCTTATTTTCCAGGATAATGCTAGATGGAATCATTGAAAATACGTGTTTTTCCTCATTACTAACATTTAAGAGCTAGTATAGTACCCACATTTTGATAGGCAGGAGTAAAGCTGGAGAAGTACATGGACCAACACCCACCTGGGAGAGCACACCCACCTCGGTAAACGTAGACACGCCCTGCAAGGCACATGAGGATTTTCTGTGCTTGACCTTTGGCCTCTAGACCTTCACTTACCAACCTTCAGCTGCTCTGAAACGCTCAACCTACCTTTAGGTTAGAGGAGTAGAGTAAAAATCGCAGAGATAAATCAAAATTCAGAAACAGAATTAGGAATGTAATCAGGACCAGACTAGAAACAAGATAAAAACATCGATCTGCATCTTCCAGTGAACAGTCTATTGTTCATTGAAGTTTTGTCATCATATTATTGTGTTTTCACTTTGTAAAATATGTTTTATTAAGCCCAGAAGAATTTCAGACTTATAATAAACTTAATTTAGAAATATTTGTGTTTGAGGGAATATCCACATGCTTTTATTCAAAAATAGTATTTGAAGGGAATATTGTTAATTACAAAATTAAAATGTCTATTATACAAATTCAAAGTATATCTTTATGAAATTTGCTCAGAGCTTAGAAATCCTATCAACAATTTTTTTTTCTTATGAATGCCCCGTCTGTGCACTTTACCCTTTTTCTTGTTGTTAACATTTTCGCCTTTTAAAAATACGATCTTCTCACAAATTAAAAACACTTCTTTTTGTCTTTCAAAGGTTGTGAAAAATTTTTACCTCAGAGATACTTGCCTCTTCAGTTTTTGGCATTTTTGCAGAACCAAAGATCCTGGCTTTTACGATAAAATCAGTTTTACTGTGCACTTTCTTTATGCCTTCTTGGGTCGGTGCTTAAAAGGTTATCAAATAACATTTAATGAAAAATCCCTTCACTATCTGTGACAAGTGACTTCAGATCCTTGCGATGTCTTCAAGATGAACGGGGCACCATGTGTGAATTAAATTCTGATGCAGTGATTGAATTTGTCATTGTAGTTAACATATACTTCTCTTATTCCAATGTAGAAGATAACTTTATCCTTATTTTTGCTATTACACGTTCATCAGTTATTTCCACATAAAGTCTTATATTAAATGAATCTTTCTGATTCTGAGGGAATAAATATTTAAGAAATTTCCTTAGATAATGTGCCCATGTTTACCCATTCTCTTCATTCACCAAGAAGAGTGGGGCTGGCTCTCACATCAGTCACTTCATTTTTAAAATCTTTAAAATCTTTAAAGACCAGTGTTTATCTTATGCAACCTGAGTAATGTGGTAAGCTGAAGTTAATACACTTTGATTTTTTAAGTTTTGTTAATACTATTCCAGATGAACCTCTAAATTGTTGTTATTAAAATAGAAAAAAGCCGAGAAAGATTTAAGTAGGGGCTTATATTAAATTCAGGCAAACTGAAGAATTTGTTTTTTAATTGTGACTTGTTTTTCCCTTTAGTGTGGGAATTCTTTCTCAGTCTTCTTTATTGACTATTTTCTAATACTTTTTACTTACTTTTTTTCATGTTGCTTCATTCAATCACATCTCTGCTCTCTTCTCCTATATCTATAATCTCCTTTTCTCTTTTGCATCTCTTTACTCTTGCACTCTGTAATTTTGAAAGGTATCGCCAGTTAGTCTTTTCTATATACCATCTGGCACAAGTGTATTCTTACTACTACCTTCGGTTTCTTTTCCAGCCTTTTACTTCATCAGCCATCTCCTCTGAGACCCCAATTTCATCTCAGTCTGTTCTCTTGCTACACTTTCTTTTCACGTTCCATAAAGGTCAAACCTTGTTTTTTAATGGACAGCAAGTAGGAATCTTATATTTTATTGCTGTTATTCCTTTTAAAAACCATTTTTCCCTGATACATATACTACTTTCAAGTACTCTGAGCTACGTACTGTTTCCTCTTACACTCAAATGTCTTTCTGTGTTCTATACTATTTTTACTTTTCCTCTTTAGTCAACAGAGAAAGGGGAAATTTTCATTCGAATTTTGTATTTTCCAGAATTGTGAAGGATCATGGTTCGTGTGGGTTGGAGAGGAGTCAATCTGTGTCCTCAGCTTCTACTCTGGGCCTCTGAGAAGCTAGCACCGAACTGTTACCAGGGGTACACAAGAAAGACACTAATGACTTTTCAGGTAATTTTGATAACACACCTTGTTTGGGGTAATCTGACTACTGCTTTTGCTACTAGTACTAGTACTTGTCACTTTTTTCACTATATCGGCTTCCCTTTAACCTTTTCTGAAGTGATAAAGGATTTAGTACACAAGAGAAATGTTCTGCCCTCACTCATTTCTCAGAATACTGTATATGGAGAATCCTGTTCTCTGAACAGACACATTAAGAGAGCCACTGATGGAAGCAGACGTTGCTGGACCTTTGCCCATCTTTGTTATAAGATGCCTCAGATGCCATCTGGAATCTTGTTTTGTTTTCCCAACAATGCAGTCTCACAGTTCTGGACTTGAGGGCATAAAGATGGATCAATTACACAATTCCTCCACCTTCCCAGGCAGTCTCCAGGCAGCGTGAGGTGAAAATCTTTGAACCAGAGTGTAATACAATGGCATACACTTTACCTAACACCCACCAAGCAGCTAATAAAATTGCCTAAGCTTTGACATTAATCTGTCTTAACCTCAATTTATAATTCTGCTGTCATTGAAATAATTTTGTTCATTTCCATGACATATTTTTTTAAAAATTTTAAGACAGAGTAGACATAACTGATGCTACCCTGAAAGTTAAAATTTGGACTATTATTATAAATTTTAATAATAGATAATTGATGTTTCATGCTGTACACTGATGTTACAAAATCCTAAACTTCTAATTTCTAAAAGAAATTAACCAAAATTTCCTCTTAACAACATGTCAGTTAATGAAAAGCTATTTCAAAGTGTGAGCTTTCTGTGGAAGACCACACTAAATTCTCAGTTCATTTAAGATAATATTTTTCAAAGTATGACCTGGATATTCCTGGCAGACTTTGAATATCATCCAGGAGGTGTTTCTGTTCCTGTCTATGCTGATTGTGTGAATTAAAGTGGGTATTACTGAAAGCAGTGCCATAATCCCTATTAATTCTGATCTCAGTTTTTGAAGCAATAAGAGAGCAGGTGGAGTAAGTGTTCCATGGACTCACAAATTGGAAATCACTTATTTAAAGGGCATAATGGAATATATGAGTTGTGTATCAATGATGAAGTACTTTTATAAAATGATACTTTTTAGATGCATAAAGTTAGGCAGTGTGATGGAAATAACATAATCAGAACTCCTGGATATTCAACTGCTTCAGGTGTTTGGCCCCAGTTATACAGAGATGAAATATATAGCTTCCATCCTTCTCTCCTGAGCTTAGCAGCATCATTTATATTACAACAAGCACTACAATCAGCCTCAGGTCAGGGTCAAAAGTGCTTCTAAGGTGTCAGATTAGAAAACTCTTGAACTGAGTTCACAGGGAAGAGGAGCTGGACTTGGGCTTTTTCTAAGGCAAAAGAACTCCATGGTCAGAAACAAGGAGATAAATCAATAACTCAGGGAAGTGGAGCTATTCTTGGAGAGCCCGGTGAAATAAAATTGGAAGGACAGACAAGGAGTGGCTGGTGAGGAACTTTATATACCACACAAAGGAAATGTCAAAAACTGGAGTCACAAAAATCTATAAACAACCCAAATATCAATAGTAAGAAAACAGAAAATCTAGTTATTTATTCAGTAAAATACTATAGAGTCAGGGAAGTGAATGAGTTAAAACTACCTAAAGCAGCATAGATGAATTGCATCCAGATAATGTTGAGTAATAAATAGATAAAGTCACTGAACATACCACCCTCCATTTACACTATTTAAAAATAGCTAGAGACACAGCTCACTGGCAGAGCATATGCATGAAATCCTGAGTTTAATGGCTAGAAATAGAGAACACAAAAACATTTTAAAAATTAAAAATATTCTATCATACAATTTTCTGATTAGGGATAAATATATAGTAAATACGCACAGAAAAAAACACATATAAAACCAAGGGAATAAATAATAATAATCTACAAATTGATTATTTCTGATGGAAGAAGAAAGAAGTGGGGAAGCAGAGGAAAGAAGGACCTCAAAAGCATTAGTTTTAGAACAAATAGTACATATTTTGGTGTTATTTCTACTGTCTTAAACTCTTCCTTTGTTACTTGTCTTGTCTGAGACAAGATGGCCAACATCCACAGTTTAAAGAGAAGTCTACTTTGGCTCACTGCTTCAGAAGTTTACATCTATGGTCCACAGTTTCAAACACAGAAATACCGTGGTGGAAGGGTCTGCTCCAGAAAAACCACTCTACTCATGGTGTCCACAAAGCAAGGAGCAAATGGAGGAACAGGAAACTGGAACAGACTCTTCTGGGTCATTACCCCAGTACCACACCTCTTCCTATCAGCTCCCGCCTTCCAAAGGCACACTCAGCTGTACTTACCTGTGGATGAACAGTCAACATGACTCAGTTACCTTCCCAAAGGTCTGCCTATCAGTAAAGAATGGGGGACATTCTCAATCCAGACAAATACACTGCTTACATACTTTATTCAGTACATATACATTAAAAGACTTGTATGTATCTTGAAAATCTACTACAAGAATTAAAAATATTTCTATTCTAATGTTAATTTTACTCCACTCAAATTGGCTTTGATATTTCAAGGAAAAATGGCTTTTGTCACTTTCTAATTTTAATTGAAGAATTTATTAAAGTATTTTTGATGCCCACAAATTTAATCTGAAGGTTCAACAGACTTATAAAACCTTTTCTTTTAAAACCAGAAACAATGAAGTGAGGAAAAAAATTCTCAAGTGTCAAAGACAGTGAAGGTTGAATGGCTGAGAACTCTAAGCCCATCTGCAGCCCTCCATTGCACTGTAGGTTCGTAGCTTTGACTATAGAGTAGACCTCACCTTTCCATTTAATGGACAAAGCCAATGTAAATTTGCTCCTGACCACAATATACCTGGCATTAAATTTAGTAAGAGAAAATTGCACTAAGAGCTGAATTTGAGGCTTAACTCTCTGACACTCTCTTTTTTGTATGGAATTGATCAGCTCAAACTGAGAGCTCATAACTGGGAAAATGACACAGTCTGCTGTTGCCTTGTTTTAAAATGCAGTGGTGCCAGGGTCCACTCTGACACTAATTTTACAGTGACTGTTTCTTCTGATTGTTTAGCAGGAGCCAGTGTTCTTCTATTGCTCCCTTGAGTGAAGGTAGCTGTAAGACAGAGTCCATACAGAATTGTTCATTGAAGTTTTCCAGCTAGTCTGGTATGTATGAAATAGATTGTCTTCAAAATGAAGAAAATAGATATGCAGAGCAAAATATGAAACTGTAGAACTTTGTTTTAGCTTATCAGC
Source organism: Hydrochoerus hydrochaeris (assembly GCA_004027455.1). Taxonomy (NCBI): domain Eukaryota; kingdom Metazoa; phylum Chordata; class Mammalia; order Rodentia; family Hydrochaeridae; genus Hydrochoerus; species Hydrochoerus hydrochaeris. Next base: position 221,191 of record PVLA01000305.1, on the reverse strand, counting down.
TTTGGTAGATTTCTTTCCTGATGTTTAATTTTTCCTTCTTTTCCTGGTCTTCCTCTTTTTTCTTTTCCTCATTAGTCTCCCTCGTCTTCTTTCTTCTTATTAATTTTTGCATCACTATAGAAATAGGATTATGTGGATGATCTTTTTTCCATTGCACCCCATAAATGTTCTAATCTCATTTTTTGTTAAACAATTTTAGAAAATATTTTCAGAAACAGTGTGTATGATATGTTGCCTGAGAAACTGATTTCTGAACTATAGTCAATTTCATGATGTGCAATTATAAACAGGCTTAATTATATTCACTGTAACATGGCTTGCCTCACTGGCACAAATGTCACTATCAAGCATTTTCAATATTTTTTCCACTTAAAAAACTATCATCTGATGCATCCTGGCATACACGAGGTCCTTGGCTGCTACAGAGAACAAAGATGGCAGCCTGTGCTGGCAGAGACACATGCCACGGCTCCTCCCCTTGGCTCAGCAGAGTGAACAGGCAAAATACACCCGCCTCATCTTCTGTATGGGAAGGAAAAGAGTTGGATCATTCATCCAATAACTCAAATTTTGGGGGTGTTGCCTGAGGACCTGGCTTCAATCTTGCTATCTCACTGCACAGAGAAAGCCTGGCATGTGGTAAATACCTAGAAGTTGCTGAGAACAAACATGATAATTTGAATTAACACATGGACCCTTCCCATAGCTCCTCCCTAGACTCTCCACAAAGTAAGTAGGCAAAAGAGAGAAGAGGAGAGAGAGAAAAAAAAAAAGAAAAACCAACTCCTAGACACGAGAGAACATTGGATTCCATGTCATGTGTTCCAGGATTTCTTGAGGATTGCCTAGCAACTGCCTACTGTTTCTTCTGTCTCATCCATGTCACCTCAGAGTACTGATGGGTCCAAGCATCCTCTAGGCAGTGATTAAGATGAGAGTGAATTTTGGAGAGGTCTGTGCAATGTCTCTGCAGTTGTGTGTGAGTGAGAATCTTCTATAAAAAACCAGTCCATGAATACTGGCAGAAACAGGGAAACATGATCCAAACAAACAAATACAATCAAACTCCATAAATCAACTCTGATAAGAGGGAGACATGGTAATTACCTGCCAGAATATTCAAAATGTCCATCATAGTAATTTTAAATCAGCTCAGAAAACCAAGACATGGGCAAAGCATAAATTTCAGCAGAGAAAATTTTAAGACCCACACAGAAATCTTGCAATGAAAGAAATATAACTTTTCAGTTTCCTCAAGATCTCAAAGCAGAGGTCAAGATGTGTCATATATCAAACAGAAAAAAAGAAGCAGTTCATTCAAATGAATATCATTTGTAATTATCTAGTCAGTGGATCAAAAAGAGACAGATAAAGTTTAAGCAACTAATGAGACATTATCACATAGACCGACATATGCATTATGGGTTTTCTAGAAATAAAAAGTAAGAAAGAAAGGATGAAACACTTACCCAAAGAAATATTGCTTAAAAATTCATAAATCTGAGAAAATAGGAATCCAGGTCCAGGAATCCACCTGTTCCCAAAAAAGCTTCAAATAAGATAATGAAAAGAAATCCCCCACTGAGACATTATAATCAAATTGTGAAAATTCAGACATAAAGAGACTAATGCCAAGAATAGGAATATAATAACTTGTCATATACAAGCAAGTGGCCATAAGAGTATGTGTAGATCCTTCTGCAGAAGCTTTCCAGGTCAAATAAGAGTAGAATAATATATTCACAATGTTTAAAAGAAAACTTTGCCAACCTTGAATACCATACCAAAAAAAGAAAAAAAAAAAGTACTTTAAGAGAAAAAAAATTGCTAGATAAAAAGGCTGAAGTTTTCATTACCATTAGACTTGACTTAAAAGAAGTGCTAAAGGAAATCCTTAAGGTTGAAACAATGGATATTGAACAAAGGCCCAATACCATGTGAAGGTATAAATTTTGTTGATAAAGCAAAATATATAAACAAATATAGAACACTATAATACTGTAAATGGTAAGTTATTTTTAGTTATAGTAAAAAGGCAAAAACATTAAGAATAATTAAGAATATACATCCATGAATGTACAATATAAATCGCTACACATTGTGACTAAAGTGTAGTGCATTTTATGTGATTCAGCTTGTCATTAGGAGCTGAGTCCAATAACACACTTTATGTAAGTCTTAACTGTGATCCAACGTGTAGCAGATATAGGGAAAGAGCAGAATGTCCTTAACATCACTATTACCATTTGCTCTTAAAAACCAATAAAACACAAGGAACACAGCAAAAATGGAAAAAAAGGGAGCAAATAACAAAAGAAAGAAATTTAAAACTTAACCAGATATCAAAAGTAAATCCTTCCCCATTAAAAATTACTTTAAATTGGTTAATCATTCTAACTAAAAGGTGTAGATAAGCGGAAGAGAAAAAAAGAACAAATGACATATTATACATGAGTAACTCTCTTTAGATGTAAAGACACACACAGAGACCAACAGTTAAGGGATGGAAAAGATATTCCAGGCAGATGGTATTTAAATGAAAAAATCTTCACAAAGGACAAAGCATAGTATTATGATAAAAAAAGGTCATTTCACTAGGAAGATACAACTATAAATATATATCCGCCCATCATCAGAGCACATAAATGTAAGTTAAACCAACAGAAGTGAAAGTAGAAACAGTAGTACAGTAAAAGGAGGCTACCTCGGGGAACCACTTTCACTAACAGATATAAAAATTGAAAGTGTTATTCTCTACGAGTCAAGCCAGTGTGCCCATCTGTGGCACTTTTGAAACTCAGGTCTTCATCACTGTGAGAAAATGCCTGAGATAAATATCTCATGTGACTCACAGCTTTTCTGGTCTTACTTTATGGCTGTCTGGCCTTGTTGCTTTGGGCCTAAGGTGACACCGTGTGTCACAGTAGGCATGAATAGTAAAAGAGACCTAGTCATTTCATGGCAGGTGGGCAGCAGAGGAAGAGAGACAGGATCAGACTGGGCTCTAAATCTCCTCCAAGGTCTTACCCGTGAAGAACTAAGTCCCTCCTACTAGAGAGGGAGACTTCAACCTAAGGTCCTCTGGGGGATATTTGGTATCCAGACTGCAGAGCCACCCGTGGTTAACGTGGCAGTCCAATCACACACTTTAGGTAAGTTACAGCAATTAGGCAAGAAAACCAAATGAAAGGCATTATTCCCATAAGAAAGGAAAAGTAAAAGTATTGTTTGCAGAGTGTGTAATCTTATATATAGTTAGCAACAACGAGGACAACAAAAAAACCCTGAAAATCTTCTGAAACTAACAACACATTTGGTAAAGTTGTAAGATAGAAAAGCAGGAAACATAGCTGTTTCATTTGTAGTTGCTAACAATGAATGTTCTGGAAGGGGAGGAAATCTTATTGGTAATAATGTTAAAGAATAGGATACTTACAATTACGCTTAACCAAAAAGATCAAAGACTTGTACCCTGACACCTACAAAAACTTCCATGAGTGAAATTAAAGAATGTATCTCGGGATCATAAATTGGAAGATTCAATATTGTTAAAATATCCATGCTACTCAAAACAGTCTACAGATTTGTATAACTCATGTTAAAATTCCTCTGACATTTTTTTCCAAAATAGAAAAAATTCTAAATTTCATTTTTTACCACAAAGGACCCAAAATAGCCAAAAGAATGAACACTATGTACATCATATTTCCTGATTTCAAAACCTAAGACAAAGCTATAGTAGTAATTAAAGCAGTGTTTTACTTACCTAAAAACAGACATGTGAACCAACAGAATAGAATCGAAAGCCCAAAAATTACTCCACGTGTACATAATTAACTGTTCATTAACAAGAAAGACAAGAATATGCGGCGTAAAAAGGATCATCTCTTTAATAAAAGATGAGAAAATTGGATATCTACAAGCAAATGAATAAAATTTGGGCTTTCCTTATACCATAACTAACAACCAACATAAAAGTTGTTAAAGACTCAAATATACGACCTGAAATCATGAACCCAAGGAATAAAACATAGGGCAAAAGATTTATGACGTTAGTCGCAACAATGGTATTGTAGATATAACGGCAAAAGCATAGACAACAAAAACCAAATTGGAAAAGTTAGGCCATATCTAACTAAAAATCTCTGCACAGGGGGAAAAACACAGTGAAAAGACAAATTGCAGAGAGAAAGGAAAAGATGCCCTTCTACATTGTTTATGGGAATGCAAACTAATGCAAGTACTACAGAAATCAGGTGGGAGATTCCTCAAAAAACTAAAAACAAATATTCCATTCAATTCGTCTAGGTATCATCCCCAAAGAGTTAAAGATATCGTATTACAGTGATCCATGCATAACAACCCATGGGTTCCGCTTGAATGGGTCTCTGCCAGGTTCTACATAGTGCCGGTCAGTCATGACGCTCACCCCTAAAACAACAGCACATGTCTCCTATGCTAACTCCCATGCTTTCTACTGGTCACAAAACAATAAATTTTCTGTCTTCTTTTCACAGTTGCACAACAGGTCCTCCCGTCGCCCTCCTGACACTGTTCACTCAGGTATCAAAAAGTCCTTCATTTCCTCTCCCAATATGATGACCTGTCCACTCATATAGTCTCCATCGGTAAACCAATCCCATAAAAACAACACCCAGCTTTGTCTCCTTTGAGCGAACTTGCAATCTCCTGCAGCCCTCCTGGGCCAGAAATAAAGGCTTTATCACAACTTACAAAAACTCCCTCCCTAAAAAAACTGCCCAAACTAAGAAACATATTCAGAATAATCAACACTTAGAGAGAGAAGTCAAGATGGTCAATCAGTGAGCAACAAAATACAAAGCCTTCTGGGAGAAACAACTCATTTGCCAGAATAAAACACCCTGGAGAGACCCAGACAGAGGGAGATGGATCCTCTCGACACAGGAAGAAATTAAAATGTAAAAAAGTTCATCAAATACGTCGGGACTACAACTGAAACAGCTAAAAATTATGGGAAACAGCATTTTTATTCGTGGCTAATTGCCAAGTTTGCAACAGCCTGAATCCGCGCCGGCTGGCAGAGCCGCCCAAACTTGCTGCTGCTGCAATCACAGGAACCACAGCAGTGCTGAAGTCGGGGGGTTGGTGAGCCCAATGGAGAGCAGAGCTGGCAAAAGGACCTTCATTAATCCATGGTCAGTGCTGGGAATAAGACCCCACATACACACGGGAAGGGAGGGACCAAATCGGTCACATGTTGGAATTGGGCAAGAGGAGCTTGAACTGGGAGTGACAGTGACTTCAGTTGGTTCCTCCCTCCCCAGAGCAGATTTATGGGATTTGCTTGGACTGGGCTGTGCCCCTGGCTGGGACCCAATGAGACATCCCAAATAGATTCCCTGTGCCTAGCAAGCACTAACTGGGTGAAGGCCCTTGAAGTTTGGCTGGCCCAGTGGGGAGGGGCAGGCATACGCAGCCGCTGCTTGCACCTCCATCTTTTGCTCTCAACTGTGCACCTCAGTGACAAGAGCAGGCAGGAGAGGGCAGCATTCCCTTGCCAGCATGCTTTGGAGGAAACGTGGCCAACAGAGAAGGGGGCTGGGACCTGCACTGCAACCTGTGTGGAGGAAGCCAGGGCAATGACAGGAGAGGGAGGCAGGGGGAGGCCCCCAGCCCAGAACTCTGAGAGCACTGATCCAGGAGAGGGAAAAACAAGGGAGACTGAGGGTGGCAAACACGCAACGTCAAACATGGCTTCAATGGACATCAAGAGATATCTTCAGAACCTTGTAGACGAGTTCAAAACTGAAATATTAAATCAGGTAAAGCAAGATATGAGTAGAGTAATAAAAGAAATGCTCTCAGGAAACATCTCTCAGGAAGATACAGCTGGAAGAAAGTAGGAACACAAAAAAAGGAGAGAAACATTCGATAATGAATATAAAGAAAATATAGGATACATGAAGCAGATTCAGAGAGACTACCAGGAAATTAAAAACTCCATTGAAAGCTGGCAAAATGCCTTAAAAGAAACTAAAGGTAGACTATCAAAACTTGAAGACAAGTTTGCAATGTGTGATCATGAAAGGAAAGATCTCTTAAAAATAACAAAGAAATAGGCAGTAACAATACAAAGGCTAGAAGATGAGAAAAGAATCTACAATTTAAAAATAAGAAACATGAACAAAGAAGCAGGAATACATACAGGTGATTACAAAGACTATTCACAGAAATAATTAAGGAAAACTTCCCAAGCATGGGAAAAGAAAATGACATTCAGTTATGTGAGGCATACAGAACTCCAGCCACCTACAACCAAAACAGATCTACACCCAGACATATAATAATCAAGATACCAGAGATTCAATATAAAAACAGAATATTAAAAGCCGTCAGAGAAAAGAAACAGATTACCTATAAAGGTAAGCCCATCAGGATCATGGCTGACTTCTCGACACAGACCATCAGATAAAGAAGAGCTTGGAGTGAAGTATTCCAAGCCCTGAAAGAAAATAACCTCCAGCCCAGATTGATGTACCCTGCAAAACTGTCACTAGAAATTAATGGAGAAACAAGATACTTCCATGACAAAGAGGAACTGGGGGAGTTTGTGACCACCAATCCAACCATACAGAGAATACTGAAGGACATTCTAGAGAGAGAAAAAAAAATACCAGGATTTTAGGAAGAGTGGCAGAAAGGCCTCAATGAGTGGGGCAGACAGTAGAATGAAGGAGAAAACTAGACAAACAAAGGCAGAAAAATAGCATAGCAGAAATGAGACAGAAAAGGATGACTAGAATCTCTAACATAGATGGCCTTCCTACACTATATTGTTAAAAGTGCACCAGGATTTAAAACCCACATTACTCACACTACTCTGTTTAGATGTATTATATTCTGTTCCAGTCATTCTACCTGTCCTAGACTTGAAGGCACAGACAGTAATCCCGAAAATAACAGGGTATAGTATGGTAATCATCTTTAATTTCCTATTAAGTTAGTCTACAGCTCTGCAAAACCTACACTGTTTTACCATGACTGATCATAATTGAATCTGGTTTGTTAGATTGCTGTTTTGTATTGATAGATTTTATTCAAAGCTGTTATGATTGATAGTATCAATTCTGAGAGTATAGGCAACTGCACTGAAGATGACAAGATTCACTAGACTATCCACTCTGGTTTGATTATTACCTGCCTTTTAAGTTTTATACTGTCTACAGTGTTTTATTTTTACTAATATTGTTATGTACTGCTATATTCAATTATACTGCTATATTCATAAATGCCTGATGATATAGACAATTCTATTGAAGATAATGAACAACACAGTAATCATTGTAGATCACCTTATACTGTGGTTTTATACAACTTTTTGGTTTCATGTTTTTATAAGAATTTGTTTTGTTTTGTCTTGCTAAGTTTTTTTTTCTTCTAATACAGAAAGGATAGAAATACATGTAGAGATTCATGCATGTGTATCTGTTTACACTCTCACTGTTTGAATATCTACTTTGAATGCTTTAATTCTGTAAGTTGAACAACTATTTCTAAGAGGACAATATGTAATTTATCAACTAGTGATTTCTTATTGTTTATCTTTTTTTTGAAATTCTGTATTATCTCTACCCTTTACATGCTTTTGTTTCTTTTTAAATAAAAAAATACAAAAAGAAACATTCAATAAAGTTGTGGAATACAAAGTCAACATTAAAAAAATGAAAAAATACTATCTAAAGTAAAACTGAGAAAATAATCTCATTTTAATGGCTAACATAATATTAAAAACATCTAGAAACAAATTTAACCAAAAGAGTGAATAATATCTACAATTAAAATTATAAGACTGTGGTGAAAGGAATTGAAGGAGACATAAGAATGGAAATACATCCTATAGTCATACATTTATTAGAAAAATGAATATAGGGCATCCATGCACAGGAAATGAAAGCAGACACTACATCATCGCCAGCCACAAAAAACAAAAACCTACTAAAGGGCCAGAGATACAGCTCCGTGGCACAGTGCCTACCTGGCAAATGTGAGGTCCTGAGTTTGACTCCCATTACATAAATAAAGGAAAAGAAAAAGAAAAACCCTACTAAAGATATATTAAAAACTTCAGTTTAAGAACTGTGAATGCATCAGACTAAAGCAGGCATAGTGCTTTGGGACAGTGGAATGGGACAGGGCTTCCTCTACACAATCACCCAAGTGCAGCAGAACCACAGGCAAAAGGAGATGAATAAACTTCTACCAAAAGGAAATGTTTCTGCCCAGCAAAAGAAACCACCATCAGCGTAAAGAGATGTCTACAGCATGGGAGAAAACATTTGTATATCATAGATCTGAAAAGTGACTAAGAGTAAGGAACTCAAACAATCAGAGTATCACAGCCAAAGAATCCAATTTAAAAATGGATAATATACCTAAACAGATATTTCTCAAAAGAAGACAGAGAAATGACCAGGCAGTATGTGAAAAGATTTTGAAAGTCAGTAATCATCGAGTAAACCACAAATCAAATTGCAATCAAAGTACAAATCAAATCATGAGTGAAAACAAGGAAATATCACCTCACTCCAGTGAGAACGGCTGTTATCAAAAACACACAGAACAAGAAGTGTTGATGAGGAAGCACAAAAAGGGGACTTTGTCACACAGCTGGTGGGGATGTAGATTAGTATATCCAATATAGAAAACGGTGTGGAGATTGCTCCAACAATTAAAAGTATAAGTACATCATCCAGTAGCCGCCCGGTGGGGTATAATATCTGAAGGAAGCAAAATCATCCTGTCACTGGGACACTTGTAGTTTCACCCCAATTGCAGCATTATTTACACAGCCGAGAGGTGCAAATGACCTAAGTGTCCATCCATCAACTGACAAATGGGTGGGAAAAGCACGACACATACCGACTATCAGATACTATTCAGCCATAAACTCAGATGTTCTGCCATTTGCAGCCACGTGGATGAGAACAGAGGTCATTATATTCAATGAACTAAGCCAGACACAGAAGACAAGTAAGACATTATGTCACTCACAGGGACCCTAAAAAGATGATGTCATATACGTTTAGGGTGGAACCGTGCTTGTCAGAGGCTGGAGAGTGTCAGGAAGTTAGAGCAGGGGAGATTGGAAAAGACTGATTAGTAGGAACAAAAGTATCCAGAGTGGAAGTTCTGGGGTGCCCAGTAAAATGCCCTCAGCTAATGGTTTTTCATTGTATGTATTAAGCTGCTAAAAACAAAAAATAGGGTTTAGGTCATTTGAATGTAAAACAATTGGTGTTAAGGAAATAAATATGTTTAACATTATGGTATTTATTATGGTATATCTGTACCATGTGCAGACACCATACCTTAACTATCCCATAAGGGCTGTAAAGGAATGTGGTGTGGAAGATCTTCTCCTCTTGTGCCTCCTTAAAAAAAACAGTTGCCTGAAGCCAAATTGTTAAGTTGAATCACTAACTTAAAATTCAGGAAGTGACCTTCGTAAAGCACCAGTAAGAGGGGAGCAAAGAGACGCTCATTTTGTACATAGTTATCTGTTTTAGGAAAAGACCCTGCTCATGGAAACTGGCTGATGGCATTTTTGTTGTACCATCCCTGCCCTTTCATGAAATGCTTATCATTCTTAAGGAAGATTTATCTCATATATATATATATATATATATATATATATATATATATATATGCAGCAATTTCTAAAAATTAGTGCTCACCATTACCTTCTGGATAGCTGCTAATTCACACAGATGCAGGAGGCAGGTGTCCTACAGCTACGTGTAACTGATTTCAGTTCATCATCAGATCTCAAAGGTTGCTTTAATATTTAACCCTCAAGCAACATTCTCAATGACACTAACTGCTAAAAATTTGCAGTGTCTAGAAGGCAAAAGCCTTTGTTAAGGGCTTTGAAACTTATCCTGTCAGGTACTTTTGATAAAGGTTGCTAAAAAGTAGATGCAAATTAAGTCTCCCTTGCAGTTTTTGTCATAACGTTTTAGGACCAAATGGTACAAAGAATTCACTTACTATAACATGTTCATAAACATAATATCACCAAATCCTCAAATATCCCCTTGAGACAGTAAGATAGATATTTTTATTTTCCACATTTATCAAGTGAGATAATAGAGGCTTTGAGGCATTAATTGACTTGTACGAATACATATGTCAAAATATTTATTGAGTATATACCCTGGGAGGACTTTAAGTTAACCCTTCAAAGTTGGAATCTCAAAAAGCAGAGAGTTTGCCTCAAAGAGCTTCCCACGTTCTAGCAGAGATGTGATAATTATGCAAGTAGCTAAGATGACAATGGAGGTTTGTGAAAATACTAAGCTTCCAATAACATTCATAAAAAATGAAAAAATTTGAGCATGGAGATTGGAATAATACAATTACATTGGGTAAGTATTTCACATGTCTAAGCCTCCATTTTTTTAATCCATAAAATAGACTGGGAGTGGGTCTGCCATAAAATAAATCTTAGAGTTTAAAAATCTTTGCAACTGGTCACTATAAGATATTTGGCATTGTCACTCAAACCTTCTCTAACCTGCTTTTCTTTCTCAGGCAAAAAAATAATAGTATCATCTCAGATATTAATGAGATAAAACCACAGTTTCCTCTTGCCGAAAAATGCACACCGTTTTTTAGGTAGCATCATTATTACACCAAAATTAATACTAAGCTTCAAAGCCTAGGAAAATGCTGGGCTGATGAGATGACATTGAATAGATTTAAATGGAGGATTAAATTATGATGGGCAGACAGTGAGAAAAAAGCACAACTTGAAATGCAGGATATTTTTGAAAAGCACCGAGTGATCATCTATAATGATACCTATGTTGTGAGTGGGGTAATAGAAGGGCATTTAATTGAAATAACTACAAAGCCTTTTGAATGGTAGCAGTGAAGAGTGTTGTTAATTTAGTAGGCATTGAGGAACTTCTGGCATATTTGGGCCAACAGTTCATATTGTCAGAATTTTTAATATTTGTCAACTTGATCACTGTAAAACTATATCTCTAATTTGGTTTTTATCAATTACCAGTGAAACTAGGAATCATGTGATATATGGATTGCTAGTATCTTTAAAACCTATCATGGTTTCTTGGAAATATATGGGTCTAGCAAATATACATTGAATAAAGAAGCAAATAGGTGAATCCTAGGTATCTTGTTTTTTCCCACAAACATTGAAGGCATTTTAACCAACATATATAGAGATAATATGCTTATTACCTAAACCACAGTTACAGCCACAGTGATGACTGTTTTTGCTGAAGCAGCTGAAGCCCTGCAAAACCCACCTGAGACTTTCTCTTATTCACGTTATCACAAAGTGTATCTTCATTGGATATGCAATGTCCCTTTCCTGAATGAACATTATAATCCAGGGAGCAATCATCCCATGACTGAAAGAGAAAAGAATTTCCAACCAGTTCTTCCAGCATGAGCTGATCCTGGGCCAGCAACAACAATCCTTGCTAAGAGGTTTAAGTTTTACAAATGAATGTCTCTGTCTTTGCTCTCTTTAGGTCCTGAAATCAACAGGTGTTCACTATCTCTAAAAATTGCCTAATCCTGGGAGGGATGAACCCTACAGAGCCAGTAAGGACTGTTGTTAAAGTATAATGTACATGAGTACCTGACTACTAGCTTAAATATTTCTGTATCACTTGGATATTAATATCAAAAATAAAGGTTAAATAGATTGGCTCAAATATCTGCAATAATGAGAAAGAACAGATACAGTAACTGAGATCCAAAACTAGTGGGTAAAAGTTATATGGAAACACAGTTCAGCTAAAATATAAGTCATCATAAGAAGAAAAATTGTTCCAAATTGGCAGTATGTCATGGGACATCAAGGAACTTCCATCAGAGAGTTCTAATTCTCTAGCCTGGAACTAATTTAAGAGAAGTATTACAGGGATGAAGTTTAAACTTAGTGACCTCTAGGGTCTCATTAGATCCAAGACTTTAATCTTCCTGACCCATTTTGAGTTCATAAAAGCCTTACAGTGCAGAGACAATCTGAAATTAAAAGTTGACCCAATACTGAGTGACTAAGAGTTAAATCAGCTTCTGGTGCAAGCTAATATTGATGAGTTTCTGAGATATAAGAAAAACACAGAAATTTGTGTTCTCATCCTTACCCCAAAAGTGGATGATCTCCTGGAATTCAGTACTGACAAAGTCATCTGCTCAAATTGAGGGCTTAAGTCAATTTAACTTAAAATTTTAATGGGAAATTTTAGACTTACTATTATATTCAAGATTTAAGTTACAGTGAATTCTTTTATAAACATTTTATTTAATTATACACTTGTCTCACTACCTCTCTTCAATGATTTCTTCATCTTACAAGTTGGATTAACTGACTTAGGGAAAGTATAGTGTATTAGAAACAAATTTAAAATGATTAAATATGTACAGACATCCTCTTGCTAATATAAAACCCAAACAAAAGAAATGTTAAACTGTACCGATGTTTTGCAATTATTCTAAAGACATTCTCCAAAGTAATATGTTTCTTTGTAATGTATTATTAAAGAATAATCTAATTAAAACATCTTCCTTTATGAGTGTCTGTAGCTCAGTAAATACAAATCTCCAACTTCAACCCAATTCATTTTATAAGCATAGAGAAAATTGTACCATTTCTTTGGAATAACTGCCTTTTTGTTTTACAAAACTAAGTATTCCAATCATGTACCACAACCTCCTTGCTGAAACCCAAAATGAAGACACTTTTTCTTATACTAATTAAATAATCATTGGAATTCACTCTGTGCATTTGACAAACTCAGAAGTCACAGATATTTGAAAAGATATAACATTTATTACAAATACCTGTCTTATAATTAAAAATCTCGCATTAGACCATCTATGATGATCTAATGTTCTATAATCGGATTGAAATCAAGAAAAAACAGTCAGATGAAAGAACTCTTAAAAATGTTAATCAAAAATTCAGAGCAGTAAGAGTTATATAGGACAAGAAGCCAAGTAGCAAGAAAACAGCCTTGAAATGAAAAGGACTCAAGTTACAAGAGAACAGAAGTTATCACCATATGAGGATCTTCACAATGGTATCCTTTTCTTAACCTTCAGCTCTTTCTCAAGGAGACTGTGATATTGAAAAGTCAATGTCAAATTATCATTATTAATTTTATTAACTGTGGGATATAAGCAAGTCACTTAATATCAGCTTTCTTGTCTCTAGAGATAATAACACTTATTTGAATAATAACAATATTTACAATGACTGATATTGTGGGGAGGTTAGACCACCTAATGTTGAATCTGACATCTAGCAACTAAGTGCTAATATTCAGTGGTAAATATGTATATTAATGTTGATGATATCCATGAAGTGCTTCTGGCATAGACACTGAAAAAGATTATGGAAATACTCTCAAATGAAAGAAAAAATATATATGAAAGATTATATATATGCTTTTATGTTTAATATAAGTGATAGAAAAGTGGACATTAGCTCTGCGAACCTACTCTGCATTGCTGTGTGGCTGAGAGGACAAGACACTGCAGTATGTATTATAAGAATAGACACAATTTCAGATAGAAGAATGACACAGATTGAAAAAATAGAGACTGATTTTTTGAAAAGAGGCAGGGTAGAGGATCCAGAAGACAGTGAAGACAGAAATTGACACATTTATGGATGCTCTGTGACACAGGCTGTATTTAGCCCCTCTCCTGCCTTGTGCCCATTGATTAAGTCTGGGAACATTTTCCCAAGTTGTGTGAGAGAAGCGCAGCTGTCGTGTTCAGGAACTCGAACAAGAAGCGTATGCTTCCTGCCAAGCTTTCACTGGGTCCAAGCTTAAAGCTTCACAAAAGCAGAATGGTTTTAAAAATGATTGGAAAGATTCATTCTCCTTGACAGATGGGAAGCATCAGAGATTAGGGGAGAGTGTCTGTGTGTGCATGCACATATGTGCATGTGTGTATGTGTGCACACCCACGCTCACACATCCATTTGGTAAGAAGGCTGTCAATACAATTCGTGAACTTTATTATAAGTATTGGGGTTCTCTATTACCTAGGGGTTTTTCTCACAAATCAATTTTCTTTAATGAATCGTAATCAAATCAAATCACATAATAATCATTATCATAATTAAAACTATATTTCTGTGGACATAAACTGTTTAGGACTCAGAAATTTTTCTGATATGTATATGTGTGTGTGTGTCTCTCTGTCTGTGTGTGTGTGTCTGTCTGTCTGTCTGTCTGTCTGTCTGTCTGTCAAGCCTGTTTAAGAAATCATGAGTGATTTACTGTCATCAATGGTGGGAGTATCACTCTGTCTTTCTAAATGATGCTAGTGAAATCTCTGGAGTGCTTAAAAATAGTTATCCATTGGTAGACTGAATATTATTAAAACTCAAGCCACTCTTCTGACAGAAAACTACCTCCCTCAGCCAGCAGACTTCAGCTTCTTAGTTGTCCAGGTAACGGTTCCTGTTCCGGTTCCAGTTGCTTCTGTCTCTTAGAAATGGCTGGTCACAGTGATGCATAGCTGGCCCTGTGATGCACATTGTATAAGCCACTCCCCAATTAACAAGCTTTTATACTTTTTGCTTGCTTGTATCATGTAAGCCCTAGACCACCAGAAATCAGGGCCAGCTATTTTGAGAGTGATCCCAACCAGTGCCCATCAACATAAAATAAATCTGTCTCCAAATCCTGGGTGTTGGTTCAGTGTTTCTCTTTGCCATTGCATCTGGTGCAAGGGCCAGGAAGGCTGACCATGCTGACTTCTTTGGTCACAAGTCATGGTCCCTGAAGATAGAGCAAGGCCCTCTCCAGATCCTGATGGGAAGGAATGCCTTCAAGATTTCTTGCATCCCCTCAGACGTCTGGAGGAGAACTCTTGGTACCCTGCTTGAGATGTTCACATTGGACCCTAAAGAGAGAAAGACAAAATCTATCTCTCTGCCTGCTTGTCTGATTCTAGTAAACCCCCCTGGGCCACCTCAGGTAGTCAGTCTGTCAGTCCTGCTCAATACAAGCAAAAGAAGAGCTTGATCAACTCTTGTTAGCTAAGGTCATTCTCAAGGGACTGCAGGTTAGAATGTGTAACCTCTGAGTGCCTGCAGAATGAATGTGTGAGTGAGTGGAACAAATAGTGTAAGCAACAGACTGTCCCATCTGTGCACCACCGCTGGGAACCAGTGGTCATGGTGGCTGATTGGGCCCTCACCAGTGATTTTGTGGTGATTGACATACTGCATAATGGAGGCCACCCACCCTCCTTAGCTAAGTCACACCTAAATTCTTGAAAGGGGCATGACCAGGTGGGCATCTGAATGGTTTCTCTTAGAGGGGCACACATCTTTTTTCTGTTGCTCCAATGTTCTAGGGTACCCCACATGCCCTAGAAAGTCAGTGATGGGAACTAATTAGTCAAAGCCCGTGGTCCCTGACTACAGGAAAATGGAGGTGACTATCAGAAATTCCATCTGATTTTCACATTTTGACTGAGAAAAATTAGACTGTCAGTCCTGATAAATGAGTTGCATGGCCTTTTCAAGGATTTCCTTGCCTAGAAACAATCTAGTTGACCACTTCTCAAAGACACCAAAAATGGGGGTCAAGAAGTCCATTAACTACTGTTAGCCAGAATCCTAATAAAAAAAGATATCTGATGTCTGTAAAAAAAAAATCCAACCTGATAGATGACTATACCCTCTGGCTGTGTTATAAGGACTATGGACACTAAAAAATAAATAAAAAGATAAGAACTCTCAGAAGCTTCAATCTGGATCAAATTACAACATTTTTATCAAGCTCAGGTTCAGACTATGCCAGACCAGGAAGGTTCCCTTCTTCAGCTGGGCCACTGGGAGCCCATGGTTAGCTGGAACTATGGCCTCTAGTCCCTTCTGCCAGCACAAACTTTCAGCCTGGGAGATACCTCACCAAACATGAGTTCCTGAGTAAGCCGGTCCTCATGCCACTTCTGGGAAGAGATGTCTTCTTCAAGTTAGAAACAACTGTCTCCTTTGTACCAAACCAGTCAATCTTTCTCTCATTTAACCCCATACATCCAACTCAGACTCGTCCCCAAGAGGAAGATGGCCCCTGCATCAGCCTGAGACTGATAACTGACATCCTGAAGTTCTAAAAACTCTTTTCCTAAAAGAATAAATGGAAGACTTACCTCTGAGCCAGGCCATCAATCATGATGCCTCACCAGGACCCCCACTGCAGTCAGATGTCACATTGGGAAATCTTGCACTATTTTTAGGGAGGCTCTGATAACATATTTGGGTACTTGAGATGGCCAGTTTCTCCATCCCTTTCAGCTCCACAATTCTGCATACCTTTCCTGCCTGTGAAGCCTGTTCAAGATCTCTGAGCTTCCAATGCTGCCATGATTGCCCTCCATATATGTTGTCTTAGTCTTCTGCCACCCACAGCCTTCTGGTATACCTGCCTGGACCTAAAGAATGTCTTCTGCCTTCAGTTAGCTCCTGTCAGCTAGCCCTTCTTCAATAGCTAAGCTGCTTGGTGGAAAGGCACAAAAACTCTGCTACAATATCTGGCAGAAACCAATTACAAGAAAAAAGCTCCACAGATTTCTTGGAGCTGCTGGTTTCTATAAAATCTGGGTCCTTGAGTTCACAGAAACAATCATGCTTTACTCACTGGGAGTGCCCAATCGCCTGCTTAGCAAAGTGGTGCCACTCCCCTTTGCCTCCAAGCTCTAAAAGCCACTGTCCTTCTGATTGAAAAGCTGACAAGTTTTCCTTAGACTGAGACCTAACTGTCCAGGTGCCAAATGCTGAACTGGGATGAACTGTTCTAAAAAATGGACCCCCTGCCAGAAGCTGAGTATACTGTGTTTACAGATGGAAGAAACTCTCTTAAGAATACAGGCTAGATTTGCCGTGGTCACCTTGAACAAAACTATTTTGGCCAAAACTCTCCTGTACAGATGAGGAGACTACTTCCTGGTGCTGTTTGGAAACCTGCCGGAAATGAAACAAAATAATCCAGTCCAAGACCCAAGCCCCTTCTGGGGATCCAATTGACTGATTCATTATTCCAGAAAATCTAACCCAGACCTCCCTCTACCGTTTGTTCTATAAGCTTAAGCTGCAGTGCTGGCACCCCTACCCTTACAGCCAGCTCAGGTGGCTCTAGTGTCTGGGTCACTGGCCCTGACCTCATGCATTACAGTGGATTCTCACCATTTGAAGATATATAGACAAAAACAGTGTGTAATTCATACATGTATAATTCAGGTGCATATTAACTACCTCTCCAAGTTTCAGAAATTCAGACTTAGATCTACTTAAAAATTTACCTGGACCAGACAGCTCACTCTGAAGAGACAATGTACTCGAACCCCTGCTCTGGTCACTCTGGACACTGATCAGTCCACACATGGTTGAAGCTGGAGGTGGCTGCATATGCTATACTGGGATGATACCCACTCTTCTGATTTTTGTGTTGTTGTGTGTCTTGATTTTTGTGTCTGTTTACCCTAATCCTTGCTTCCCTGGCCCACTACTAGTTGCCATTATTGCCTTAAACTCTATAGACAATTGACCTAAATTAACCAAATACTTGACCCAGATTTGATGCACATCCAAGACACATTGGACACCCTCCCAGATCAGATTAACTCCCCCACTACCTTGCCAGAGTAATGTTACAGAACAGTCAGGCCTAAATTATGTCTCTTCCCAAAAGAAATTTAGGAAAAAATTCTGAATAAGGCAATCTTGGGGACCTTGGCTAGAACCCCTCCTAGGATCACTGACAACCCTAATGTTTCTGCTTTGAGTTGGGCCTTGTCTCAAAAGATCACATGTAGCATGCTCAGCAAAGATTTATTGGAGAAACCAAAAGAATGGGAAAGGTAACAGAAAATGCTCTCCCCCACCCAACCAGAAGACTTCAGTTTCTCAGTTGCCCAAGTAACAGTTCCTGTTGCAGTTCTGGTTGCTTCTGTCTCTTAGAAATGGCTGGTCACAGTGATGTACAGCTGGTCACTATGATATACATTGTATAAGCTAATACCCAACAGACAAGGAATTCTGCCTCTGTACTTCCTGCTTGCTTATCCCATATAAGCCCTATATCAGGAAAGTTCAGGGTCTGATATTTTGTGAGTGATCCCAATCTGTGCCCATCAATATAAAATAAATCTACCTCCAAATCTTGCATGTTGTTTTTGTATTTCTGCTTGCTGTTGCACTCTTACCCAAGATTCATCCTTAGTTAGATTCATAATGTGTGCTTCACCCTCTGTATCAACCATCTTTCCTGCTGCTGGGACAAAGTCTTTGATACCCACAATTTAAAAGAGGAAAGGTATATTTTGGTTCATAGTTTTTAGAGGATTCAATCCATGGTCACTCACTCTGAGGCAGAAACTGCATGATGCAAGGACATGATGGAGGAGTATTGGTCACCTTAAGGCAGCAGAGAAAAAGCTAGAAGCCAAGGAAAAGAATACGCACTCCCAGGCCATGCCCCTACCCTAGTGACCCACCTGCAACCAGCCTCCACCTCCTAGCAACTGATTCAGCCACTGTTTCTGAAAGAATAAGTCTGCTGATGAATACAGCATTGCCATGATCCAATCACCTTCCAGGTACATCAAACTTTTGAGGGACATTTTAGACTTAAATCACAACAACCTCTATATGCCCAGTAGAAGAGAATAAACTATTTATTCAGGAAAGTAATTATCTTTCAAGCCTCTAAAACATGTTCAAACATAATAGCCAACATTAAAAATAAAATTATTTATTTTATTTTTTGGTACCAGGGATCGAACTCACAACCCCACACTTGCAAGGCAGGTGCTTATGCCAAGTGCTCTAAGGGATATAACTGTATGTATAAATGTGTAAGATAGATGACCATATTGTCAAATTTTTGTTGGATCATTGAACAGAATGGTCTGTGCTGTCAATGTTTGAGTGTCTATCCACTTTTTATGCTTTGATTTTGTAACTTGAACAACTATTTCTAAGATGACAATATGTAATGTATCAACTAACAATTTCTTAGTGTTAATTTTTCTTTTTTTTGAATTCCATATTATTCTACCTTTTTTCTATTTTGTTTTTCTTTAAATAAAAATACAGTAAAAGTAAAATTTTTAAGCTTATGGAAATGCACCACTGAGTCATAGATAAACAAAGGGAAAAAGAAATAGAATACAAGCTGATTTTCAAGTCAGCTAGATATTAAAGTTAGAAGAAAAGACTTTCTAGCAACTTTAATCTGTTTAGGAAAACATAGAAATGTTGGAATATGCAGAACAACAAATAACTAATTTAGAGTGTTGGAACCTACTAAAATTAACACATATTTATAAATTCAACATAAAACAAATGCTGGAAATAGAAAGTAGTTTTGTGGGGTTTTTTTTTCTATTTTGTCTTGGTGTGAGGGCAAATGACTGTGGGAGCAGAAGCAGAGGGAGCCCAGGTAATGGTACTGTATTTTCTTTGATGTGCCAGGACATTAGAAGTGGTCATGGTGTGAAAATGCACTGGGCTTATTTTTCTATATGTGTAGCATAATTATAAAATTAATAAGTAATAGAAATTATAAGATAAATTATAAATAAAATTATATATGATTAAATATGCATCATTTGTTAAGTGGATAGAAAAGTTACAGGAAAATTCACACTAAATAGAAGTTGATGATTAGTGTTGTTTGATCATATACTTATTTATATAAAACCAGCAGTTGCTGAGTTACTGCTTAACAGTACTTATTATCTTGAAGACTAACTGATTTTAATCAAGAAGTTAGGAAAATGAAAATAAAATACTTTCAAGAAATCATGGGAAGGAGAAAATGAGAAATAAGAGCAGAAATTAATAAAACATAAAATATGTGGAAAACAGAAAAGGCCAGAAACTGTTTTTATAAACACACTAATAAAATTGACAAACTTCTTGCAAGGTTGTTCAGATAAAAATAATGTAGACACAAGTATATCAGAAATTAAAACAAAATAGCATCCTATTATATTTCAATTATTTCAGAGCCTATTAATATACTGTTCAAAAACTTTATGTCAGTGTATTTGCAATTGGAGAATAAATCTAAAAAGTCCTGGAGAAAAACATAATTCATATAAAATGATTCAAGAGGAAATAAAAATGTAAACCCCTGTGTGAGCATTACAGAAATTTTATCCGTATTGAAATTTTCACTGTAAAGCAACTTCCAGGATCAGATGGCATTGACAATGAGTTATACCCAATGTTAAAATTAGAAAAACTCCAGCTTGATATGAAATGTAAAATATCCCAAAGAGTAGAAAAAGGCAGATATTTTCTAATAGGCAGTAAGCATTACCCTGAAATAAAAATCCAGTAGACAAAATTTAATAAGAAAAGTGATATTCTATGTTACTAATGAATGCAGATATAAATATTCTAATGAAATAAACATTAAACCAAATCCCTCTCACATAAGGCATGTGTGCAAACATTACCATAACCCCTCTCATATTCTAAGAATACATATGTATCATTGTATGATTTATATATAGAATGTATGTGTTTAGATGTGAATTTGGGAAGAATAATTGGATTATGGGGCACAATGGCTCACTTGTTGTTAGGAGTCAGGGCTTGTTTGGATGTAGATAGCTCCCAGTGACCCAGAAGGGTATATCGCCCTCCCAGCATCTCCCTTCTCTCTCTGCTTCCTTGCCATCACGAGGTTAGCATCCTTCATCCTCTAAACCCTTCTGTGATGCTACTTCTGCATAAGGACTAAAATCATGAACCAAAATAAACTTTGTCTTGATGTTGTGGGCATCAGGTATTCTGTTCATAAGGTCACTGCCATGTCTATGTCCAACAATGTGGTTCAGAAATCTGAGAAGTGGTTTGGCTGGGGGGCATGGAAAAACTTGGAAATGCCAGTAGTAGAAGTTTAATGTGATGTAAAATAAAGTTTATGGAAGATTCTAGTTGGAACTCAAAGGAAAGATATGTTTATAAAAATGTACACAGTAAAGGCCAGGCAGAGGAGGTTTCAGTTGGGAAGAAGGACTCCATTGGCAGCCTGATTATAATGTATATGTGTTACATTCTAGGAGGAAAAATTGTCTGTGTTTTTCCCATATCCTGTTAGTTTACAGGAGACTGAGATTAAAGGTAGTGGGGTGATTAATCTGATGAAAGAAACTTAAAGGCAGCCCAACATTTGAATTGTGGTGTGGGTGCTTTGGGCAACTTTAAGCCAGATTTACACAAAGAAATAGGAGCAAAAAAAAAAAAAATATCAGAAGTTTTCAGATTTGCCAGAAAGGAAGCATCTGTTAAATTGGGATGAAAATGCTGAAAATATTCTCATAAAGAACTCAAGTACTTTGTGTCAGAATAATAAGAAAGATGGCTTGAGGGCATCTCGGGAACCACCAAGACACTACCAGTCACAGGCTTAACTGATACAGAAGTGAAAGATTTTGCCTTAAGAGTCCCATGGAGACCAGCTCATTCAAGACCAGCTAAGAAAGAACTGCTAGAGTTCAACCATCCAAGCACTCAGAGGCTAAACAGAAATGATGCAAGGGAGTTAATAAAGGCTATTAACAAAAAAAGAGACAATTCCCTACAGAAGTGAAATAGATTTCAGGTGAGATAAAAACAGAATTAACAAACTTGAAAGTAGATCAATAAATATTAAGCAATCCAAAAAACTACTACAGCAGGCAAAGAATAAAGTAAAATAAATAAAACTCTGAAAAATAAATCAAATAAATAACTGGGGGGTTATCCCGTGTTCATTGGTAGCAACACCTAGAATTGTTAAAGTATCCGTTCTTCACAATCTTCTATAGGTTCAATGCAAAACAAATGAAAATCTCAGAAAATTGTCATGGGACTACTGACCAATGGCCTTTTAAATTTACATGGAGAAACAAGAGACACTGAAAATTCCAAGCAATATTTTAAAAAGAAGAAGAAATATAAAGTTAGTACTTTCTGAACTCTTAACTTCCTATGGAGTTAGAGTGATTAGGAAAGTGAAATACCAGTGAAGTACTAGAAACAGATTAAAGAACACAAAAGTAACAGTTAGAAATAGTCAATTTATCCTTACTAAAGTACAGGCAAGATAGTCTCCTCAATAAATGATGCTGGATCAAATGGACATCTGCATTCTGTGAACGTACAGCAGACCTTATTAGCTTCACAGAAAGCAATTCAAAGCGGATTGTGGATTTAAATATTACATTTAAAATTACAGAACTTCTAGAAGATAATATAGGACAAAATTTAAATGTCCATGAGCTGTGGCAGAAACATTTTTAAGCATGACCCATGGAAGCAATAATGGTTATGCTGGATTTCATTAAACTAAAGATTTCTGCTCTGTAGCAAGAGAATAAGAAGACAAGCCAAAGACTGGGAGAAAATATGTCAGTGACCGAACTCATAAAAGACTGTCATGCAAAATACACAATGATTTCTTAAAACTCAACAGTAAGAAAACTAACCATTCAATTATAAAACGGATAAAAGACCTAGACAGACACATCACCAAAGAATGTGTATACATGCAGATAAAAAGATACTTAACATATGTACCATTAAGAAATTGCACATTGAGAGAACAATAAGATACCAATGTAGAGCTATTAAGATGGTCTGAATTCAAAACACTGGCAACCCAAAATCCCAGAAAGAATAGAACAGCAAGAACTCCCATTAGCTGCTGATAGAAATGCAAAATGGTACAAACACTTTGAAAGGTAGCTTAGCAATTTCTTACAAAATTAAGCAAACTTTTGTTGTAGGACCCATACATTGTGCTTCCTAGAATCTATCCAAATTGATTCAAAACTTTTGTCCACACAAAAACCTACACTTGGATATTTATAGCAGCTTTATTCATAATAGCCAAAATATGAAAGCAGCCCAGGTGTCCTTCTGCAGGTTAATGAATAAATAATCCGTGGCAATTCACATGGAGGATTATTACTCAACTCTAAAACAAAATGAACTGTGAGGCCATTATAGAGAGTCTTTAACTGCATATTATCAAGTGACAAAAAGGACTGAAAAGACTACCTACCCTTTGTGTCTCACTGTTAGGAAGAGAGTACATAAGGATCAGCTATTGCCAGATCTTAGTAGACTTTGATAAGGTGCAAATAAGTAAAGCACAGAGAATTTTAGGGTAGCAAATCTATTTTGTACAAGGCTATAATAAGCGATACATGTTACATTTTTGTCAAACACCATAGGAGGTACAGCAAGAGTCTGTACTAATGTACCCAAACTACAGGATTTGTGTAATATTGGCATGTCAATGTAGGTTAACTGAGTATAACAAGTTTATAAATCTAGTATATGATACCAATAATAAATGAATAGGGCTTTGAGGAGTGGGGGACAGAAGGGTAGTTGGGTCCCTCTGTACATCATAAACACTTTCTGTGAACCTAAAACTGTTCTAAAATATAAAATCAGTGTTTTTTTAAATGAAGAAGTTTTATTGAAATGTGAGGCAAAAGCACATCAGCAAACACATAATAGAAGCATCCGTAATAAAGGTGAGAAAGAAAGGAATAAAAAAACTGAAGAAATGATGGATAAAAACTACCGATATTCTATGAGCTTTCACCTGCTCCTCCCAATTGCATTGCTAGGTGTACATATCCAAAGGGAACCAAATCAGTGTGCTGAAGACATATCCAGGCTCCCACGTTTATTACCATAGCTATTATTCACAACTGGGAAATAGAAGCAACACAAGTGTTCATCAACTGATGACTAGATAGAGAAGATGCAGTGTAGATACACAACAAAATACTATTCATCCAGAAAAAGAATGAAATTCTACCATTTACAAGAAAATGGATGGAACTAGAGGTCATTATGTTAAATGAAAAAAATGCAGGTACAGAAAGAAAATTACCACAGAATTTCACTCATATATGGCATCTTAAAAAGTTGACATAGAAGTTGATGGTAGAATGGTATTTGCAAGAGGCTGGGGAGAATAGAGGTGGGGGTGAAGTATACTAGGTCAGTCACTGTGTATTAAGCTATAGTGAGATTGGAGAAACAGTTTCCAGTGTTCTATTGTACAGGCGGAGACTACAGATAAAGCAAATTTTTATTGTAGGACCCATATTTAAAATACTGCATATCTTAAAAGGCTAAAAGAAAAGTTTTATTGAATGCTTTTATCTCAAAGAAGTGATGATTAAAGTGGTAGATATGGTTTCCCTCACCTAAGCATTGAATAATGTGTACATATATTAAAACACCACAGTTTTTATGTCAATTAAAAAGAGAATAACAAAAAAACCCAAATAAACTAAAACTAAAAATATTACTGATATAAACCCTTACAAAAAAACAAGGCGGTTCTTCACACAGAAAGCAAAATGATACCAGACAATAATTCAAATGTATGTGTTATAACAAAAAGTTTCAGCAAATATATAATTATGTAGATAACTACTAATGACAATATAATTGTTCATTTCTTCTCCTTTCCACTTTGGATTGTTTTAAAAACAATATATTGTTCTGTATTCTTTTGCTTATAAAACATACAAATGCAAGATACTCTAATAATAGCACAAAGAAGGTGAGTAGAAAAAAAATTACATTGAAGTAGTTAACTCCAAGGGAAGAAATGAGAGAATGAGCAGATTTTTTTAAAAAATAAAACCAATATAACAAATTTTACAAATTTATACTTGTTTTCCTTTCTTGGTTCAGTCTTTTTAAAGGACAAAAGTCTGTGCGAAGTAATAATTACAGGAACATATTGTATTTGTAACACACTCAGGTTTAATGTGTAACAATAATACAAGAAACATGTGGGAGGGAAATGGATCTATACAGAAGACCTAAGTATGACTTGGGAATTATAGTAATGTAAAGTGTGTTCTATATACATGAGAGCAATCATTAAGAAAATAATTCTAAAAATAGTTTTACATAATTAAAGGACTTGAAGTGTTAGACTACACAACACCCACTGAATGAAACTATAGAGGACAAGAAGAATAAAAAAAAAATAACACACACTTAAAACAAAAAGCAAAATGGCAGATATAAACCAGACCACATTAGCGTTAAAATTACTCATGAGTGGAGCAAACAGTGCCATCAGAAGATGCATGTTTCCACATTTGATTTATAAAACAAGGGCAAATTATATAGCAAAGGCATGCCTTGGAGTCAAAGACAGAGTGAAAGTATGTTTAGAAAAAGATATTATCACACAGTCAGAGAACAATACCAGACAGAATAAATGGTAACTAAGAAATATTAATGTAGAATAGAACATTTTTATAATGAGTCAATTCATCAGTAATATCAGCATTTATAAATACAAAAGCTCTTACCAACAGTGTCAAAGATGAATGAAGCAAAAATTAGTGTAATTGAAAGAAAAAAATAAGAGAATGAAGAAAGAGATAATAATGTTTGAAGACTCCAGTATCTCAATTTCCATAATGGATAAAGCAACTAAACAATATGAACAAGGAAATGGAAAAAATGAAAACCATAATAAACTAAACTGAACAGACATGCATATACCACCACATTTGTGAGACTCCACTGTCCTGATACTAAGCTCAGTGATTTCACAAAAAACTGCAGTATGATATCCGTTATCAGCGTGACTGAGAAAATGCTCAAGAAAATATTTCCAAAACAAGATGGGGCAAATTCTAAGGAGGATTATGCCATTTAAACATGTGAAATTTGCCCCAGAATACTTTGTTGATTTAGTACTCAGTATGTGATTAATGTGATACATTAGAGTAATGCAATAATGAGCCAAAACCTCTGTGTTCATCTCAGTAGGTGCAGAACAAGATTTTAAGATATTCAACACTTGTGAATTATTCAAATGTTCAACCAACTAGAAATGGACAAAGACTTCTCCAGATTGCTTGAAGCATCAATAAAAAAACTCAACATTAATATCGTACTTAACGGGGAAAGTATGAATGACTTCTGGTTCTCTTTGAAAATAGTACACTATTTGAGATGTGTGTCACAAAAGATGCATGTTGTTTGATTGTTATTCATAATCATCATCAGACTGAAAGCTCTAACTAGGGTAATCAGGCAGGAGAAACAAGCATTATCCAGTCCAGAAAAGGTAAATAATCTAGGAATTTTCAAATACATGGAATATCTGAATAAATCTACTAAAAGACTCATTAGAACTAAAAAAAAGAATAAAATGAAGATTAGAGAAATAAATTTAATAATATAGTACTTAATATTTGCAATCATTAAAACACTTAAATATAACAAAAACCTAAAAGTCATTCATTGAAAGCTGTAAAATATTGTTAAAAGAATTTAAGGAAGATCTTAATAAATAAAAAGGTATCCCATATTCATAGATTTTAAGAATATTTTACAAAAATGATGATAACCCCCAAATAATCAACAGATTCAATATAATCCCTATTAAATCCCAGCTGCCTTCTTTGCAGAAATTGATCTTAAAATTTATGCAAAAGTTCAAGGGACACTGAATACCCAAATAATCTTTGGAAAAGAACAGTTAAGGGACCTATCTTTTGAATTTCAAAATTTATTTTTAAAAAATCTACATCAATCAGACAGTATGGCAACAAGTAGCATAAAGGTAGACTTACAGATTAATTAAATCAACTTGACAACAGAGAAATACACCCTTAGATGTGTGGCCTTTAGCCTTTCACAATGGTGTGAAATGCTTCAGGGGAGAAAGAATTGTCTCTTTATTCAGTGATGTGGGGGAACTTGGATATCCACAGACAGAGAAAAAGAGAGACTCCTAAGTCATTATATATACAGAACTTAACTCAGAGTAGATAAAAGGTTCAAACTGAGAGCTAAAATATACTAAGTGTTGTAATGAAGTGTAAAAATAAATCTCTGTGACCTTGGGTTTGATGATTTTTTAGTATGCCGAAAGCACAGCAACAAAAGAATGAATGGACAAATCAGTCTACCCAAAAGTTAAGGCTTATTCTGCAAAATATCCTCAGTGAAACAAAAGGACAAACCAGAGACTTTAAAAAATATTTATAAATTACATATTTGATAAGGGACCTTGGTCCAGAATATGTAAAGAGCTCTTGTAATAGAAGTCCAAATGATCCAATTTCAAAATGTGTAAGTGATTCTCTTAGTCACATACAAAAAGATAAACAATTAGCCAATAAGTGTATGAAGCAAGGTTCAAACTTGTAAGCCCATTTGGAAAATGGAAGTCAAATCCTCAGTATGACACTTCTTCATCTCCATTGGCAGAGCTGTAATTAAAAATATAGGCAAATCGAGTGTCTGTAAAGCTGTGGAAAACTTAAAATTCTCATGTTTCTGTTGGATTGTTAAATAGCACAGAATAAGACAGTCACTTTGCAAGCTATGTTGGCAGATTTTCATAATGGTAAACAGCATAACCATACGACTTGGATAACTCACTCTCAAGTATATCCCCAAGAGAAATAAAAACATATTCACTAAACTATGTATCCAGATGTCTGCAGCAGAATATTCCATAATACACAAAATTAGAAAAAAGCTATATCCATTAACACAAGGGTTTATAACTCAAATGTTCCCTAATAAAAACAAGTACAGTAGCAGTATCACGGACAAACTTTGAGACCATTATGCTAAACTTGCTAGTCATAAAACACACAAGTCATATGATTCCATTTTTACCATACAGCTCCATGGACAAATTTATTTTGAAAAAGTAGATTAGCAGTTCCCTAGGATGGGGGATAGGGGTAAACATATAACTATTGCTGTTGTGTATCAGGTTTCTTTTGGAGTGATGGAAAATTGTTCTATAATTAGATTGTGGTAATAGTTGCACAACATTGTTTCAATATGTTAAAATCATTGAAGTGAACCCTTTAAATAAATAAACTCTGCAATATGTCAACTCTATCTTAATAAAGAGTAAGTGAGCATTAAAATCCTCTATGGCCTAAATACAGAAGCTCAATTCCATCAAATTTCCAGAAGCAGTCCTCTAAAATAGTTCACCCTAAAAGCTGGGAAACTATATCTGAATTCCAGGAGACAGGAATTATTGTAGGCCATCTTTGAAGCCTATGAGAACCTTTCTCTTTGATATTAGAAAAGTAATTAATAATTGAATTGTCACTATCTCTATGTAACATATTATTGGGAGTAGAACCAACTACTTAAAACATAGCACAAAAATCATACAAGGGTAGAATGGGAAAAACTAGTCTTTCATTCTCTGTAAATGAAGTGAATATGCTCAGAGAAAATACATTATGCATCTGTATATACAATATGTTACAGGTAAAATAAAATTGCTAAATATAAAATTAATCTGAAGAAATAATCATACTCTTCTACGTATGAGTTTGAACATTAAATTTAAACATACGACTTAAACAAGATGCAGAAAATGTGACTAGGAATCTATATGTAAGAAATTACATAGAAAATATTATAGATAGAATTATAAAGCTTTATTAAAGAAATCATAAGTACATCTAGATAAGTAGAGAAATATTCCTTGTTCATAAGTCAATATTTGAAAAAGAGGTTAGTTTCTAGTTTTTGATCTTCAATCTCTTTTCTAGCATTTTCCCAATCTAAAACACATGGTTCTATTAGATAGGAAGGTTTATTTTAGAGTCATATTAATTGAAATAGCAAAAGTACTGGTACTGTGAAATAGACAAATAGAGCAATGGAACAGAATAAAATGCCCAGAAAAATGACCCAGGGATAACAGACAGCTACTTCTACCAGAGTTGTCATTTTAAATCCTTAGGAAAGGATACATTTTTAATAGAGATTTACAAAACTGATGGCTATTTCCAAGGAAAGAAGGAAAAAAGGAAAAAAAAGAGGGAGGTAGAAGGAAGCTGAAGATTATCTCAAATTGTAAAGATTTTAAATAGTAGCATAGGAGAAATCTTCATTATCTCAAGAAGGGAAAGACTTTATTGATTAAAAAGAAAACAGCATCAATAAGAAAGTATATTGTATCATTAAAAGATACCACAAAAAAGCAATATAAAAACAGAAGTTCTTTAAATGTATTTATTGATTTGTTTTTTCCTAACCTTTATTTGTAGTTGTCGGCAACACCTAACGGATATGTTCCTCACGGGCGTCGGTACACAGGCACATCACGTCTTGACCCTTTCGAGCTTCCCCTTTCACTTCTGTCCCTCCTGCCTCCCCCGCTTCCAGAAACCCCATGCCATTTCCACAAAGTCCACCTTGCACAACTGACAGCACACAGGGTCCAGAGTAAAGGAAAACAGAAGATACAAAGCAAAATGAGTAAAAGACATACATTGGTGCTTCGCAAAAGCAGGAACCCAGATGATTAATCAGCCTATGAAAAAGTGCTTAATCTCAGGGGTAGTGGAAAATGCAAATTAAGCCACAGTAAACTAGCACTAAACCACAGTAAGACAACACCAAATTGCCACAAATCAAAACATCTTAGGATACCATGAACTCCATGAAAGAAATCAGGCTGAAAATAATACATATGATATTGTTGTAATCAGGGGTTGTGAGAATGATTACAATCAGGACACAGAATTTATGGTATTATTTTATAACGGTCACCCAGAGTTAAACACAAGAAAGTGCAGGAAATCTCTCCACAACACTAAAGACCCAGAATATTCAGCCAAGGCCCTGGATCCCACAGCAGTGTCCTGTATAAGTCCAGCTGAAGACCTAGAGCCCGTGACAATGCCTCCCATGAGTCCAACTGGAGTTCTAGAGCCCACAACAAGGACTCATGCCAGTCTGGTTTACAGATCTGTGCTGGGAAGGCCCAAAGGTCAGGCCTGGGAGCCAGAAAGTCTATGCAAATGGGATGAAGGGGCTGTGACAGTAGCTTAAGGGTTCTACACTAGAGCTGAGAAGTCACACTCAGAATAAAGACCAGGGCTGCCCTGAAAAGTACCGTAGTCATCCTCAGCAGCAAGGAAGTCCCAAGCTCCTCGGACCATGAGAACAGTCAAGGACATGCCAGAAAGCCAACGTGACAAACTTCTTCCGGAGGTTAAACAGCACAGGACTCCCCCTCTGGAGCCAGAAAGCTATGCTCCATGTAAGGAGCAGGGCTCCCCCAAAGTGAAACACAGCCACTCTTACCACAAGGTCCCGAGCTCCTCCGATACTAATGGCTGAATTCATATCGGAAAGCCAGCGTGACCGGCTCCTCCAAGAGAACCAACGGCTCAAAACAGCAACAATTTGTCGAGAGCCTACAATGCCTCGTTCTTCTTCTCCACATCACTATTTATTTAATTTTCCTCAGGTGGGCCGTTTACACTCAGCACCATGCTGATGTAATTTAGCTGGTGTTAAATTGGCCACCAGTTTTTAACCCATAACAAATATGATATTATGATGTAAATATATATATATATATATATATACTTTGTAAGGGTTGCATACACAGGTAGAATATAATTCATAAAAGGAACAGGATAAAAGAATCTCTAATTTCAGGAGAATAAGATTGTATTCTTTGAGGAGTACTATGGAAAAGTGCTGGCATTGTTTTGTTTTTATTAACTTTCCTGTTAGAGAAATAGATATTGGTTGTGTAATTATACATTAAACTATGCATATGTTTGTTTTTCTGCACTTGTGTCATATTGTACCATAAAAGAAAAAAACAATTCTGTGAGACACAAAATCTACCTCTTTTTTGAGATTGAGCACAGCGTGGGGACACTAGTGGCTATAAAGGTATTCAAAATTTATTCTTTTTAAATTGATGTTGTTCTCACATTTGCTCATTATAATATTACAAATTACATCTTTTATATATGGTGGGTATATAATTTTATATCTAGGAATTATTTTATAATTAAACTTTAAAGATCCAAACCTAGAAGAAAATCAAGTACACAGCATAGCCCATGGCATTAAAAAAAGCACTAAAAATAATTAACTGTTAGTCTAAATTGGTGATTAAAAAATCATTTGACTCTACAACAGGGGTCAGCAAAATATAGTCCATGGCCAAATCTGGCCACCATCTGCTAAGTAAATGGTGGTGAGACGGGAATGATTTCACATTTGAAACAGCGGGGAGCTGGGCAGGTTACAAGAAGAATAGTGTTATGACATTAAATTTGCATGAAGTTCAGTTTTAAGTGTTTACATAGAAAGCTTTATTCTAACACAGCTAAGCTCACGCTGCCCTCGCCTGTGGTCTCTAAAATGGTGGGAATGAGAGCGTGTGGTGTAGTCCACAAAGCCGAATTTCCCAACTGGTCTTTCACAGAAAAACGTAAGCCAGCTTGTTCTGACAAACACTCTTGCCTCCCCTGCTGCAGGCCAGTTGCCTGCTGTACGGAGGAGCCAGCTAAGGCAGTGGCTCCCCGACTCAGCTGTTTGAGGAAGAGCCCTCCTACCTCAGAGCAGCTGGCCTGGAGGGGAGGCAGCATCCTGTGCCACGGGGCCCGTGGTACCCGTCTGTTCCAGCCTCCGCTAACCGGGGCAGGCTCCTCCCAGAGCCCAGGATCCTCTCTGAAAGCTCCATAAACCTATTCCAGTCGAGAATTCAGCTTCATGGAGATTTAGCACAAGTTGAAAACTGGGGGAAAGACCGAGCGTCTCGTTTTTAATTCTAACTTCATGCCTTATCAGATATGCAACTACAAGGCATGTGCATTAATAATTATGGATTTCGGTCTCTTTGTCCACAAAACAGGATTAATAAGATCTGCTTCAAATAATTTTCCATGGGAATTAAGGATACTATGTGCAAAAATCTCTGCAAATAATAAGCATTCAATTAAAATAAGCTATTAATATTCATAAGTACCCATTCAAATGGTATTAGGGCAAAGGAGAAAAGATTCCAACTAAAATTACTACATATTAGTTCTAAGTCCTTAAAGAATTTTGGAACCAAGAAGTGATGTAAAAGTATAAATAATTAATTGAGAAAAACAGAGCCAGGAAATTCCTAATCAGCTCTTTCATCCTCTAAGGGATTTACCAGTGCCATTTCCAACTCACCTCTGAATTCAGTTGTATAGGGAACCTGCTAGCCACTTCGGCACCTCTTGCTCAAATATCTTCACTCATTTTACAATTTTCAGTCATCCTCATTGTGTCTAGGATACTACAGGTGACAGTGAAAGTCTCAGCAAGTTACCAAGGGAATAAAGTGGTCTTTGGAAACAGCCTTAGTGTGAAGACAATTCCTTTGTCAGTGACTGACCTGAATGAGCCATTCAAGAAAGACCATTTTGACCTGAAACATGAAAGACCAAAAGCCCATGTCATTACTTGTTTATTCATATTAAAAGCCTGATAATTAGGATAAAACATGAATATCTGAGAGTTAGAATGACTGTAATTAAGGCAACACTGAATTCAGTTTCCTTTCAAATTAACTAGGTAAAAAATTAGATTATTAATGTATTGAAACATGACATAGAAAATTATCCCTCTCACTAATTCTTGGTATCTTATGATAGGAATCCTATTTAAAGAGAGTAGAAGTAAGTCAGAAAATTATTAAAGCATTATTTCAAACAAAGCAGGACATCATGTAGAGAAAATTAAATTCCCTGTTCCTGTGGAGGTGGTAGATAAGGTGGATTTTGCAGATCTGGAAGAGTCATGCAGCCCTGGCCCTTGCACATGGTTAAGAGTCTCCTACCAAACTACAGTTTTGGTCAGGCTTGCTAAGTGCCTGTGAACTGAGTTCTGGCATCAAACCTACGGAGATGCTTCTACATCTGCTCTCCCTCAAAGGAGCCTAAAAGAACCACAGGCTTCCTTTGAAATTTTTTTTGTGTCTGATGGATCAAGGAAGAGCTGGTGAGCCTTATGGGGCCCACAGAGGTCTAAGGAAAAATAATATTTGGAACAACAAGAGCAATACTCAGCAGTTCCCCAGGGTTACCCTGTGCAAGATTCAGACAGGTTTTATTTCATTTAATCTATAAAACAACCCATGGTATCCTAAAACTGCTCCTGTTCATATGTGAGAAAACTGAAGCTTAGAGAAGTGAAGTGAATTCCTCAGGTTCCCACAGCCAGCAAACAATCATTTTAGATTGTTCCCCAAACACATGCTTTTTGTCTCTGCCCTATCCTTCGCCTTCTGGCTCTCATCATCAATTTTCCAGATACACAGTCAGTCTCTACCTTATCACAGGCGATGGTTTTATTTGGTAAATGCACCTTCAGTTCATCGTTGGATACTCTCACTCCAAGTTTGCCCTGTTTTGTTTCAGTGTGCCACACAATCTCTACCCATCAGCGTCTGTGACACTGTTGATTTCTGAGTTCTTGCAGAGCGTGGATGGGCCTTCTGGAATTTTCCTTCGCTACCAATTCACATCATGTCACACACCAAGAGATTAATCAAACAAGTTTTCTGTCCAACGTGGTGTCTTCACGCCATTTAGGAAATGGAGCATGTTTTAGGGACAAGAGAAAGATAATGAGCCTGTCTGTTGTCCAAGCGATGTAGAGTGGCTGTCTCCTGTGATGTCCCTTTGAACAAGCAGGAAATAGATGGCTTTTAATTCATTAGGGAGATCTCCTATGCCTACAAGTTCTGTCCAAGGCACCTGTAGTCCACACCTCAGATTGGTTCTGGCTTCATAACTTATTATGTGTGTAGCCTTGATCAAGTGCGCCAAGTGTTCTCCTATTTAAAAGAGTCCCGCTGTGATGTTATGTTTTGTTTTCTGGCTCAGTCTTGACCCATTAGACCACTGTGGCTGACCAGGCCTATTCTCTTCTTAGCACTGATGGTCCCATCAAGCCTTGGCCGCTTTCTGTATTTTGCCTGGTGTCTACACTAAACATCCGTCACTGGAGTGGTGATAGAGACATCTCACAGCTGGACTCAGCATCTCCCTGACCATCCCAAGAGCCCTGAAATTAGTCATTTCTGATTTCCCTGCCAAATATTCAGCTGCCTACAGAGATAGAGGCCCAGGAAGTTGGACTCGAGTCTTCTCTATACACAAATGGGCTGCATCTCTATGTTCACTGTCTAATGTCCAGTGAGGATATGAAATAAAGCCGTGAGAGGAGGCACACAAAGATGTCACTTCTTCTCTGGGCTTCAACTCTCCCCTGAACTTGCCTGACTCTACCTTCCAGAATTTTCCAAAAAGTAGAGATCCAAATATGGAACCTCATGCTTTGCACATGCCTGCCTCTTCTGCCTCCCTATTCAGGTGAAACTGGAAGAGCCCCTTCCTTCCTCATCAGTAGAGGTCACATCCATGTTGTGTCCTTCCCCAGAAGCGGTGTCACTTCACCCTTCCTGGAGGTATCAATCCCAAATGAAGAGCTGGAGGAACGGGTGGGAGAAGGGGGTAAAAATCATCATGAATTGGTTATTTTATTATTCTCATTTCATACTTTTTTCACTTATTAATTATGGCAGCCCAATGAAGTAAGCAGTGTCCTTTGCATTTCATAAAGAAACTAGAAAAACTAATTCTCCTGTCTCTGTCACATAGTAATTGACCACTATTCGTCTGACTACAAAGACCTTTTTTTTTCCACTCCACAACCCCACCGCACACTACGGAAGACACTTAACAGGGCCCAACGTGCCCTTCCATGTCTTGTTTCGGGTAATTAAGGCTTCACATAGGAATGAGCACTCGGTGGCCTCTAAGGTCTTTTTAAGGCCGAAATTCAATGGTTCTCCATTTCTGTTTCTCTGTTGTGTGGGTGCAGATTCCAGTGACTATTTTTTCTTTTTCATCTTCCCTTCAAAGAATGTCTGAAAAGCCTGAAGTAAGTGAATTGGGCCCCTTTAAAACTCTCTGAAGAACCCTACAATTGCATCATGGCAGTCACATAATAGTCATGAGAGGAGGTTTTCTCCATAATTCACTCAATGCACCAGAGCTGGACACGAGATACATAATTTATACAGGCAATTACACATCAATTGGTTATTAAAAGTGCCCTCATTGAGATGTACCGTATTGAGGACACAGAGATAAATCTGGTTCCCCAGGTAACCAGCTCCAGCTCACAGACAGAAGGCAAATTTTCTGAGTTTGGATTGGCCGCAACTTCTCTTGACCCTGCTGTTCTCCGCGCCTACCGCTTGGTGCTCTGCCTGCGCGTGGGTGGATGGAGACACGAGCAGCCAGGAAAAAAAAAACAAAAAAACACTGTAGGAAAAGCAGCCCTGTACTTTCCTTGGAGCTCTTTCCTCCTAGGAAAAATAATTATTTCCCTAATTAATGAGACATTCACCCGAGAACTCAATCATTCTTCACTTCATCCGTTTGAACAGTAAGTACTGACACTAACCGCGGCGCTAAGTACTGGAGGAGACCAGGGGAGAAACATGAGGCCATCTCTCCCTTTGAAGTGCTGGTTGTTTAGTGAGGGGAAACACAGGCAAACAAATAATTGCAAATATTTTGAAAAGTGCAGAAATACAAATGAAAATGTGATGGAGAGAGTCCTTTGTTCTCTCCGGGGCAGCTGGGAAAGACTTCCACATAAAACATCAGTGACTAGCACAGACCTATGATAATAATGACAGTTCACCAGAGAGTGAAAAGTCAGTCTACAAAAACAAACAAAGGAGGTATAAAGGCTCACTGTTTTCCATCTAATTAAGGATGTAATGCATATCTGGGGGAAACAATTCTACAAGACACTGTTGCTTTTATAACTCTGGTCAAAAAAAAAAAAGTTGAATAAGAGCTGAGTGATTCTCCTGTTCACAGTGTGAATTGGTCGTTGAGGAGGTTGTGTTGTTATTGTTGTCACTGTGGTTTCTTTAAATTTTATTTTGTTTTTAATTGACACATCGGAGCTACATATTTATGGAATACATTGTGATGTTTCAGCCGACGTGTACATTGTATAATGACCCAATGAGAGCGTTTAGCATATCCATTGCATCAAACGTCTACCACCTCTTTGTAAACATATATATATCAACATATATAATGTCTGCTTCTAGTCATTTTGAAATCTGTGGCATGAGATAGTTTCCTTTTTATTTTGTGTAAATACAAAAATTTTGTTTAGCGAGCCTAGAGCCAAACCAATGAACTCTTAAGCTCTCTGGGTAATTGTTTTGGAAATGGGACCAAGTCAACACCCAAGGAAAACCGGGCCAGTGTTAGACTATTCCCTCCCTGAGTTCTCTCTTTATGCCGAGCTGGTTCCTTAAGGCCCCTTTTACTCATCAGCTCCCAAGCAGTTTGCCTAATGTCATCTAGTCAGCTGTATCCTCAGAAGAGCCTCTGTTTTTCCAGTTGTGTTTAAGATTTGGGAAGATGCCCGGATACTGACAGTCCTTTGGCACCAGCTCCCAAGGAGCTTCCTTAGAAAAATGGAAAGAGTGACTCCAGAGACCAGGCACTGCCAAGGCTCAAAAATGCAGGCACCTCTGACTGCACCGTGCAACCATCACCTGGGTCTCTGTGGGGGCACATACCAGACTGTGGGGTGAATGTGTTGGAATAAAGAGGAACTTCCCTTGGTGAAGCTCAGCACGCAAAGCATAACAAAATGGCAGTGTTCACTGTACAATCCGTGAACAAAATATAGTAAACACTTCTGCTCAAAACATGTTATAAGGCACTCCTGGGAACACAGGTAGCTTTTATAACCTTATCAAGGAGAGGATACCATGAAAATAATGCAAAGAATAGCTGCAGTCATTTAATAATCAATTTCCTAGTTGCCCTGATAGATCTTCAATGGCCTCAAAGGCAATTTTTAGTGACGCTATCATTTCTTTAAGTACTCAGGAGTAAGAAATTGTCAAGAACTCACCAAAAAAAAAAAAATGTCATACTTAACTCTTATGAACTACTGCTATGAAAATATGTTACTTTGTAGATTATTCACCCCTTGATTTTATTGCTCATCAAAGCTAGAAGAAAGAAATTAACATTCATTGAGTGCTTGTTAGAGGACAGTCAACAAGCTAGATGTTTGTTGTATGTGTTATTTCATTTTAGCTGCCCAAACACCTGGAAAAGTTAATATTATTGGGATTCATGGAGATGTAGAAACTGAGTTTCAGGGGACATGAGCACCTTACCCAAGTACCCCTCCCACAGAGTGAGTGATACAGCTGGAATTACCCAGCCTGTCTCTTTCTCTGAGATGTTGTCATCTTCATAAGTGGCTTTCCTGGACAATGTCACCCAGCACAGTTAACCTAGGAAGGTAGAAAGATTTGCAGAGTCCACTGTATCCATCCCTGTGTATCTATTCTATGATGAGAACAAGGAGTGAAACACAGTTGGGCTTTTACACCAAATCACCAACTTAAAATGAAACTTTCCACAGATACCCGTTTGTGCACTGTCCTGTATCATGAATACTGCATGATACATTCTGGAGGCCTGGGTTAGAATGGCGAGAAGAACATTTAAAAATCTCCTATCCCCACTACTTCCATTTGAGAGTGGGAAGACCATCACAATATTACAAACATGATAAATAAGTAAATATTATAATGTAGTAAAAGATCAGAGTGTTATGGAAAAAGAAACAGCAGTGACATGGAAGCCAGTCACAGCTGTGGGTCTATGTCCGATAACCAGAATTGCTACATTTGATTGATTTAACTTCAAGAGAAAGGAAAGAAGTATGCATTTTAGTTAGCTTCTCACCTTTTTTCCCCTAAGGATGCATTTTTTCATGTTCACTATAGTAAATATAGCTCAAGGACCTTCTGATGACCTTTGTGAATTTGGAGGTTGGGAATCAATTGTTTATTGTCGCCTTTTTTCTCTATCCTAATTAGTCATCGAAACTTAAGTGCAAAAGAATTATAGGTGGAAACATGAAGAACCAAATGAATAAATAAATAAATAAATAAATGGGAACAAGAAAATGTGAAAATTCAAGGGTAGGTGGAACTTAAAGATGCCTTAAGTGAGCCCATTTCTGACTAAAACTCTGTCCTCTACTTCTGTGATCAGCACCATCACGAGAATGTCCGTATCTGTATGTAAGAGATGGTGCGAGGGTATTGATGCAAGACACTGCACCGATATGGTGCATTCAACCCGGATGGAGAGGTTACTGTTGAGCATGTTTACTCTCCACAAACAGATGCCCCAGTCACCTCATCCTTGAAATCCCTCATCTTTGAGAGCAGAGTTAGTTCTAGTCACTGAGCTATCACCCCAACATGGGGGCAGCTTAAAATGACCACGTGGCCCCATGGATCAGTTTTGTGCAGAGTTCTCGTGAGACACAGATCAGCCACCTTCTTGGTAGAGACAGACTCAGAGGACGTATCATGA
Organism: Hydrochoerus hydrochaeris; assembly: GCA_004027455.1. Classification (NCBI taxonomy): domain Eukaryota; kingdom Metazoa; phylum Chordata; class Mammalia; order Rodentia; family Hydrochaeridae; genus Hydrochoerus; species Hydrochoerus hydrochaeris. The sequence goes on along the minus strand of PVLA01000305.1, from coordinate 182,878 downwards.
GGAGATAATGAATCTGATGCGCCTCTGGACCCTAGACCTCTTCGTAGGAGCCAGGAAAGAAGGGGCTATGTGCTTCTCCTGGTAAGGGAAGAATTTGTTCCTCCCTCTAAACTCATCGTGCCTGGAAGACTCTGAGCGTCACACCTTCCGGAAGCAGGTCTTACCTCTGGAGTGTTCCTTTAAGGATACATAAGGAATATAGAATGAGATGTCAAAAACTACATTCCATATGAAAGGAGAGAAACCAGCTGACTTCCCCCTCTGACAATCTCCGTGGCTGCAAAGAGACCCGATTAACAGGAGAAGGTAAATCAGAATTATTCAGTCTTCTCCGCTATTTCCCCACGGCCATCCTCCAAGGGCTGTTTGTCACTAGGTGTTTTTGAAGCGCAGACTCCCCTGGGACTCAGATCCCTTTCCTCCCTCCTGTGCAAGGCGAAGCCTGCTAATCGCACTGGGGATACGACAGCCAACCCCACTAAAGCTGCTATTGCAGGAGGCCCAAGAGGACTGACTGCAGGGCGGGAGGGGGTGCTCACAGTGGCCCCTGTCTCAGCACCCGCTCCCCCTTCTCACGCCCCTTCCCTCCCGCCATGTGAATGAGGCTGGTTAGCAACAGCCATGTTTTAAACAAATCAAGCTCCTTCATCTGGAATTACTCACCATTACCCTTCATGTCCTTCATGACTTTCACAGGTTTTTCAAAGAGTCTCTCCTTAACAGACTCATCTGATCCTCCTTTTTCACCCTTTTCTATGGACCTTTCAATGTGCTCTCCCAGTGTCACATTTTCACAATATTCTCTTCTGATTTTTCTTGAGTCCTAAACCAATGAAGCAGGCTGCACAAACTCTCAGCGACTGGAAAGGCACCACCGTCGGAATGCAGAGCACGCTGCATTTTCTGCACAGTGCGGGCATGTGGAGTGCTCGCTCTCTGTGTATACTAGAGCAGAAGAATCATACAGCTAAATGGCTCTCGCAGATCATCTGAACACTGCCTTCAGGCAATTAAGATGGTGTATCCCTGTCATCTCAGCACCTAGAAAGCCGAGGCAGGAGGACAACAACAAAAACCAGCCACGCCAAAGAAACCCAAGACACAGTTCTCAAACAAATCTTGTCATATTTCCCTGTTTTCTATCTCACTGGTCTTCTTTGCATAAAACAGCACTGGTGGTAACAGATTCACCTGAATCCGGAAGAATCCTCGCTTTATGCCCACTGGCCCACTGGCCCTGAAATATATTAACAAATAGAAGCCTTGACCCATCTTTCTGTTGCCCAGCACAACCACTATCCGTGTGAGGAGGCCCCCTGGCCACCCAACAGGGTCACACGCTGCTCTGCAGGCTACAGCATCATTCTCCTCTCCGGGCTTCTCACCCTCGGTGCTCCCGGTGCTCCCGACTGCTTCTTCTCACCTCCAAGGTGCGACAAGGATAAAAGAAGACAGACCCGAAATAGGAAGGCAAGCTTGTTCACCTCCATCCTTTCCTGTCAAAGGCTGCCTTCTCACACCAGATAGGCTTGGGTAAATAAAACCATAGCCAGGGGTTTTGCTTTTTTGACCTTCATGCCTGAGCACCTAGCAGGAAAACTGCTATTAACTGCTGCCCGTAAATCTCTCTGAATGTGGCCTTCTGCTGAAGCCCTCACCCCAGTATGTAATTATTTCTTATGTCTCAAAGTTTCCTCTGACCATCGCCACCTCATCTTCCTCTTTCCCCTGCAAGGCTGCACTACTTGGAGAAATAAACCTTGTTTTGTGGGTGCAGGGGTTCTGATTAAGGCAACAGAGAATTCCAGCAGGGATATCAGCACTGCGGGCAAAAACATAAAAAGTAACATAGATTTCCAGGGGAACCACATGGAAAACTTGCCTATGTAAGACCCACAGCAGGTCAGGAAAGATGCGAGCTTGGCCTCCTGTTTGCGTCCTGTTTTATCCCTTACAGACCTGTTTTCCCTAATCTCCCCTTTTAATCACTCCCTCCAGTCTGGGCATGATTCGCACCCATGGGCAAGGGAGGGAGACTGAGGCTCGGAGATGCTAAGGGACCTGTTTAATGTTCCAGACTGCTAGACGGGACTCAGGGTTTGGTTTTGTCTTTGTTTTTCAAAAAGAGGGAAACAAAACAAAAACTAAGCAGTAGAAAATGGCAACTGAGGAGCAGTAAACCAAGAGTGCAGACCTGAACCGGGCCCGAGCCAGGTCGTGAAGCCAGAGCGGCTGCTGGAAGGGGATGAAGCCAGGACTCCGATTTCAGTCCTTGACCCCCACCTTACCCGCCCCACAGCCATCGGAGCTTCCTCTGACACTGCACAAACACTGCTTCTCCGGGGCAGTTTCTGCTCACTGCTGTCTGTGGCATCCCAGAGTTCTGGATCCCCCCCCCCTCCCCAGACCCTTGGGCCCGAGTGCCCGGCTGTCTCTACAATGATTCTGAGAATGGAAGGGGAAAGATCTCGTAGATGAATTTCCCCGCTTTTTAAATTGTCAATATATTGTCCATTGTCTAAAAATCCCTCAGCTCATATCCAGAGCCCCTTTCTACCCGCCCTCAGTCTACTCTTCAAGTCCGAGCATTTGAAAAGCAGGGAAAAGAACAGAAGAAAAAGACAGCAAGGAAAGAAGGAAGGTAGGACGGAGGGGAAAGGAAGGAAGGAAGAGGAACAAGAGAAAGAAGGGAAAATAACCCTGCAAAGCCCTCGCTGAGCAGGTGGCTCCAATCTCCGCTTCTGCTCTATTATCAGCGGACTTCACTCCAGGGATGATACACTCTGCAATTTGTATGGCAAAGTCACATTTTTTGAAACCAAACTGGTTATTACTGTGGAGGCTCCTGCCTCAAGCAACCATCTGAATGTTTTTCTCCCCGAAATCTGAGCATATTCATCGCACTGTGCCGCGTTCCTGGACTTGCAATTAATCACGGCTCCTTTCAGCCTTCGTTAATTAATACCAAGACCGGGGACCCAGTAGAAGTCCCAAATTTAATCTGTAGTGTTCTAAAATCATTATAATGTGCTAGGGGAAGAACCATTAGATCTTCAAGGATATTTAAAAAGAATTCTAGCAGTGCATTGCCAAGAATTCAAAGCACTAACGTGGTAGTCTTGGTGAAGGAGAAGCCCTGACACTCTTGTCTTCACTTTGGCGAGGTGGCATCTGTCCAGCAGGGGGAGCAAAAAACTGAACCCAAAGCACCGTGTTTTTAGACTTGAACAGACTTAATAACTGAAAGAGGGATAAAGAATCCCAAATGCAGGCCACCTGGCAGACTTTAGGACTAACGTAATCAACATAGCAGAGGGACAGATTCCCAGTGTAGTCCGGTCTGATAGAACTGGGGGAGAGTAATTATTTTATGTCTGTATTCTATACTTTCCCTAAGACACTAAATGGAGAGAGTCCCTGAGAATGATCTCCACTGCACAAGAAAGGGGAGGAGGTATTGTTAAAACAACATGATTCCAAGGGAATAAAAAAATAGTTCACCTGAAATTGCACCCGATGGTAGTGACTTGTCATTCTGGACCGTAAATTCTGCTCTTCCGTGCTTTGTTCTCTGGTACTGTGCCCCTCCTAAGCTGGAGAAGCACAGACATGCACATCTCTGTGTTTGGTGAATAGTTAATTCTTACAAATCAAACACAACTCAATCACCATTTAGCTATGATTTATATACATGCCACTTCCTGCCAGCTCCTTACCTGGAGATCAGCTGTTGAAGACTTTTGATTTTGAGATGAACGACAGGGGTATGTGTGTTCCCAGGTTATTACTAGAACAACCTGATACATTCTAGAAAAAAATAGAATTTATGCATAAATAAGTACTCAAGTGTAAAGAACGCTGAAGGAATGACTTTCTACAATGCTCAGCATCGTACACAGCTCTGCCGTTCTGTCTCTGATGGGACCTGCTGCCTTGCTTCCCTGCCACTTGCCCCACTTCGGCCACTCCAAACTTCCTTCATCCCCAGCACCTGGATTTGCAGGCGGCTGGAGCCTCACACAAAGCCTCCCTTTGTCCTGGCTGCCATACGCATTCTGCTCCTACCTCCAAGACGCCCTTTTACTCTGAAGCCTTCCCTGTCACCTGCAAGCATTCTTCCAGGACAATTGCACCTACTTTTGTGTTTAGGTATCTGTGACCTCACCACACTGCTGTCGGGAGCGGTTGCACCAGGAAATCAGTCACACATGAAGGGCTGGAGCAAAGTCATCAGGACGACCAAGAGCACGTGGGGCAAGCCAGGCGAACAAACTGCTCCAGCCCAGAAAACACCAAGCCCCAAGATAATCCAAGCAATGGGTTGCTAGGTAAAGGGGTGTCATGGGGCTTTATCTCGATAAATGTATAAATAACTCCCCCTACAGTGGATGAGCAGTTCCTTGCCTCCCATCTGGAGAGAGGGCTCCACCTGATCCCAGCTTTCTGTGTCTTCTTTGTTTCACCACCTTCTCTCCACCCTTCATGGTCCTCCATCTGGGAAGTTCGAGAGCCACATGGGTTGTGGCACACTGCTTTCTAAAGAATTTGTGTGTATTTTTCCTTACATATGCAGCCTTTGTGCAGTCCTGTATCACTTAATGGCTAGAGCAAGTTCTGAAAGATGAAAACAAGTCCTGGATGATTAGGTGATTTTGTCACTGTGTGAATATCATAGCGTGTATTTGTGCAAACTAAAGAGACACAGGTGAGAAACTCCACGTGTCCTCCTAACGCACATAAGAGATCCACACAGACATTGTGAGCCTGCTACATACTGTGCTCTAACAAACCTCCTGAATGTAGAAAAATCCTCTTCGGTAAAAAATAAGTAGTACAGTACCTGCATGAGCCAGTAGCACAGTAATTTATTAACATTAGCAAATATTATATATCATATAATCATATTGCCTTCGTTTTATGCCCCTCACAGAGCACTAGATTTGTTTATGCTGGTAGTGCCACAAACACATGGAGTACTGTGCTGGGCTACAGCGATATGAAGACGGTCACAGTGTCACTAGGTGAAATTTTTCAACTCCATTATAATCCTATGGGATGACTACTTTATATCCAATCTGTCACTGACCAAAAGATCATTATGTGGCTCAAGACTATAATACAGAATGATAGATAATAAACATATAAATAGTTATAAACATGTAAGTCTGCGCCTCCAGACTTTAAGCTTCCCAAGAGCGATGCCGCTGTCTTTTCCTGCTTTTATATACACAGCTCCTAGGCAGAGTCTTTTCCATGCTGGTGCTCAGTGCTTATTACTTGAATGAATCACTTGAATGAATAAGTGGAGGTCACTTGGGGTCTAGTCTTATTTCATAAAAGGAAACTAAAGCACTAGAAGGGCAAATTACTTGTCTAAAGTCACACAATTAATTATCAAACATATTTGGCATAATTCCAAGGCACAGAGCACTCGTTTCCTTAGGTAGATAGCCTCAGAAAAGTGTCTGCTCTTTAGAGCTGCAGAAGCTGCAAGAAACCACACAGTGACAAGGAAGACAGAACACAGCAGGACCGGAAATTAGGGATCTCTGAGTCACTGAGGAGTGGGCAATATGCAGAGCCACCATCAGAGCCCAGCGTCACCCACTTGGACGGGCAGCTCCAGGTAAGGGAAGGCCACATAGGCTGAAAGTGCCAGGTCACAGAGCTAAGGAGTCCCATCTGTGCTCATTCTATTCCTGCAAAGGAAGGAGGGCAATTTAGAGATTTAGATGGGAAAAAGTGTACAGCAAGGCACTAGAGAGAAGAGAGATTTCCACAAGCCAATGCCTGCAAATATTTCCCAGACAGGCTTGGTGGTAAAGGTGCAGGGAGTTCTCAGGGGAGCTGATGATCCCAGGGACACTGTCAAGGTTTCAAGGCAGCATTATATGATGTAGCCCAGTGTTGTTCTTGTCGGATCTTCCTTGTATACAGAAGCAGCGAAACACCCAGCTAGGTGCCCTTTTTTGATTTTTTAATAGTCAACAACTGTTTCTCAGTGTGGAGCCAACTCAGATAGGAACAGATCCTCAAGCTGTGAGTCACTGAAGTGTGATCCTTGCTGAAAGCTACACATTCTTGGAGGGATACACTTTGTTGTTGGAGGCTGTGGAAGGGAATCTCACTTCCACACAGCTTTGGGGAGTGGCAGATGCTGGGACTAGGGAATGAAAAAACGAATGTGTATTCCCTTGTGTGGCTTAGCGTTTCATAAATTTCTTCTTCAGCCTGTCCCCAAAGAACCTCTGCTTCAAGACGATAGGTTAAAACATAAATGCTAACTGAAAATGTCCTTTACTGTAGTCAAGTGACTTCCTTTGGGGCTTCCAGGAATTTTGGAACAGCAGGTAAATGTCCAAGGCTGACATCAAGTCGTGTTATGTAGACAGCTGCTGGGGAGTGGTCAGGAGAGGCACTGGGAAGGTGCACTGAAAATAGGCCACTATTGGGTATTAAGAGCAGTGTCTCTGCCGCGGCTTCCTGCTCCCCAGGTGGTCGTTAGACACTGACTGTGCCCTCAATTCTCACCTGTCTCTGAGTGCTTAATCCATGCTGCCTCCAGTGAGTGCTCTGCCCAGGACTCTCCTGCATGTTCTCATCCTGTCTCCTGTGTCCCTCTTCCCACCACTACCATGGGACAGTCTGTTTTTGCAGTTGAGGAAGACACATGATTCTAGACGTCTCCAAGACACTTGCTCACAGACCATGTTTATGCTCCCCATGTGTAATCTGCTCCAAGTTTTGTGCATGTGGAACATGGAAGTCCAGGGGCTATGTGTGTCTCCCTGGGTTTTGTCTGCCTCATAAAAACCTCTCCATGCCTAACTCTTCTCTGCTCGAAACTCTCTTCTAGAAACTATCTGCTCCCATGGCGAGCAGGGAGAAGGGAAAAGGAGGTATGAATGGAAAATAAAAATATGTGTAATTGTGTTTATAAAGTATAACTGTGCTACACTTCTTGGGATTAAACAAAAAAGGGAAAATGAAACAATGCTCCCTTGAAATAAAATAGACCCATACTCTGGGACTGGAGCTTCGGCAAGGGCCCCGGAAATCCCACCCTACAATCAGAGTTAACCGGCACCAGGCAGCTGGTGTAAAATTCGATCTGCCCAGGAGCCCCAGAAGTGGTCTGGGAGCCCCCATATGTCTTTCCTGCTAGGCAGAGACAAATACAGCACCTCGCATGCAAATGAGACAGGCCGCAAGGTCTCCAGATTTTACTTTTAGAAATCTCCGAATAAAATTTCACTGAAGTCTGTCTCTGAATGCTCAGCAAGGAGGTTCCTTCAAAGCAAGTGAGATGAGGGAGGCGAGAAGGGGTCAAGAGTGGGGGGAAAGGCTGTTGGGAGCCCAGGCCTCAGCAAAGGGCGTCTGAGAGCACAGCTGAGGAGGGCGACTGCGTTCTCATCATCACTGGCTCCCTCCCGATGTAAAGGCCTCATACAGATTCCACCTTCTCTTCTACGTTTCTTTATTCCTGGAGCCTCATGCAGTGTCAGAAGAAAAAGCAACCGCTGTGTCAAGAAAACAGCAAGCTGGAAGGGGAGAGAGCACAGAGCAGGCAGTTTTGGGGACATATTAAAGATTGCAGCACGCACTGGCCATGCCCAGTGTCGTCCTTTCAGTCTCTCAGCCCTCAGTCTCTCCTTGCCCTGCTGTCCCCTCCTCCTGCCCCAGTGGAAAGAAAGGTGGCCATAAAGTGTGGCCTGAGGGTTTCAGGAGGGCATGTCCACCTATGATGAAAGGGATCAGGAAGGCTCCGTCTCCTGTCACAGATCCTTTTTTACCTGCCAGCATCTGACCCTCGAGTGCCACTGCTTTGGGATGAGGCATTAGTCTCCATGGACCCGTGGTGAAATGCACATTGGTCCAGATAGGCATGGTCACCCAGGACACACACACACACACATCATGTCACATCACCTCATGTCTATATTATAAAAAAATTAATAAAACAGACATCCCCTGCTTGCTGGAATCTAAAAATCTTAAGAAAAACGCGAGTTTCTTTAAGCAATATATATTTGCGTTTGCCAAACATAGGCGTTATACTGTAAGAGTTTACTTGTTACAGTGAAAGGAGGTCTGCATTTAGAATTAAAAGACTTAAGTCTAAATTTCAGTTTTGCCACTTATTAATGGATACACTTGGACAACTTACTTTATCTCCCAGCACCCCTTAGAAGGGTAACTAGCAGGGAATCCACACTCAACATGTGCTTGCTCTTTTAGTAGTGCTATGATTACTAGTCTCATTGTTAGTATTTATTGTTTTTGCTGAGCAGACCCCCCATAGGGAAGCAGCACCCATGAGCCTCTCACCACCAGGAGCCAACCCAACATCTGCCGATGTCCAGAATATGCTCCTCACTGGCTTCTGAGAATCCAGACTTTTCCCCTCATATCTTGCCCAGTCTTTTTGAAATTATTTTTATAAAATAGAGAGCTCTTCTCATGTCATTGCCCTCTTCAAAAGCCACCCCAAGCTCCCTTACCCAGCAGGACAATTTCCATCTTGAATAGAGAGCTCTTGACAAAACAGTTATGTAATCTCCAAGTGGGAGGAGGAGGAACAGGGAGAAGATAGATCATAGCTAAATTTAGGTTTAAAACTTTTAAAACTTCCAATCTTTCTTATTAACAACTCTCTGTGACAGAAGAAGAGAATGAACTAAATAGATCCCGAAAGACTTTATGCAATGATTATTTATGCTACACCTAAGTAGGTGCCATATACTGGAAATACACCAATGAAAATGACTGAAGAAGTCCTGTTTTTACGGCACTTGTAGTTTTTTTGGAAGGAGAGGCAGAAGCAGACAGGCAGACAGTGCAGCCGTAAATGATTGCAAAGGTAATGCCCAGGGCTCGGAACATTTCTGAATGCAAAGATCCAGAACCCCCGGAACAGCAGGCAGTAATCCGAGTGGATATAAGCAATGAAATGCATTTGTCCTGTTTTCCCATTATTTTTGCCCTTTCTCCTACAGAACCAGTTATTTCTAAGATTTAGGATCTAATTCTGATTCTCTGAGGTACAGCTATACTCGTGTGTGTGTGTGTGTGTGTGTGTGTGTGTGTGTGTATTAGTGGAAATACATTTCTGAAAATTAGATGGCTAGCTAAACTGGTGCATCCTCGGTCCTTAAGGCATGATCCTATGGAGTTACTTTATCCCTGACTTTCTAAACTAGCAAAATTTCTCTCTCCTTCTCTTCAAATGGCCAGAAGTCTCTGCAACTGGCCACAGTTTCTTGAAAGTACCCTTCGTTCATCTCTGTTGAAAATTCTTTCCAAAGTGAAGTGATGCTTTTCATACTGTCAAAGACTTTAGCAACCTCCACTTGTAAGGAGAGTAGTAATAAACTACTCCTCTAGCTGGTGGCATCTAGAATTAACCCTGTCAACGTAAATAGTGTAGCTGTTATGCCTGGAGTATTGGCAGCTGCACATTAGCAAATTCTTTCCCCCAAGCCTTCCTCCCAGCCTGCTCTGTTGAGTCATTAATCTTATCATTGAATTTTTAACACTGAGTGTGTACCTAGATCTGCCCTTAGATGCTGGCCAGGTGAGCTGTTGGAAAGGCTCCTGAATTTCCCTGGACAGCTTTTAGTAATGTCATTGCAATTGTTGTTTTCACCATCTCAATTCCCTGTGTTGCATTGTACTTTACAAATTAGACCACTTATGGTAAGGTCTCCGGAGTCAGCCTGCCCTGCTGGGGCCTGGCACATCTTCCTGATGTCTGCTAGGGCTCTGCAATAAGCAGACCTGACTATCACTTCACTCCAACTTTGTAGAGGACGCTCAACTGCTGACCACTGCCCTTCATCCCAAGTGTTTGTCCAGTTTTCCTATCTATTCCTTAGCCCTATCTGTGGCTGTTAGGTCCTCAGATCAGAGCATGCCTTGCTTGTTGCTTTAAATGTCAAGATCTCCCCACTTATTAAAATTTTAAAAAATCAAAATAAACATTTCATGACCTGTCTTTGAGATTTTCAAAATTATTCACATTATACTTTTATAGTTTAATTTCACAATGCATGCACCCACTCATGATATAAATCCATTTGTATTAGTCAGGGTCTCACTAGAGAAAACCACTTACACATTGATATGAAAATGTGTAAGAAATGACAAAGTTGGCTTATGATGGTCGGCCACAGAGTTGGAAGAGGAAACGCACAGAGGTATCTGTGTGCTGCAGACCGAAGGATTCCATCCAAGGTCTGGAGCTCAGCCGGGTGTCCCATGCGAGTCCACAGCAGCAGGTCAATGGCTCTGTGACAGAAGACCAAAGGGTCTATGCTGGAAAGCTGAAGAGTCTACACTGGAAGCCAGGAGACAAGGTCCAAGCCAAAGGTGCAGACTGGAGCTTCTCCCAAGAATGGAATGTCTTGTCCTTCCTCCTTCCCTTTTACACCTCCAGGTGAGGAGCCACCCTAGGGTGGGTCTTCTACACCCTTGGTTGTAGAGTTGCTAAACCTATTTAGTTACGCTTCTAAATGTCTCAGGTTGACACAATCAGTCAAACACTACAACATTATTAACTGTTTTGGGAGTATCCTGGCAGCCAGCCCATCCAGCCCTTCCCTGAAGCCGTCTTTCTCTGACTGCCCTTACTTGCCTCCCTCCTGTTTTTATCTACCTGGGTAAGGAAGCATTATCATCCCATGAGTCTCTATATAAATCTAAACATTCCAATACCTTACCTAGTCCTGCCTACCAAGCCCTAAGTAATTGAGACAATGTGGAAAGAAGGTACATAGAGTATAGGGCCTGAATCTAGCTCCACCACAACCGAAGGACAAACCAACTTGACTCCATAGAGTTACTTTAGGTCATAAAGCATTGCAAACTAGCAAATCCTTCATCTGCTCTTTTTCCTTCTCCTCTCACATACTGCCAGGGCTCCATGGTGTATAATGACCCAGGATTATATTAAAGGCAAAACTTTGGAAGGTATTATACTTAAGATCATTTAATTAAATGTGTTTCATTTTATAATACAGGAGCATATAGATTAGGCAAAAATAAACTTTGGACAAATTATTTTCCACATTAAATGACACTGATACCTGAATGTTTCATTATATTAGCAACTGACATCTCTTTAGCCCAAACTCCTGAATGTAATTCTGTCCTGCATTAATCCAAGAAAGAAATTGGCAGTGATAGCCTAGATTTCTCTCATGAGAGAATGAACATCCCTGGGTGTGGCATTTGTGGTCCACATCACTGTCACCACACTTACCATGACCGTTTGTTATTGCAGACATTTTGCTGATGCCTGATGTTTTGTACGTTATTTTAATTTCTTGGAAGTCAGAGAACCTACATCTTACTTCCATTTGCCAGATGTCAGAGAGGCTGTAAAAAGTCCAACACAAACTAGCCATACAGCTGGTGATTTTGAAGGACTACTTCAAGTTGAATTAATGACCGATAGACTTTGGAGTCAGCATATCTACAGTTTGGTTTCACTGTGATCTTGTTGCTGAATAACTATACCACCCAGCAGTGCCCACTGTATTGAGTTGTTGTGAAGAAAAATAAGATGAGGTTTGTAACATAGAATTTTGGTGTACACCACATAGTAAGTGAGCTATTTTAATAGATTTTTTTTAAAAAAACTATGTGGAAAAAGAAAAATTCTTACCATTGACATTTATTTCCACTGCACTCTGAAGAGAATTCTGGTCTTGCCCTTTTTATTCTTTTATCCCAAGTTTTTCAAAAAGAATTGTGTTTTGACATAAGTCTTTTTGGCTCCTTTTAGTGAATTATAAGAAAGGAAAAAATGAAAGAAAAAATAACACAACCTAAGACTGGAGAAATCTAAACACAGCAACTGGGAGTGGTGAAAATTGATGGGGGAGAAAAGACACTCTGGGGATTATTTCTGTGATCCTTTCATCCCCTAGTACTTGTGAGTATGGCCAAGGGCTATATATTCCCTTTTGAAGGTCTTGTGTTATTTGGAAATTACTCCTTTGGCTGTTTTGAGACTAAAACCTATAGGTTATTTTACATACTAATATATATGACTAAGTGATAAATTCTACTAAATTCTTCAGTCTCCAAAATGTGATCAAGAATATATTTGAAATTGTATGCAACTGTTTTGTTTTGCTTTTTTTTTTTTTTGCAGTTGTTGTTTGTTTGTTTTTCCAGTACTGGAATCTCACAGATGCCAGGCAAGTGACCAGTCAGTGAGCCATACCTCTAGTCCCAGTAATGTACTGGAAAAGAAACAAACTAATGTTGGCTCTCAGAAACAAATGTATCTCTCTGGGCATTTAAACCCATAAAATAATGAGCCTCAGCTCCACCCAGAATTGCAGAGAATAATTTATTCTCTTGATGATTGGCAGGCACAAAAAGTATGTGTCCTCAGGATCTATACATTCTGAAAGTTCACCATTGGTAAGTTTCAATTCGTGTTTTGAACTCCTGTGTTTTTAATCTTTAAAAGTAAAACCTGCTGACTCCTGAACTATTGAGTGGGTTCTTCAGGGTATAAGAGGCATAGGATAGAGAAGGGTAGACCTCAGCACAGAAGAACTATAATTGAGTTTCTTGAGAATTTGTTTCATAATTATAAAATTTTCCCACCATCAAATGCATACTAAAATCTCAGGATTCTGTGAGATAAATTTGTTGTTGTTCATTTAGGCACAATATATTTATTGAGATATTCTTTACACTTGCGAAGTGCTGTAAGTATATGGTTACGATGAATCTTCTAAACAAGAGTATGTGCTATCAAATTACCATCCCCATTCTGGAGGCCAAAATGTGAGGTTCCCAAAAGAGTAGGAAGTTGATCAGCTAATAAGTGATAAGAGTGTATGACTACAGATCACAGGCTCTCACACACTCAGTGATCAGATGGTCATTGAGTATAACCACCAATGTGCTGCAGATTGTCTGCCGAGTTTCCTGCAGGACTCAACACTTCATTATGGTACTCAGAGAAAAATGAAAATGCTGACCATTCACTTATAAATTAAGAATTTCAAGATGGCAAAACAGACGTTTAAACCAAGCACAGGGAATCTGTATGACTACGTAGGTCTCACATGAATGAAGCCAGTTCTACTTTTCTGAATCATTTATCTAAAATTTATCCTATGAATTTAACAAGGTTCTTGCTAATGTTTAAATAAGAATACCAATGGCCCACATGGTAGAGGTATGCTCTTTATCTTGGTGCTGTTGGAAGATAGTGAAAACTTCAAGAGATAAACCAATGGGAGGTCTTCCAGTCACAGTGGACACACCCTTGAATGTCACATGGGGTCATGATCTCTTTGTCTTTCTCTAACTTCTGCTTTCTCTTCCTGTTTCTCTTTCTCTCTCCCTCTCTCTCTCTTTTTTTTTTCTTTTTTGCTCCTGGCTATGAATTGAGTGGTTTGACCACATCACATGTACTGTGCGATGATGAACTGGCTCACCCTGGGGACCAAAGCAAGAAGGCCAATGCGTCCTAGAGCAGAACCTCCAAACTGTGAGCCAAAATAAACCTTTCCTTTTTATACATGGAATAAATACCTTGTACCTTAATGATTTGTTATAATGACAGAAAGCTGACTAACACAATTCATGATTATAAAGTTTGAGTTCTTTTTCAATTCAATCTCTTTACTATTGTAGCGATTTCATCCACATCCTTATGTGAGAAGAAAAAGCACACAGAAAAACTGGACCTGGTCCTATCAGCCAAAGAACACCAGGCTTCCAGGTAAGCATTTTTCTTGAGTCTTACCAAAACAGGTCCTTAAACAAGCTTTAATTTAGGAGCAGTAAAGGTAAAATAAGAAAAACAAAACAAAAATAATGAGAAAAGGCAAAACACAGCATCTTTCTAACAAGGAGGATCACTCATTTTGGAATAAAAATGTTGGTCTTGGCTGCTTGCTCTGGCCTGCAGCCTGGACTGTGGTCCATGCACACCTGGCCTCTGACAGTTATTACCTTTGCTAAGATTTGGGTTTTAAGGATGGTGTGCAGTACTATATTCGTAATATGTTTGATTCACAAAGGTGCTGTATTTTGAGCAGAGCCATCCTGGCTGATAGAATATTGTGCCGATACGATGCATTCTCTCTATTGTATTTATTCATTTCTTTTCCAGGGTATATTCCCTGAGTACCACAAGCTGTGAAAGCTAGAAGCTCTTACAAAATTTAAGACAGACATATATTATCTCTAGCTGCCCACAACTATAAGCATTAAAGCTCTAGCTATAGCCACATCACAGGACTTTGTCCTGCTGGATTTATCAGAAGTCAGTTTAGTTACTGAATCATTTCCTCCTGGCCTCTGCTTTCCCAAAGCATTCCAGAGACTGCGAGTCTAGCTGGTCCAAAGAGTCCAAAGGCACGATTAGGGCATAAATCTTAATACAGAAAGCACCACTGAAATCAATAGGATTTGGCAGGTCCTACCATATATCAAAGAACTCCAAAAGCAGGAAAGAAGTGACTTTATACCATAGTTCATTTGTCTGTCACTCAAGTGACCCTCAGAGTCAGAAAGTATTGTTGCCTCATTCCTGAAGTGACCATATATCACGGGATTTTTAGGACAGTCTCAATTTCACAAATTCCCTTCTGTAGTCATCCCTGTAGGTGTACTTAGGCTTGTCTGATTATGTCCTGATTTGGGGGTTAAGGAAATATGTCTTCTCTGATTATTTCCACATCACGTCATAGTGAAATTGACCTGTATAACCTTGTGTGAGTTTTTTCAAGGAATCTTACCCAAAAAACATTGGGAATGCAGGGTAGCAACTAGGTCCATTATATTGTGTTTATTTTTCTTTCAGCCATAGACATATTTGTTAGTTTTAAATTTCCTGTTTTTAATTTTGTTTCAGAGTGACAAACTACCTTTGTGTATATTTATGGAGAAAATGTGATATTGTGATTATGTAGACAGTGTGGCATGATCAAATCAAAATAATTAACATATCAATCACCTCATTTGCCTACCATTTTATATGGTGAGACATTTGAAATTTTTTTCCTTTTAGTTATATTGAAACATATAGTACATTATTATCAAGTACAATCACGCTGCTTTGATCCTAAAACCTATTACTTCTCTCTATCCATAAACTTTGACCAACAACTTCTCCAGTCTTCCCTCCCCAACTCCACCACCTGCCTCCCCTAAAATCATCATATGGTCCCTTTCTGAGGCCATTTTTAGGGGAGCCCATTTTTATAATGACAGAAAGCTGACTAACACAATTCCTCATTACAAAGTTTGAGTTCTTTTTCAATTCAATCTCTTTACTATTGTAGTGATTGCATCCACATCAAGTGATATTTTGTCATATTTTTCCTTACATAATAGCCTACTGATTCCTCCATGTTGTCCCAAATGACAAAATCTCCCCCCATGTAAAGACACAATAATATTCCACTGTGCATGCAGTATACACCGCAGTCTTTATCTGTTCATGCACTGATGGACATTTACGTTTTCCATATTTGACTGTTATAAATCTTGAGGTTCATAACCAACAAATATGAGAGCATGGGAATACTTCAAATGCACTGATTATAGTTCCTTTCGATATATGCTCAGAAGTAAGATGACTAGTTCATATGGTAATTCTGTTCTTAGTTTTCTGAGGAACTTAGAAACCACTTTCCACAGTAGCGACACAGTTATTTATTCTCACCAGTAATTTGCCTTTGATTTCCATTCTCTGTGATACTAATTTTTCATCTTTGGTTAAAGTGATTCTAACACATTTTAAATACTATAGTGTATGTAAGCACAATAGTTAACACTAATTAAAGTAAAGATGTTGTAGTTAAGTTCTGAGACTTTTCCAATCAATTACTTGAGATAGGTGTCTTATAAATCATTTCCTCTGAAACTTCTGTTTAGGAAACAAGCAGGTCCAAAATATTTGGACTTATGATTTCTAAGTCTGCTTCAGCTCTAACAGAAGCCATACAAATCTCAAAATTGTGCTGAGTTCAAAGGAGTGGGGAGGTAAGGGGTGAGCACAGACAGGAATGCTTGGAGGGACACGTGGAGGGACATGAGGAGGGACACGTGGGGGAACACGTGGAGGAATATGTGGAGGAACACATGGAGGTTTGCAGACCCCACTGTCTGAGGGCCTCTTGTGCACATTTACCAACAATTCTAAAAAATAACTGTTCCTATTCCACTCGACTTGACTGAATCACTGAAGAAGTGACTAATGAAATGACTTATCAGTGAAGTGACTTGAAAAATCTACCATGAATTAATAGAAAACTCTTTGGTTTAGAGCTAGGAAGGTCCACATTCTAAACCTGCTTCTTCCACAAACTAACTTGGCCAGTCACTTGATCTGCCACTTCCACAACTATAAAATTATTTGTCATTAATATATAATCATTGTGCAGTCTCTTGTGCCCTCAACAAACTCGATGATGATGCTAAGAGAGATATATAATGTCTTTTAGGGAGTTCCAGCCCATTTCTCACCATAAAGACAGGGGAAAATGTGTTTCCTTTTTCTCGTTTGCATCCTCAGCTCTGAGCTCTGTCCCATTCCAACATACATTCTGATTGCCCCTGCCTGAGGTCCAAGAGCCATAAACAGCAGTTTCAGAGGAAAAAGTAATTCTCTCCTACTTGGTAGACAGGCCAAAAGGAAACACAGGCTTCATCTCAGATTAACCAGGGCTCACTGACTTGCCCATTAGAAAGCAAGACAGACAGGGTTCACATTCTCCCAGAATGCTTCCTACACTGTACTCCTATAAGAAGTGTTTACAGCTAAGGAAAGAGATAATTTAGTAACAGAAGGAAATCTCCAAAATATTCAAGAGTATCACCTAGCTCACACATCACTGGAAAGGTCCAACATATTCCAGCTTTGATCTCCACTTGCTGCAATCAGTAATTGGGAACTCCGTGGTTGTGAGAATCCAAGACTCATGAAAAGCACACAGCACCATATTATAATAGTCCCCTCACCCACAATGTCACTCTGTGGGTTCAGGTACCAAACATCAACCAAGATCCAAAGCTTAGTAATAATTTAATAATGGAAAATTCCAGAAATAAAAAATTTATGACAGTGTATTGCTATTATTTTTCTATTTCCTTCTTAGTATTATTATTAATTTCCTACTATACCTAACTGATAAATTCAATGTCTGTTGTCGCTATGTATGTGTAGGGAAACGTGTTTAGGGTTTGACAGTATCTACCGTTTCAGGCATTCCTTGGGGTCTTGAAACATATGCCCTATGGATAAGAGACAGGAAGACTATGGTATCACTAAGTTGGCAGAACTCAATTCCCTCATCCTTTTCAATACTATTAAGGAAATACGCTTCCAACAAATATTCTTGGGTATCTGTACTCCGACTCCTCAGGGAATTCTTGTTCTTACTCATGAGTGACAGAGTCAGCTAGACAAATGCAGATGCTCAAAAATTGAATGTGAAGCAAAAGATCTTTTTCTCTATGGTCATCTGCTAACATGATGGGCTATGGGATTATTTATCAAATTTCTGATGGTTAAGTGTCACATTTTATACAATGGAAGGACCATGCTCATGTAGGAATGGCAACTAAATATAAAATGTCCTCCAGACACCCTTGGGTGCTTCTGACTTCTTCATGTGATTCTGAGGTTGCACAACTAGCCGAGACGTAAAGCTGTGTTTCTCAAGTATCGCTGCACACATAAATCTCTCCGGAGGCCTAATGCAGTGGAGATTCTGTTGTGGTGGCTCTGACTGGGGACTTGGACGCTGCATGTCCAGCAAACACTGAAATGATGCTGACGTGGTGCTCTACAAACGACATTCCGATGAAGAGGGCCCTAAGAGGCTCAGTGATTATCTAACCATTACCATTGTAATTAGGGGTTTCAATATGTGGGCTGCATAGACTGCTTGTGTTCAAATCCATGATCGTTCCCTCAAGAGCAATGCGAGCGTGAACGGCTACAATCAGTCTCAGCTGCGAACAAGACCTCTGGAGATGATGCTTGAATTGAACCTGAAGTTTGAATCACAGTTTGCCTGGCTGTGTCCAATGAATGAAAAGTCCCTCAGCCGCCAAATTCAGTAACTAAAAGGCCGAGTCTTCACCTCCTTATGCTTCTCTGGCCCTTTCCTCGTTTTGTTAGAAGGAACACATGAGTTTTTTTATGTGCAATACATGAACCACTGCCTGAGTCACAGTCAGGTCTTTAAATGCTGGTTTTTATTATTCTGAGAGCAGACTTTTAAACTTGCACTGAAATAGAGGAGATACTTTATGGTGAGCTGTCTGGAGACCATGGTTGAAGAATACATGTTTATTTATGCTGCTTTATTCAGGAAATGATTTAAGGCAGCTGGTTGCTAATTGCTTTCCTCAAGTATCCATATCCATAACAGCTGGCATGAATACAAATATATAAATATAGAGCAGAAAATAACGAGGGTTGCGTACATTCCAAAAGTGGGATGTTACCCCGAGTAAAGGTTAAATCCGTAATATTGTTGACTGGCTAATCTTAAAGTCAAATGTATTAATTCAGGTGTTACCTCATTGCATTCATCTCATTTTCTGAAATTTCATCTTCTTCAGATTCCAGCTGAAGTTTGTGATTTGATACTGAGTTTGATTTCAGGATAATCTGAGAAATAGCCTGTGTGTGTTTTCTGTTCCAGTTACTTAATTTTCTTATTATTAAGATCAAATGAAGAATGTTGGCAAGATTCCACTACACAGTTAATTACAAAGGACCCCTGTGGGGTGAAATGCTAAACAGAGGATCTAAAGCCTCTGAAACATATTGCATTGGGTGGGGGGGTGAGGGTGTGTGCGGAAGAATCTAGGTTGTCTATGAGAATATGTGAAAATGGACAAATTTCTGAGTAAGCAAAACGTTGTAACTGTGACTTTCTTAAACAAATACATAATGTATTTGAGGCAGCAGGACCTGGAGCCTAAAGCATAAGTCTTGGGAGCACCGAATGCCTTTACCAACACTGAATACTGATCTAAGACGTGGTTACTTTCAAATCATTTCACCTCTTTTGTTCCTCATGCCAAAGGAAGGATTAAAGATGTCTGTTTCACCTCAGCCAAGTAATTAGTTTTGGTTTATAAATGGCTGCAAAGGATCATTGCCTAAAAATATATATGAAGAAGGGCTGTTTACCCAGCATACATGCCCCAGTTGGAACACAAGTAAGTCACAGAGAGAACTGATGACAGATATTACAATACAAAACAGTTACTCTAGGAGCAGGGAGGGGTGGTGATCTGCGAAAGATGAAGAATAGCTTAAGCACATGCTTAATATAAATGCATGATTTTTCAATTAATGCTATGTAGGGTCCAGAAACTTGAGTGTGCTATTGCGTAGGGTGCATTAACCCAATAGAGGAATGTAGACAGTTGCCAGTCATCTGAGCAATCAGTCCCTCAGCAAAATTTCACTGAGAAACAGCCATGGGCTAAGCAGAAACACCAAATAAAACTAGAAATGTAGCATCCTTTACTTCAAGAAGCGCAGCATTCGGGAAGAGAGAGGTATGTAAGATCACGATCCCAGTAGGCGATCGTGAGTGTTACGGCCCCCCACGTACACAAAGGTGCCATAAGAGCGAGGGAGAGAAGCCCCTGACTCAGACTGGGAATTGAGAACCTTATCTCTGGAAATGATGCTTGGATTGAACCTGAAGGGTGAGTCACAGTTTGCCTGACTGTCTTCAAAGAATGAAAACTCTCTCAGTAACTAAAAGGCTGAGGCCCCGCTTCCCTATGCTTCTAAATGTTTGTGTGTTTACTCACCAGGAAGGGAGGTTTTGATTTGACTGAAAACTGTTCTGGATGGAACATGGACGGTGGTAACAGCATTAGAAATTCTCAGATGTATCCAAGATATAAATTTTGCAGAGCTCGCTCTGGGGCTCCTGTGTGTACTTTTGCTGCAATTAAAGGAGCTCCGAATCGTCCTCTTGCACAATGGTCATATTTCTGAGTCTAACTGAAAAAGAATTCTAAGGTCTGTGGCTAAAGTCTTTTTAAGAGCTACTGAAAACTGCCCAGAAAAATGTTGCCTTAATGAAAAGGTGCGCCGTCTAATCAGCACTAGATTCTCCCCTCCTAGTTTGGCCCACATCAGAGACCTCCTGATTCTCCTTTACTGCCTAGGACTGTGATAGTAATTTTGCTATTGGCAAATGACAACCACGTAATGCTCTACGCCTCTGAGACAGAACATGTGCTTTGGTGAGTGGACTCAGTTTTGTCTCAAAGAAAAGGGAATGATTGGGTAGTTTTTTGAGGAAGGTGGCTGAAGTCTCTGAGGTAAACCCAGCAGGGGTTCCAGAGGCAGCATGGCCTGGGGCTTCTTCCTACACCCCATCAGTGCAGAAGGGGTGCAAGGCCTGGAGCTCTGCATCTTCCAGACTTGGCTGCCCATAGGTCTCCCTAGTCTTGGTTATGTGCTATTCGGGAGAGAAGAGTAAGGCCTAGAGGGCAGGAAGCACAAAACACATGAGTAGGAGAATTTCCTCCGGAGGAAAAAAGATGTTTCAGGAAACTGAGAAGCTGCCTCCATACCTAAAACACCATGGGACAAAAATGTAAATATTGACTATTACTTGTAATGCTAGAAAAGTATCCTTCTTAGGAAGAACAAAAGCGATAAAGAAAGTGATAAAGAAAAAGAGAAAAGAAGAAAGGAGAGAGAAAGAGAGAGACAGACAGACAGACAGACAGAAGCAGAGACAGAGACGGAGACAGAGAGAAACAAAGACATAACTTTCCCTACTGAATTGCTTTTACTTAACAGGTTAGGTCAGTTTCAACTAGGTCACAAGGATATGTGTATCTTCAGAATAAAGTCTTTAATAGGCTGATGGATATGAAAAAATAAATTACTGTGGCAAAATGTAATAAACGTTAAAGGGAAAATGATGAGGTAATATAACTACATTGATTTAACTAGGATGATATAGAGGAATTGTCTGTTTTATAGGTTTCTAGATGTCTATTAGTGGCTCTGTATTAAGGAACAGGGCTGTTCTCTTGATATACTTAAGAGCTGTCAGTAATTCCTATTTCACAGTCCACTGCCTCAATGCAGAAAGTGTGTTCCAGCCCTTGGTGACCCCATCCAGGAGGCGCTGGAGGGTGACCAGCTGCCAATGGTTTGCGTTCATGCAGCTCTCGGCTGTGCATCTGTATTATTCAAAATCGGGCTGTGTTTCAGAGGAGCCAATCACTTCACTCTCCTCCTCGCTGCCCTCCCACCTTGCCGGACTGCAGGGTCATTTGTTTTAATCACTCGGCATCAGGCTCATTATGTCCCAATCTTTTCTGGAAAGAGTAGCCTTCTTGGTGGGGGAAATGGTAATTGAGGACCTTTAGAGAGCAGGCACCATGCCAGTCCTTTGGGGCACATGTACCCCAGAGATAGAGCACCTTCTCAGGATAAAGCAAGGAGCAAGGGCTTTAGGCAGAGTGGCATTTCTCCACTATGACAATGTCACTGACCTACAAAAAGTATCCCATGGTTCCCCCATGGCCCCCTGAATTAAGCCCAAATTATTATGAGATAAAAGGCAGGGAATATTCCTTTCTGCTCACTGACAAGGTACCACACACTGTGATGAACATTTTCCAGTGCCAACTCCTTCAACAGCACATTAATGCTCTTTAACTAGGATGGTCTCGCCGACTCTCCACATCAGAGACCCAACCTAATGATGTTTTTTTCCTTTACATCCAAGTCTCTTTAATAATATTTTTTTACTCCTTCTTCTTCCTGTAGCAGATTCTACTTGACTTCTTTTCGAGTGTTTATGTCAGGATGTGGCCCTGGAAGTGTCTAGATTGGCTCTGAAGCATCACTGTGTGTGACCTGCTCCAGGCACACAGCTTTTCTAAGCTCTGGTGACATTCTCAGCAAAGGTGAGGCTGCTAGTGGAAGCCAGTGGTTCTCGCTGAACCCTGCAGGAACATTTAGCAGCCTCTGGTGCTACTTTCACTGTATGAATCATGGGGGTGGGTGCTAGTGTTATCTGGTAAGGAGAACCAAGATGCTGGTACAGAAATAAAGAGTGAAAGTTTAAATTAAAAAATATATATATTAAAGTGGAAGATATACTGCTACAAATCCCCCTCAGAATACTTCACCTCTGTGATACTTTATTCCTAAAGGTCCTTTCACAGCCTCATGAGCTTCTAGGAGGTGACTGGAACATGGAGGTATGATCTTCATCAGTAGATTAGTCCTGGAAGAGTACATCTCCTCCCCCTTCCTTGGATGATTTTGCTTTCTGGCTGTCATGCCATGAGCAAGCTTCCTTCTTTGACATTCCGCACTGCTTTGGAACCATCTGACTATGGACTGAAATCTCTACAAACTGTAAGGCAAAACAAACCTTCCTTCCTAGGGAGTGGGAGTCAGCTATCCTGTGGCAATGGTGAGAAAGTAGCTAAGATAAATTTCTGCACTAGAGAAGTGAGGTTTTTGCTGTGATGCTACCTAACCACAAGGTTAAGAAGCCTTTGCAACTGGCCTGAGGGAGGAACTTGAAAATGTTTGGAGATGCTGGCTAGAGAAGGGGTCTTAGAATGCTCCCAGGCAAGCTTGTTGGAAGATTCTAGTTAGAACTCAAAAGCCCAGAATGTTGACAGTAATGCAGCCAATCAATGACCGGGTGAAGAGGTTTCAGCTGACTCCATTGGTAATTGGACTTTAGGCCATGTGTGTCTAGAACATTTGTCTGTATTTTGCTCAAGTCCAGAGATTTTATAGAAAACTGGAATGAAGGTGTGTGGACTAATTAATCTCATAAGGAAATTTCGGGGCAACCAAAGATCCAGGTTGTGGCCTGGGTACCACTGGGAGCTTTTAGCTAGCTCTACATTGAGAACCAAGAGCAATCAACCCCCCACAATGATTTAAAACGTTTTGCATTTCTCCAGAAAGGAAACTCTATTAAAGTTGGGACCTGCAAAGATGGAGCAGAGGAGAATTTGGCTGCTGAAAAGATGAATATTAAAAACAAGCCCAGTGCTTTGGAGCATGACAACAGAAAAAATGTCTTCAGGGACTATGAGGAACCAGCAAGTCTTCACCCTTTACAGCCTCAAAACTGCAAAACCAAAAGACTTTGTTTTGGGAAGACAACCCGGGCTACCATGCACTAGGATGACAACAGCCTGTGGGATGGGAATTGATTTCCTAAAATTCAGTTCAGCGTGTTCAGCCACCCAGGCACTTAAGAGACCTCTGTAAGCACCGCCAGTGTGCAGAAGGGCTCAGCTACTGCTCCAGCTGGTGACAGACCTCAGTGTGATCCACAGGAGGCTGGCTTTAGGGGCACACAGAATGCGAAAGTCCTGCAGTCAGGCAGGTTTCCGCCCAGATTTCACAAGACGGTCTGGGAAGCCCCCCTGTGAGGGCAGTTTGCGTAGCTATGAGTGTGAAAGCAAAAGTGCAGCAGAGACTCCATGGTGTTAGAAAAAAAAATGGGAATATGGAAGTCTGAGGAAAGCTGGGAGGAATCAGTAAAAATGGCCCAAGAGAGTGGCCACAATGGCTTCAGTCTCAGGCTGTGCCAAAGGGATAAGCCCACCTAAGCCCTCAGGAGTTCACGTCTCACCAGATTGTCCCAGGTGCTTGACATGGAAATAGGGGATTTAATGTTTGACCTACTGGATTTGAGTCTTGCTTTAACCCCATACCTTCCTATCTCCTTATTTCTGTCTTGTGGAATAAGAATGTTTATCCTATGTTACTGTAGGTTGCAAGTATTTTAACTTTCTTTTTTGTTATTATAGGGGCTCCCAACTAAGAGTTTGCCTTAAGTCTCAGAGAAAATTTTGGAAGTGGACTTTTAGTAATGCTGAACCTGGACTACATTAAACTCTTAGAGATAAAATAAATGCATTTTGCATAGAGGAATATGCATGAGTCTTTTGCAAGCCAGGAATAGCTACTATGGTTTATATCTAGATGTCCTCCCAAAGTCTGATGAGCTCATAGCTGGGGCTTCTGAGAGGTGATTGTGTGACAGGGGTGTGATAGCTGTCAGTGCATTAGTTCTGAAAGGGTTATCTCCCTGGGTGGCTCTTTTCTTCCTGACTGCCATACCACAAGCAAGTCTCCTTTGTGATTCTCTTCTGCCATTCCACCCTGCCCTGGAGCCAGCTGACTATGAATGGAAACCTCCACAAACTGCGAGCCAAAACAGAACTTAACTGCTCTAAGAGGTGGGTGCCAGCAACAAGAAAATAACTAATACACACTCGCTTTGAATATGCTTATCCCATCACTCATGCCACTTTCTGAGGTAGTTCTGGAAGTGTTCTTCTGAGTATCTTTTCAGGATATGATAAAAACTATGGTGAATTCCACTTCTGTGTACTATCAAATGCAACAACAGACTCATGAAAACATTATAGTGTGGTCCTTGTCCACCTTATTCACCAGACCTGGCACCACACAACTTCTGGATTTTCCCCAAAGTCACAGTGACCACAACAGGCTTTGATTTGATTCAGGACTTCAAGGCAACTAAAGATATTCATGAGAGAGGACTTGCAGAACAGCTTCAGAACTGGCAAGAACAATGAGATAAGTGTATTCAACTCATGGCCATATGTCTTTTACTGCATTAGATTGACTTAATTTAAACACTGAGCATATTTTTGTCACACCTCAAAACATCCTGTGATGCACAGAGCAGGTCCCTAGAAAAGTGATCAATCAGCCCCAAATGTCAGTAGAGCTGAGCCTGAAAAAACAAAACCAAGGTCATCATAAGGCCTTTTCCTGTCCTCTTCCATGCTGTCATGTACAGCCAACTTCTAATCTCACATACTTGGGCCAGTATAAACTGCTTTCTGTCCCAACTTCATCCCAAATGTACACTGCCTGCCCAATACTCCTCACTCCACTGCAGAGACACCACTGTTCTGAAAACCATTCCTCAAGGAAAGGAGACTCCTTCCTGTCCCACATGGCCATCAGATTCGCATGGCCTTGGAATCCAAGCAAGGATTTCTATAGTCAAGTAAGCTGGCTTTTCAATTTTTATCTTCTTTTACTATTAATGAGGGCCATCATTTATTAAATTCTCATTATCTGTGTGACAGCGTTTTGTGAGATTTATTTTTAAAGCTTTATCATTTAATCTTTACACAGCCCAGCAAGATAAATAGTATCTCAGTTGTAAAACCTGAAAACTGAAACTCGGAGATATGATAGCATGCACGCAACACAACCTTCCACTCCTTGAATGCGTTATTTAATGTTTAGTGTGAGTAAGAGGACAACCCAGGATTTGAAATAGATGTCTGACACCAAACTGATGTAAGGTCTTCCCACTTTACAGTAGAAATCTGTATTTTTACAATGGCTAGAACCTCTTTCAACTACTGAAAATAAGTCCACATTCAAAGCGATTGCTAGAGACAGTTTAGTAAAGCTGGCTAGGTAAGTACTATCAGCAACCCACAGTCCTCAGCGGTTACCGGCCTGAGACATGGAAAAGTTTCTACAGGTCTGAGACATATGTAAAAGGTCTCTTTGGGCCCTTTCCTAGAGGAAGAAGTCATAGAAAACTCTTCCATGATTGCAGCAGACTAACTATGAGGACTGCTAAACAACCTGCAGTCACCAGAGGTGAGGCGACAATGGCAAACTCTGTTAGTCATCTATTACTGCATAAATAATTATTTCAGAATTTGTGTGTCAGTCACGCTTTCTGTGCCTGGGGAATTTGCTAGCAGCTTGGCTGGAAGGCGGCCGTCACCCTGCCTGCCTAGAGCTGCAGGAGGCTGACTCACAGGGCTGGCAGGCTGGCGCCAGGTGTGGACAGGAGGCCCCAGTGTTTTGTTACGTGGGTCCCCCCCACCGAAGCTGCTCCATATCCTCAGGGCACAGCAGCCCACGTGCTCTGAGGGGAGTTACCAAGAGAAACTAGCAGAGCCTGCATCATTTTTTTCTCACCTAGTCTCACATCGTTCTGCTGAATGAAGAAGCCAGCCCTGCTCAGTGTGGGAGAGGAATACACAAAGGCCCAGATCCCGGGGCAGAATTATTTAAAGGCGGTGTCTGCCAAAGCTCAGTCACAGAAAAGATTCCCTAGCCTGAGGGCATGCTGCTATGTGAGACCGGGGAACAAGGGTGCTTCAAATTTTGGCAGTTTGAGTGTCTGGACAGATTCAGAGAAAGACACAAAGCTTACATTCCCTATCCATTGTGGCTGGTCATAAAGATCCCTGGAGCGGCTTGGCATGTGGTAACCCCAGCACCCTGGGAGGCTGAGTCAGGAGGATTGCAAATCTGAGCCCAGCTCAGATAATTTAGTGACTTTGTTAGACCCTGCCTGCTTCCAAATAAAAAAGGGCTAGGGACATAGTTCAGGCCCAGGTCCACTCTTCAGTAAAATAAATAAATAAATAAATAAATAAATAAATAAATAAATGTCTCCGAAGGTAAGTAGGTACTTAAAGAAGAGGAAAGAGTGTGCAAATGGAACAAAAGTAATGGATTCATTAACAGAGGGGGGGAAAGTGCTGTTTTTTTTTTTTCCTGGAGATATCTCAAATGGCTTTCTTAATATGCATGCCCCTGATAGAAGACTTTGAAGCTACCAGCCAGCTTTTCACAAGACAGAAAGCAAGAGGGTCTAACCTAAGAAAACCAAGTAGAGAGACTCATCCTGAAAGAGAGTTCATTGTTGTATTGAGAGAGAGAAACAGAAGTAACTCTCTCCTTGTAAGATAATAGATTTTGTAGGGTCTCAGGAAAGTTGAGAACCTGACACCAACATACACACATTGATTGGTCTCCTATGCCTACCATGAAAAAGAAAGCATCCAAACCCTGCTTGGTTCAAGAGCACAGCCTGCTCTCATGAACAGGCGGCCAGCGGAGTTCACTACCAGCATAATGCTGCCCACCTGTGTCCACACCATTTCTTCTATTAATTAAACCCCGCAATGTAACCGTGTATCAGAAACACTTTTCAGAAGATCCAAAAACCCTCGTTAAGGAGTATTGTGCTGCTTGTGACATCTCATGAAATTTATTATCATGGGAAAACAGGGAGAAAATAAACTGGAAAACATATTATAATTAGTATATAAGACCGTGGTTAAAATACATTGTAAAAATCATGACGGCCATCAGAGTGACCCAGGTCAAGCCGAGGTAATATAACTGCATTACTAATAGGAGCTCTGCAGCCAGAATCCTGGGGAGTGAATTATAATCCTGTAGCTCACTAGCTTCGTAGCTTGCTCTTATTTTAATTTACCTGTGCTTTTATCTCTGTATTTAAAGCAGAACATTAATAGTACCAACCTCAAAGGCTACTGAGGTCTGTAAAAGGGATGCGACCTCAAAGTGTTTTAAGGAGGATCAGACACATAAAGGCAGGTGTCACATGGAGCTGTCTGGTCAATAATGAGCCAAAGATAGGACAATGGTTCCATAAGATGACAAGCAAATGGAAACAGCCCTGCCACAGCCTTGGAACATAGCGGAATGCGTTGCTCAAATGTTTGTGAAGATGTTGGTGGAGGCAAACTGGTGAGTTTGCAATCTGTCGGTTGCAAAAATGTGTAGCACACATAATTACGAATAGTGCGAAGTAAGGGATGCTGATAATAAGCAACCGTTCCTGGTTTATGTATTTCTGATATGATATGATATGATATGATTATCAGTCTTTCAGAGTATGGCCCTACTATTTATACAAAATGTTTGCCATAGAACAGAGTCCTGTGCAGTGTTACTCCAGCAGCCGTCTTGTGCCCCTTGTTTACTGTCCCGTGAGTGCATTTTCTTCCCTTGTGCTTGGTTCTGTCTTGTGCTATTTCACTTGTCACATCCCTAGGACAGCATGTATTCACCATGGAATCAGTCTGTGCAGCAGGTAAGGCTGACGGTCTCCTGCTGGAAGAAGAAATCACTAAAAGATCTTTCTCGGACTACATTTCCATGTTTAGACAACACATGATCATAACATGTTTTTGATAGATGTAAGATGCCATTAGAGGTACTTCAGGTTATTCAGAAAGTATCATGTGTTTTAACGTTGGCTTTGCTGCAAGTGTTCTAGCATGATATCCATGCTTTTACTGCTGAGGGTGGATGTTTTAATGCAAGTGTTGGCCTAGAGCAGCAATCCTGATGTTTGGAAAAATACTCTGTTCTAGTTTATCAAAGTCACTCGGTTCCACTCCTGTTGCTTGCATGGCTAAAATGAAGTTATCTGGAAGAGGAATTTTTTTTTTTTTTTTTTTTTTGGCTAAAACTGCAAAAACCTATCCTAGGGCAGACTGAGGAATGTTGAAATGGCCATTTATACAAACTGCACCATTCCTGAGAAACCAGAAGAACTAGAAGCCCTGCTTTCAGGCTCCTTTTAACAACCTAAAGAAGCGGACTCTGTGCTTCTCACCCCTTATGATTGGCCCAGTCTCTGGGTACAGAGCTCTTCCTGGCCAGACCCACCGGAACCCATCACTGAGGCTTTTCTAAGATAAACCAGGCCCGTGTGTCTGTCAGGAGCAAGGTATTTGGTGTCACTTGTGAAAAAAACCAAGAGGAGTGTCTCACTGCTTGCTTTGCGATGTCTTTAGCAGATTGAGTTATAACGCTGAGAAAACAGAGCTGTATCAACTCGCTCTGCACACCCTGAGCTTCCAGCCGGTCTCAGGCCTCAATGTTAATGGATTTTCCACTCCAAGTGTTCTTACCGGAGTGACTGGAAGTTAAACCGATGAAAGCAAAGTAGCAATTACGCCTCAGACATGTTCTTGTGGGCAGTGATTGGTCTCCAGTACAGCTCTTTCTCTCTCTCTCTGTCTTTCTTTCTTTCTTTTTTTTCTTTTTTGACTTTTATTTGCCAGTTACCTATATCTTGCTAGAGAATGTAGTGATACTAAATAAAGATATTACAACAAAAGAAAGAACCCCTGGGATTTTGAAGACTTATTTTTTCACTGAACAGCTCAGATCCAAACCACGCCCTTGAATGGCCTCACCTGAGTGGCCTTGGGACCATCTCCAGCCCCAAGCCACGAAGTCTCCTTCCCATCATGGAAGGCTCACTGCCACCTGTCACTTCCCACTCTCCACATAAGTAAACCAGTTCTCTCAGCTCAGATGTGATTACCTAGTGTTACTTAAGCTCCGTCCATGCCCCAGGACAATAGATTTTAACCAATATGCAGACCAAAGACCCCTGGACTTTTGCAAACTAACAACTCCTGAGCCTTTCTTTCCCATGCCCGAAATACACTAGCTGATAGACCCCAGGTCCAGGTACATGCACTGCATGAAGAGAGTGTCTGGGGCTTCTGTGTCTGCCCTCCCTAAGGCAGACTGAGGCCCACTGGCCCTCACAAGGCCTCTTACCAGGGCTCCTAGAGCGAGTGGTTGGCTTCTCTGCTCACCTTCTGCATACATACATGACGCCGCACGAACACGGCAGAGCAGGTGCAGCTACGCCCAAGCCTAACTCCTGTGTTTCCGTTTTACAAGCACTTTTTCCCCCTGCCAGACAAAAGCAGCTGGCATGCTACTCTTCTTAGCACTGAGCAGAACTGCACATAGAAATAGTGCTTAAAAATTAAAAGTTGTAAATCACACGACCTGAGATATGTCATCAAGTGAAGGGGAATCACAGAATAACAAGGAAACTAAAAGTATCTGATCCAAGTTTCCCAAGCTACATTATACTACAGAGGCAATTCTCAGAAACACCTCGGAGTGCCATAGACCTTCTTGGGGGTCCATGAGTTCAAAAAAATTTTCATAAAACTACTAAGACATTATTTGCCCTGTGCATTATGTTGACATTTTAACCAGTAGGTCAAAAGCAATGCTGGCACCTTAACAAGAATTACAGCTCTCATACCAGTAGCCATTGCTCTTCATTGTTTTGCCCTTTTGGGACATTTTTTAAAAGCTAATTTCACCTAAGATTGATCCTAAAAAGAATATAGAACTTGTTAATGTTATTAAGTTTTGATCTTTGATTACATGTCTTTGGTTCCACCGTATTTGGTAAAATAGGAAATACACACGAAACATTTACACAGCATAGCAGAAGTCTGATGATTTTCTCAAAGAAAAATTTGTGTAATTGCATGAGATATAAGCTGAACTAGGGACTTTTTACCTAAAACACCATTTTTTTCTCTGAAAGAATGATGGACCAAAAAACTATGGTTAGTCAGACTTAGGTGTTTAACCTTTAAAATAAAAACAAAGTGAATGAAGCAAGCCTGTAATTTCCAGGAACATTGATAGTATTTGTCACCAGTGATAAAAAGGAAACAGTCAAAGGGAAACAGAATTTTAGAAAACTTTTATCATTTACCAAGAACTTGTCACAGCCTGATACTAAGGAAACTGACTTTTTATTTAACCCTTTATAGCAAAATGTGCCAACATTAGGAATATTCAAATGAGTTAACAAACCAGTGTTTTATAAGTAATCAGTCCATTATGGTACAAAATTATACACGGATAATTTTTTTAGAAATGCACAACAGAGCCATAGATTTTTCATTTTTAATTGGCATGCAATGATTGTGTATATTTACAGAGAAACTTGCGATGTTTCTATACTTACATACAATGTGTAAAAATATGTTTAAGTAATTAGCACACACTTCACCTTAATTATGTCTCATTTCTTTATAGCAAGGACATTCCAGCTATCTTAAAATATGCAATGAATTATTGTTAAATACAGTCACAATTGTGAATAAAGAACATAGGATATTGTGGTTGACTACTACTTGGCCATGAAAATGATTGAAATGCCTGCCTTTTGCAGTGTAAGTATAGAGTATAGCATTAAAATAAGCCAGACACAGAAAGACAAACACTATATGATCTCACTCTTCTCTGGAATCAGAACACACACACACACACACACACACACACACACACACACTGATCTCACAGTGATAGAAAGCAGAATGCTGATTACCATCATCTGAAGACATTTGTGGGAAGAGGCAGGTGAGGAGAGGTTGGTCAACAGGTACAAAGTTATAGGTACGAAGTTAGGAATAAGATCCACAGGTTTTAATGTAACCAATTATGAAACAAGAATGTATGTGCTATCAGATGCTATACTGCAACGAGCCTTTAAGAAACTAAAACGTTTGCATTTCAGTACGGGACCAAAGAAGGTCTGCAATTAATCATGATGCTCGAAAATACTCCTTTTCCAGTTACGTGGTTTGTGACTGGATATAAAAGCAGATATGAGAGTCCTGTTTTCCAGCGTCGAGCCTGATATTAAAGAGATTTACAGAAATGTAAATGTGCTCTATCTTTTAAGCTATGCTCTCTACTTACTGTGAATGGCATTTAAAGCCTGACCCTCCAGCAGGAAATGTGGATCTGCTCAGTGCGGCAGAGGGCTGTCACCGTCCTTTCCCTGAGTCGGCCAAGGTTTCCACACACACGTCTCTCTTTTATTCATATTGCACTTGTGACCCCCGAGATAGCCGATGTTTCCATGGTCTTTAGACAGTCCCATGATATTTGTTAAACAGTTAAGACAAGGCATGTATATCCTTGTCTTAACTGTTTAACAAATCCCTAATAAACTTCATCTACTTGTGAGCGACTGAGTGTGTATTTCCGCATTTTATTTTAGGCCCTTACATTCACATGTACCATACCCTATCTCGTTAGAGATGGCCCAGCGCCATCCATGATCTAAATCATTTTGGGTTTTAATTCTGTCATTCCAGGTATAGAGTAGTTTTGCAGTATGAAGCAGCCACAGCTTCAGTGTTTGTGTAGGTCATTGATAAAATTTTTAGCGGAATATAATACTGTATTAAAGCCTATCCACTCTGTGAGTTGAGCCACGGTATACGACAGTGTCTGGATCCACCAAAGAGAAATTTCTTAGTCTTAAAAATTAGAAATTAGAGCACTTATTGCCTGATGTCCAGCATGTTCCCCATTCTCCAGGATTTCTCCAAGATTTCTCACTCTGTTTACTGAGGCTGCCACCGACTTTTCATAAGCCATTCCTTGGCCTAGGGAAAAGGTAGGCATATGCGGTCTTTAAATTAACCTCATGGCTCTGGTCCCTCCTAATTTTAATGGGTGTGCCATTTTTATGACAGATTTTTCTTCTCCACAAAAGAACTGATAATCTGAGAAGGAAAAGTCTGGCAGAGTTGCGTCTGTGTTAGGTATTCTATCATGATGTCCATTTTACTGGGAGACCAAATATTCCTGTTCCCTTTCAGTACTTTTTGTCTCCAAAGAGATGTCCTCATCACTAGTTTATTTTGCATTTTAACCTTTCTAATATATAGAGATCCCAGCTTTTTATATCTATCCCAGCCTGCTTTTATTTTTATTTCTGTTGTTTGTTTAGCAAACTCCCAGAGCAACATCACTGATTTCTAGTGGTTGTTGTCATTGTTGTTGTTTGGGGTATTTTTGTCATAACAGAATTCCTTGCAGTTTTGACTTGCGTCTCTTGCTACAAGAACATGTCTAGCTTTAATGTGAATGTTTTGGTAGCTTCCATCTAAAAAATCTAACTTTCTCTTTTGAAACTCAGCCTAGCTTTTTATTCTCTGGACATTAGGATGTAAGGATAGCATGGCCACTTTCTCCCAAATCTCTATCAGTCCCATGGCACTAACAAATTTCTGATGGTCTGTATTATACACTAGTCATATCATTGGCTGGGTCTTATTTTTGCAGAAAATATCACAAACTTAAGTGGTAATTTATGTTTCCTGACATCAAGCAATCATGTTTTCTGATTGTTTAAGTTGCTAGACAAAAAAATGTACCATCCACTACTTCTTTTTAATGGGGAAGTTTGTAATCTGTTCTAACAAAGATATCCACCATTATCATCTTTTATTTTATGCTTACATGCTGACATCCATGAAGTGCCCATTTCAGCTTCTTACCAGGCGAGTGGGTGCACTTGGCATGTACATCCATCCCTGACATCCTTGGAGGAGCCTGTGTCTTCTGATCTGAAGGGTGTGTGTGTGTGTGTGTGTGTGTAAGAGAGAGAGATACACAACTGGTTCCTCAGTTTCCTCAGTTGTGTATCCTATCACTAACTACCTAGGCTTGGAGTATTAACAAGCTTGTACTTTTACCCATAGATACTATAATGTCCATTTTTCTTATTATTTTCTCAAACTTACTCATCTAAGCACTTGGGGTCACAGGCATTATTTTCAAATCCTTCCCCAGCCCTGACACTGATTTCTTCTATCCTATAAGTATGAAATGTTCTGCTTGGAAATACCAACTATGATTGTGGCAGTTTCAAAAATATGGCCGGAGAGCAAGGAGGTCTTTCGGCCTTTTAGGACATTACCAGATCCAAGGTCTCGAGTCAGAATTCCCAGCTTAGAAACGAAGGCCCACACAGTGGTTGGCGGTTCGGACACTGTCAGGACTCACAGCTCAGAGTCTAGGACAGGTGACCAGGCCATAGGAGAAGGAGCTTTTGCTGATCATTGCAAAGTTGTCTGCAGACACTGAGATCCACGCAGCACAATGGGGAGAGCCCTCCCATCAAGAGGACAGCAGTGTTTATGCCTTGGCATTTCATTAGCATGAATCAGCCTCTGTAACCAGACACTGCAGGTGAACATCCCAGGACAGGAAATGCTTATCCAAATGACCCCCTCTCGCAGGCTCATAGAGAGCCCCAGCTGGCCTGCTGTCACTGCCTTCTTATTACTGTGGTCCCCATCAGTGTCCCAGGTTGACCAGTGTGCAAGGTGGAAAGCGATGCTCCATCCAGATGCTGTGTGCTAGGACAGCAGCACCAGCCGGGACATATTTTCAGGGCTGACTTTCCGGGTAGAAATGTCTCACAAAGGCCTGAGCGTGTTATGGTTATTAAGCAGCCTCTCCCAGTGACATATCTCCCTAATGTCCCCAATAACTTTTGAGACCCTGCTATTCCGGCAAATTAGCAGCTGTGGCCTTTTCTGAGCTAGCTCCCAGCACGAAGGTTTCAATACAGTTGCAAGGCTATGCATTTGCCCCGTGGATCAATACCACAGATTCTATTAAGCTGTGCTGGCATCTGGTTTTCTACGAAAGAACCCTTGGTGACCTCCTTTTCCTGCTACCATTTTCAAACCTCAGCAGACACTGTGCAAAGAACCTACTGTGTGATCAGATTAGGGAAAGATTATGCAAATCTCACTCCATTTCCCTGAGAGGAATTTGGGATTCAGATTAAAGGACACTGAGGGGCCACAGAAACCTCCCTCGTATAAATGATTGCCTTCTTAGGGTAACCAGCTAAGGCTAATGTATTTTTTTTTTATTTTAAAGTGGATAAAACCAAGGAAAATAAAACAGAATAAAATCAATCAAAATAAACCAGAAAAAGTGATATAGGACTTCCAAACCTTACAAAACCAATAATAGTTACCACAATGCCTTTTTTGTTTACAAAATAGCTGCAGATACCACCTTTGGACATATTAAAAATCAAACAGAACAAGATAGAATAGAAACAATAAAAACAAAACAATCAGTGCAATAAAGGACTTCAAAACAAGCTGGTAGTAAATCTATAACGGCTTCCATAATGTACCTCGCTATCTTTCAAATAGCTGCTCACGCCATCGGAGTTAACACAAATGAAACAGAAGAAAATAAAAGCCCAACCCAACAAAAGAATGAAAATGATATGGTTTCCGGGCGGGCAGCTCCTCCCTGTGGGGCCTGGTTCTCCTCAACCACAGACTGCGAATGGCCGAGGCTAATAATTTGATGACTGAATTCAAGTTAGGGTTTGCGCCTGTCTAGCCATGATGACAAATTCATGTGATTTTCACTTTGTCTTTTCCTCTGGAAAAACAACTCATAGTTTCTCTTCCTGTCTCCATTTCTTCTCTGGCTTCATTCCTTCCTTGGTTTTTCCTGCTGCTTCCACGTTAGGGAACACAATCACTGTTGATCTTCTGCTCAGTCCTGAGCTATCTCTCCAGAAGAGTTCATTCCTACACATATTCAAGCAGTTGCGTGGAGTCATATATGGTTTAAAACTTCCTTATGCCGATTCAGGGACACTGTAAGGAAGTAAACCTAGGCGTCCAATGGGCCTACATGCTAAGAATAGCGCTGTGTGACCCTGAACCTCCTACAATGGAAAGAAAAAGAAATACTTATCTTTCTACAGGGGAAGAGAAAAAATAGATACTTGTCAATTTTTAAAAATCTTATTTATTGGGGTATAATTTACATACAATAGAATTCATATTCAAATTGAAAATGTGTAAAAAGCATGCATTTCAAGTATTGCCACCATCACAGATGGGACAGCCATTTCCAGACCTCAAAAGTGTCTACTGTGCTCCGTTTCCATCCGTCTCCACACCTCACCCCTTATCCCTGACAACCGTTGACCTCTTTTGTCTCAAGTTGTGTTTTTTCTGGAATGCCAGATTGGCCCACACAATACACAGCCTTCTCTGTCTAGTTTAGTTCACTTCAGACTACTAAGAACAATCGTTTCAGTCAGGCATAGTTGGACACACCTGTAATCCCAGCACTCGCCAGGCTGAGGTGGGAGGATCACCATGAGTTCAAGGCCAACCAGGGCTACAAAGTGGTCTTATGTCTTTTCCAAAAGGTAAATGAAAGAGGGAGTTGTTGAGAGTTGTGTGTCTCGTTGGTTAGATGTGTGAGAGGTGACAGTCAGTCTCACAGGCTTACTTAGCACAGTCGCTGAGTACTTGTTAAAGAGAATGATAACCTGTGTGTGCTGGAAGGCACATCAATAGCTCATTCATTGCTTTGCATGACCCTGAGAAGTATCCCACTGCATGGTGGATAGACCACAATGGATTAACTTTGCATTTCTTTAGTAATACATTTTCTGTTTATGCTGATTGCTCTCTTATTTTATCAGAATCCAGGCACACACAGAAATAGGGTATCCCTTGGCTTCCTTCAGAAAGACTCCTCACTTCCCCAGGAACATGGGATAAACTGCCTTTGAATCAACTACCAGTTGTTGAAAACCTACTGTGTGCTATATTCCCTAGTGAGCCCTATAAACTCCCTGTGGCAAGGCAGCTAGTAATACCATCTTATCTGGTGAGGAAACTGAGAAACACCAGCTGATTCTGAAGGCACAGTCAAGAAGACACCACACTAACAATAGCTCCTCACAGCCACAGCAGGGGAAAGCTCACCAAAACCAAGCCCAGAGTTCAGAAAAAGCCAGCGGGATCTGGAGACAGCAAAATCCTCTCCTTTAAATCTCATTAGGAGAACTTTCAGGGCCTCTTCTCAATCTCAAATAGGATAATCTTGAGTCAATTACTCAGCTCATTTAAGTCCTCAATGGGGCACAATAGGTCCGAAGTCTCCCTATTTCCCAAAACAGTAAGAGGTATTGGGATGCAGGCAGGATTATGCCTCTGAGATGCAATAGAGCTCAAGATAAAATACGCCCTTTTCCCCCTTATTCTGGTGGCCTGAAGGTTAACATTCAACAA
The DNA here is from genome assembly GCA_004027455.1 of Hydrochoerus hydrochaeris. Lineage (NCBI taxonomy): Eukaryota > Metazoa > Chordata > Mammalia > Rodentia > Hydrochaeridae > Hydrochoerus > Hydrochoerus hydrochaeris. The sequence goes on along the minus strand of PVLA01000305.1, from coordinate 146,335 downwards.
TTCCAGGATCTAAGAAATTGCCTCCTTTGCCTGAATTAAATGAAATCTAATGAAACAGAAATCCAGGTCAGTGCAGTTCACCTCAAGCCTTCAGCCCCTGCATGGCAGGCAGCTCTCCTTGCAATAATTAAACAGAAAGACGAAGCAGGCGGCAGTGAAATCCATTGCTAATCTTGGCCCTCATCAGCCTATCTTCCTAAATATTCCTTAATTAAAGTTTCTAAATGCTCTGCATTCCCTCTGCACCCGGCATACCAAAATGAAGCTGACTGCTTCAGGGACGCCCCACAACCAGAGGTGGAAGGTCTTCTCAGGGTATTCCTCATCCAGAACATTAAAATTCAAAGATAAAATTCAGTAAGTGAAGATCCATGCAAGAGATGAGCAGCATATGGGGACAGAGAAGGTTGGGAGATTTTTTTTTTTTTCTGTAGGATTTCACTGTAAGGATTCTGAAGGCACATCACTGGCTTTATCACGGCTTCTCCAACACACCAGGGAGTGAATGAAACAGCTGTCACATTTAAACACACACAGCGGTAATCCTCCACTGAGCACAATGCCAGGACAGAACAGGAAATCTATCAACACTTACAATGCATTCTATTTGTTTAGCAACTGGTCTCCCTTTACCAAAAGTTCCACCTGTGAGGCTGAATCTGAGGGCATGTGTCACTGGTGGCTTTTGACGATTTGGCAACTACTGATGGAGAGAACATGGAAAGTGGCCAGATACCACTGATGTAGGGGGGACTGAAGATGTTGAAATGGCAGAACTTGAATTTCAGGATGACCAAAGAGCTGCAGCAGAGTGGTCTGGCAAGCTCTTCACCTCTGGAAGGGAAAGACATGTGAGAAACACCTCCAAGACCTCTCATCTCCAAGGGTGGTTTTTAAAAGATAAGACCTCCACTTCTCCACTGATAGGTCCCATCTCGGGAAGTGCATGCCAACTACTACAAGCCTGCAAGGAAGCATAAAGCAAAACCAGGCCAGGTATAGCTCAGGTGGATCCCTGGAGAGAATGTCTGGAGCGATTCAGCGTCCTATAGAGTTTAAATTTTTGTATTAATATAATAAGTAAATATTTGCTCATTAGTTAAGCAATGAAAATTGCACCATGTAAATCTGATAGGGGTTTTAAAAATCATATGTGCAGTTCTCTAAGAAAACTAAGGCCCAGAGAAGTTGGAAGGAGAACACAAGACCAAACAGGACCCAGGACCCATGAGACCTGGCTTCCTGGCTGCCCCAAGGGCTCTGTGTGTGTCCCAATGAATGAAGCTTGCATATTGAAATGGATGTCAGCAGGAATGATTTCAAATAGAAAAATTAGCAGGAAGGGATCATAGGAAGAAAAGAAAGTACAAAGCCACCAATAACAGCTTTGCCATTGGCAGCCTTGGAAAGGTTCTCCATTAGCATGGCTCTGGGTTTACAGAGAGTTTCAGAGAAAAAGCAGGAAAGTCAGGAGAGACACACGAGGATTATTACAGGACTGACAAACAGAATCAGTAGATTAAAACCTGCCCAGGAGGCTGCGAAAGACCAGTTAATTAATAGTTTTGTAAAAGCATGTTCAACTTAATTCAACTATATTCAGAGAAATTGAATGCAAATAGTATTTGTGCTCCCGTTCAGGAGGAGTTTTCTGCTGGGCAGGGCAGCCGCGCACACGGTAATAGGCACAGTCCTATCAGTGGGTGTCAGTATGAAAGCAGAGAAAGGATTTATAATGAATTGTGTGACCTGAGAGAACCTCAGAGAGACTCGGAGAGATGACATGTAACTCTGCTTTCCAGCACATTCTGGAGGGAAGGCGTGATTCTGGGTCACAGCCGCTGTTTGAAATCTGTAGAAGTCTTAGATAAAGAGTTGTATGATGTTTTGGCTTTGTTCAAAGGTCAATCAATATTCATCTCCTTTCCCCAGAAGTAACATCCTAAAAAACAAGAGAGGGCATGCTGTGTTGGGAATAGTGGCAGGGGTTCACTGTGGCGGGAACACAGGACTCACAAACCTGGAACCCCTCTGTATGACACAGAAGCACTTCTGGGTTCAGTCCATGGCAGCGGGGGTGCTCATTGTGGCTGGAACACAAGGTTCACAAGGGAAAGGGACACGAGATGACAGCAAACAGGCTGAGGACCGTGAACACAAGGCCAGGATGCGCCGTGGGAGCAGGGGTATGTAAGGAAGGGAAGACTGCGAGTGCTTTGCTTAGGTCAGGATAGAGGTTCCAGCCAGGTTAGAGGGATGAGCTCCACGGCGCTGATCTTCCCGACTCTGCCCTGCTTCCCTTGCTCTGACCCCTTTCTTGGCGTATTTATGAAGTAAGTTCCACCAGGGCAGGAATCTGTGATTCGAGCTCACGGAACGATGCTAGACGTGGTAGGCACGCGTTAAATAAACACTTCTTGCGATGAACACAAGGGCACGCAACAAGGAAGCCTTGAGTTTCTGTGGAGCTGCAAAAAGGGTGTTGGTGGAGCATTATAGAAGAAAGGTAAGTGGCCGAGTTTGCATAGCAAGTTGACCAGCTTGTTTTCTGCTCCCTAGGAGTAAACACCGGCTTAAATGCACTTGTGGAAAATTGGGGTTAAAGATTTTCCAGGTGGAGTTTGCTGGAGTATTTGTGTGCTGCTGAGCGGTGCGGGAGGACCAGAGCCAGAGCCTTTCCATTGTTTAGCTGCTAGGATGTCTGATGCCAAGGGGCTTTTGGACAGTGTCTCAGGAAACAGGGCAGCTAAGCCCCGGCTCAGACCACCTCCCAGCCCCCTGCCTGCCCTGCTGAGAACTCAGCGGAGGAGACAATGCCTTCCCTGCCTGCCCGAGGTGTGCCAGTCACAGTGAGAACAGCTAGGCCATGGCCCTGCTGGCAGGGCTGCTGCGTAGGCCTCCTCTGTCCCTGCATCTTAGGCTGCTCTCAGCACCACCCCCACTGGCAGCTTCGGAAATGTGGAGCACATTGTAATCCTTAACTCCACTGTTTTGAAATGTCCCTTCAATGACTATAATAATCATCTTACAAACAACCTAGAACAAGCTCTAATTGCTTCTAATGCTGTATTACGGCTGGGCTGTGGGGAGAGCAGAGACATGCTAGCTGTCACAGCTCTGCTCTGATTATATGGTACCTCAGGGAGCGTTTCCACAGAGGAACAGGGAACAGGCCTATTATGCCTTTTCTCTTTCTTGCTCACTTTCTTTTGGGGATCTTGGCTCCCCGTGCCCAGGCAGCTGAGGAAGAGCACCCTGAGCCAGCAGCAGGACCTGTCCCCTCCAGGACTTGATGAGCAATAAAGAAATCATTTGATATACAGACAGAGGCGCAGTAATGTATTCCTACTTCTCTCAACTACTGCTGGTGATGGTTTTTACGAGCCAGCTCTTTTTACCACTGAAAAAGCCCTTAACTGTTAATGACTCCTGGGTACAGGCATCAGTCCAAGCCTGGGAGATGTTCTGAATCAGTGAGGGAATAAATAAATGAATATGTGGGTCAGTGACAGAGCCAATTCCTATTGAGACCATGAAATCTATGAGAGTTCCACAAACCATTGCAGCTGCTCTGCCTACAACTCCATCAGTCATGTGCCTGAATCTCCTTGTTCTGGAGACTTTGAAGTGGGAGCTTAGAAAAATTCCCTGGACATGAACAAGGATCACCAGAAAATACTGCAACTGAGAAAATCAAGATTTGGGCATCAAATCTTGCATTGTCTCTCCTATCTCAGAGTATATTCCTTGAACCTCTATTCTGAGAAGGGTTCAAAGTTGATCATGAGTGGTACAATTGGTGCTCAGTTTTGTTCCCAAGGTCTCTTCTGCCTCCCTGAGCCCTAGAGTTGCAGGCTGTAGCTCTGTAATTATATCTCCTGCCCACCATGTGGGACACTCTTTCTTCCTTCTCCATCCCTTGCCTAGCATCCTCCTCTGGCCCCTCAGTTCTTTCCATGATTATGCAAGAATATGATACAGAATTACAGTTTGTAAAACCAGCATGCTGTAACTGTCCTTTGTTCATGAATTTCAAAGAGATTTTGGAATTATTGTTTCATGTCATCTTACAACATACGCTCCCTTGTGGTTTTGTGGGAACTGTCATATTTCACTGTTTCATGGCCAAGGAAACCAAGACCTAAATAAAGAAGGAGGAGCTCCCATGAGAGACACTGGGTAAGGTGGTGGTGAAATTAGGACATGCATACAACTTGACAACGGGATCTCTCACAAAAACACCCACCACAACCAGCCTGGTGGAAATCAAAGTCCAAGACCAAGTCCAGTTCATAAGCCTCTTTGAGCAGAGAATGTGGAGAAGCGGAGACAAAGCTGGCCCGGTAGAGCTGGTCTGCAGGTGTTGGTTAGATTCCCTACATCGCCATGCATTCCCATCACAGGCAGTTGCCTACTCCAAGGAAAAATAAAATCACAGTGCTGAAACCACTTGTTTTATTTTCTTTGCCAAAGAAAGAAAATTTTCTATGTAAAGCTTTGAATATTTTTAAAATTGATGTTTTCCTTGTTACTATAAATTGTAAGAATATCTTGAATAATTTGGATAGTAACACCTTATTATGTATATGGATTACAAATATTTTCTCCCATTCTGTTGGTTTCATTTTTTCCCTGTCAATTTCTGCATCTACTTAGCAGAAATATTTGTCTGATAAAATCCCACTTGTTTATTTTTGCTTTTGTCATTTGTACTTTTATGACAACAACTTATTATTCTCAAGAACAATGTCAAGGAGGTTTTCACATGGAACTTTTGTAGTTTCAAGTCTCATATTTAAGTATTTAATCCATTTTTATTTACTTTTTTGTAGCTGGCATATAATAAAGCTAAATTTCTTTTTTTTTTTGCATGTGACTATCCAGTTTTCTCAAGCCATTTTAAGAAATTATCTCTTCTCCATTGTGTATTTTTGACATCCTTATCAGTTATTTATTAACTATATATGGGCGAATTTATTATGGACTATTCTGTTCATTAGTCTGTTTTTATACAAGTATAATACTGTTTTGATTACTATAGCTTTGTCTTGTAGTTTGAACTCAGCAAGTATTATACCTGAAGTATTTGTAAAGATGCTCAATAGCACTAATCGGTACAGCCATTGTGGAAAACAGAGTGAATATTCCTCAAATAAACAAATAATAGAACTGCTAGATGATTCCATAGTCCCATCTTACAGATATCTAGAGAGAGAGATGTTGGTAAAAGGCTACAAAATTTCAGCTGTCACTGCACAAGTTCTTAGGATCTAACATTGAACATGGTGATTATTGTTACTTGAAATTTGCAAACAGAGCACACTTTTAGCACCATCCCCATATGCATGCTCGTGTGTATACAGACACACAGAGGTAACCAGTTGGGGTGATGGATGTATGAACTGACTTCACTGTGGTAATCATCTTGTGACGTATACCAAATAATCCTATTGTACATTGTGAATATATAGGATCTTAAATTTGTTCCAACTCAGTGAAGTTGGGATAAATCCAAAGAGTTTTGAAGATAAAATCTATACCACCAGTGTTGTGCCTGCCGCTTCACTGAGTGTGAGATAAGTGTGTGAGTTGACTTCAGGGGCAGCTAAGAGAACTTAATTCTGAGCATTCCAGTCAGAAACACCTCCACATTTGCCCAGAAGGACCCAGGTCCTCTGAGACACGTGCCCAGCTTTCAGGCTGCAGTGAAGCCATGTGCCAAGGGCTGTTTTCACCTATCCAGTGTCTGTCTGTCTCTTAGTCTTCTGTGTCAGTCAGGTTTCTCATCACTGGACAAAATACCTGAAACGATTTAAAGAAATAGTCTTGGTTCACAGTTTTGGAGGAGTCAGTCCAAAATCAGCTGGTTCCAAGCAGAAACTACATGGCAGAAAGGCATGACTGAGGAAAGGTCCTCACCCCTGGCAGCTGGAAGCAGAAAAGAGGACATGGGGACAAGAATGCTCTATTCCAGATCATGGCGACACTGGACCCACTCTGCCAACCAGCGTCATCCTCTGAACATTAGAGACTGGGAAACATTTTAGATTTGAACTGTAACAGTCTCACAGACTGTGCCAGGGCCTCCTGTTCCTCTTTCTGTCTGGAAACAACCCTATAAAGGGAAATTCGAAATAATTTTCTCCAGTACCCACACACTATCAGCCAGTGCCTCCACTCTCTAAGTATTCTTAAAGACCCTGTTGCAAAAACAAGGCTGTGAGTTCAGAGAGTGCTTGCTAAGACAGATCCAAAAACAAGTCCATTATATATCCCATAACTGACGAACTAGGGCACTGAAGCATGAAAGCCATTTGCCATCACTGGGGGTACTTGGGTATGCAGGAGGAGTCCATGCAGTTCTCTGCATAAATTTCACTTATTATTCAATAAATATGTATTGTCTGCCTACTTCACACCAGGCACATTTTTGTGAAAAGTTGGTACAGGAGTTAGCTTCCAAGCAAGACAAACTGCTACAATTTCCTCTTGTAATTTATTACCCACCTATCAAAAATAGTAGGGCCCAGAGAAAGTTTGGAAATCAGGTTGACAAAACAAACACAATGCTTGGAAGAAAGACCGTGTCTGCCGCTGACATACAAATTCTCAACCTTGCTGCAAAAGCATACATAAATAAATAAGTAAAAATGAGAACAAACAACAACAAAAACCTTTCAATTTACCCGTATCAGTTGACACTTCCCATAGTGCACTGCAAACTCAATTTGTGTTGACATGCACAAAAGGCCTGGTTTCATTTGCCATGGTGGATTGCAGCAAAGTCTGTCTTTCGTTCATGTTAATTAAACTAACGTGTCAAAACGATTACCTCTTACAGACAGGGACTGGCAGCTTTATTTCTTTCCTTTTTTAAAGATTTCTTTAAGCAGAGTGATCAAGAGAGTTGCTTGCAGAATGTGGAGACCTCACTCCCATTCAGCTTGCCCTGCAAAAGGCCACCACCTCCCTGCACACCCGAAGACAACCCTGTCTACAGTTCTGCCCCACTGGTACGTACAAGGTGAGAGAACCGATGTGTGATGCCAGGTGTCGGAGTCACAGGGAAGCAGGCTGGCCAACAATCCAAGCTACCATAGACAACAACCCTTCTATAAATGAATACATGCTGTTGGTGCCGGAATGTAAAGGGATCTCGCATGAATAAAAAAAGCTGCCAATCAGGTTGAGGCGTTTTGACACTGGAGCTACGAATGCTACAACAATCTATTACCATAGGCAGCAACCTCACTCTATGTGTTTGTTTTTTATAAGTCATTTCGTTGCCTTTTCTTTTTCCTGAAGTCAATATATTTTCCTCCAGCAAATATTATTTGCTGCATATTACCAGCTACGTTCAGCTGTTAACATTTATGTCTCTAGTTAGCATTTTTATTCAGCTAATATTTTCATTCAGTAATGCTCACCCAGCGTCAGTTTCATTCTCATCATATTTGCTAGAAATATTTTCTTCTGTGTATGTTTGTTTCTCCCTTTAGGGTTTTTCTATTTGCTAGGTGTTTTTTATCCTGTGAGGATTGTCAGCTTCGCCTAACAAGAAATTCTGATCATTTATTGAAAAGTATTCTGTGTTAGTAGTTGCTTCCCAGATGAAACACCTGTCTGGTCCTTGTCTTTGTCATCTTTGAAATGGGAATAATGAAGAACTTGTGAAGACAGGCAAGCCAAATGCAGAATTTTTGTGTATTGGCCAAATTAATTATAAATGCTCATATTGTTCAAAATAAATAGAAGCAATTACCAAGGCCAATGGAATTGAAGTCCCTGAGAAATAAATGTCACAGGGCTTGCTACAGGGAAACAGAAAGCCATTAATAAAGAACAATACAAAAAGAAAATTTGGAAACTGCAGAAATAGTGAGCTTCTTTTCACCAACACCAATAGAGAAGGAACCCTCGAACTTTCTGGGGCACCCCAAGCCAGAGTCTGACATTCGGTACCCCTGCAGTAGGCCTGATAACTTGCCCTTCTTACAGGCTCTTGGGTGAGCTGTTGGTCTGGGCTGTCCTTGAGAACCACTGACAGGAGGAAAGGGAGGAAGTACTGACAGAAGCAGACATTCCTTTTTCCTTCTCTTCACCCCCTGCACTTCACTACAGTTTCCTTCAGTGGCCTCTGTCTTTTCAGCCCTGACTCCAAAGCTAAAATCACCGAACAGCTGAGCTGATCTATGGTGTGACTGGGAAAGGAGGGAGTTAGTCTGAGTGGTGCAGGCAGCTTACAGGGGAAGGTTTGTAGCAGGACATAAGTAGGAAAGAACTCCAGTTTCTTTTGTGCCCTATGCAATCCCCGTGACTTGTTAAAAATATGTGTAGCTATATAAAGTCTCTAACCAAGTAACAATGCCTGCTCCCTATCCGTAATACTAAACATTTATTCATATTAATTTGCTTTTAATTAACATAATAATAGTACACATTTTTGGTATATAATATGATAATTTGATACCTATGTCCAATGTGTATTGATCAAGCCAGGGCTCCTTAGCACTTCTATCTTCTTAAACATTTGTGATTTATGTGGATCTGTGCTAGAGAATTATAACATCTTCCTTTCTAGCTATTTTTAAAGTACATACCAAATTGTTTTAAACCATAGTCAACTTATCACGCATATAGAACTTATTTCTCTGATCGCATTCTATTTTTTTTTTTTTTTGTCTGTTTGAGACAGGGTCTTGCTATGTAGTTCAGGCTGGCCTTGAGCTCACTTTGTAGCCCAGGCTGGTCTCAAACTTACAATGATCCTCCTGCCTCAGCCTCCCGAGTGCTGGGATTACAGGCGTGAGCCATTCTGTTTTACCTATTGTCTAACCTCTATCTTTCCTCCCCTGACAATTTCCACCTATAGTGTAGAATAGTACAGTGACCATTCTTCTATGGTTCATTTCCATGAAATCAACACTTTTAGCTTACACATATGAGGAGAGAAGAGCTTGGTGCAGTTCTGCCCGCCCCCACGCCGCCTTTATGATCATGACTGCCTGGCACTCCACAAGACCTCTCATTACTGCAGAAATTCCTGCTCCAGCTACATGTCTCATTGTGAGGTAAAAAGGGCTTCTCATATCAGATGGAAGGAGGCTCCTGAGAGCCTGTCCAGCTTTAAGATTATTTGCTTCAGTGCCAGGACGAAAACTCAGAGCCTCCAGAGGTGACTGTGAGATTGTCAGCTGGCACCTGGAAGATGACTTCGCTGATGTCCACGCTGAGTGTTTATGGGGTTGCCAGCATAGCCACATTGAGTAGATACAGGAAGTCTTTGAATTTAGTCTCAAAGTGATCTATAATATGGATGCTTTTGCATCCACCCAGCCTGAGGTTTTTAGTTCTCACAGTTGCTTGTTGGAGATTGGTCCTGTGACTTCTGGAGCAAGAGGAGATCCCCACAGCCAAACTGAGACCCCGCCAAGCACAAATCATGGGAAGCAGATGGGAGTAGAGAAACGTGCATCTCTGCAGCACACACGAGGCCCGAGGGAAGCCTCATGCCAAATCAAAGACCAGAGAAAAGGAAGCAACAGAACCTGTCGCCGAGTGCATTTCTGAAGGTGCATTCTCACATTCTGGCAAGTACGGATGACAGAGTTGACCCCAAGCTCGAAATGACACTCAGAGCTGTCAGCTTCCAATCAGGTTCTGGCAGACTATGCCTGGGCTTGGGCTTGAACAGAAGAAAACTCCTTTCTTGCTCATCAGTGTGCACTGATAGGAACCCCTGCTCACCCTGAGTAGTGCCTGCACCCACCATGATTCTGCATGGTCACCCCTCTTGCCCAGGGAAACCTTGGGTGCTGGATACTCTTTTCCCTGAGCATCTGTTATCTAGGAAAGAATGGTGCTCGGCTATGCAGGAGGAACAGCAAGGGCTCCCGAGATGCTGGCCCCATGCCTGTCACACTTACAGGCTTGCTGGGATTTAATAAAAACCCGTGGGAAGCTGCAGGCGCAGCATCCCGTGGGTGTTTGATCTGGGTTCTACTCTGCATTTTGAAGTTGGTTGACATCACTCAGCTGTCAGAGTCATTTCCTTGAGATTGTTAGGAAATCTGGATAGAAAGCCTCCAGGTATATGAATTCTGTTGATTAGAGAAGAGCCTGTTTCCTACAGAGACCAGGAAAATCTTGGTTTTCAGCAAGAACTTGGAAGGAAGAAGGGAGGGAGGTAAGTTGGAAAAATGGTTCTTTAAAGAGCCACAGAAGCTGAGGAAAACTTGCTTCTGTTCAGGCTGTTAGAGATCCCTCACCTTCGCAGAAATCACTGGGGGAATGTGGGGAGCACACAAGTAGTCATTTTGGTCCAGAATCTCAGTGTTCTCTTTCTTTTACTTCTCAGGACTGCAACGTTTAATCTGATGCAGGAGAAGAAGCAAGCACCGTGCTCAGCATTCAGCATTACCTAAGAATGTGTTCTGATTCAGACGGTACACTTGCCCCCAAAGAAACGCCATTTGGAGATGGTGGCTTGACAGGTAACTCAGGTCGTGAAGGAGGAGCACTCATGAATGCAAGTAGAGCACTCTCTCTCTCTCTCTCTCTTTCTCTCTCTCTCTCTTTCTCTCTCTCTCTCTCTCTCTCTCACTCTCTCTCTCTCTGTTTTGTGAGGACACATTGAGAAGATAGTTGTCTATGTAGTAGAAAGGTCTTTGGCTGAAAGACTCAGAAATGTTGATTAGCTCCTGATCTTAAAGTGTGCCTGGTGCTTAAGCCATCTCATGTTATACTTGATGGTCTTAGTCCATGTTCTGTTGCTATAATAAAAATACTTCAGGCTGAGTATTATATAAGGAAAAGTGACTAATTTAGCTCACATTTCTAGAAGTTCGAGAGTATGGTGCTAGACCTACTTTTCTCTGAATGGCTGTGCCTTCATCAGTAGGATGGGGGAAACATGTAAGGTTCTGTAAACATAAATAAGTGTAACCGCAAGTATTTATAGAGAACATTTTATAGGTGAGACACTATTGTAAACATCTCTCTTTCTTCCATTTTACAAAGGAGAACAGTGGTGTTAAGATTTTAAGGTCTAAGAAGTCAAGGTCCATGTGTCATAAAATGCAGCCACACTGATGATGTGAAAATTGAATCTTTGCCGAGGTTGCATGTAGCCTACATAGCCCTCCACTGCCTTCACTCTCCTCTTTCTTAATACAGTGAGGGGGTTTTTATTCACTTTGAGTGACATTTGGGTAAATATCTTTAGATCAGTCTTCTCAGCCAAAAACAACTTTCTCTTCCCTAGAGATTCTTTGGAAATGTTTAAGGTTTTTTCCTGTCGCAGTTGGGAGAGAGGACAGCACATTCTTCTGATATCCAACTCACAGAGCCCAGAGATGAAAGCATGCAGCTGAAATCCTATAATGGAACAAGACAGTACCCACAGCATAGAGTCACCTGATCCAAATGTCAATAGTTCTGGGGCTGAGAACCTGCTACCTACAAACTTAGAATGATCCCTGGAGAGTTCTCCAGGTGATAAAAAACAGTACAGAAGACCATGTGGAATGACCAAGAAGAAACCAACTCCAACTAGGTAGAGGCCATACGCTTAGAGCTGAAGGAGAACTCATAAGACAAACTGGAAATTGTTGCCAAATACCTCTGCAAAACTTTGTGGTCTGGTTTCTGCCTGAATTAAATGCACTGTAGAAGGCAAAGCATCCTCAGGTGCTGGTATCAGCTCACACGTTCTCATAAAATCCATTTGTATGTGTTCACAAAGCTCCGAATAGTTTTAAAGGTAACCCTCCGGAACAGGTTAACCCTACCCAACTCTAAAAGGGCCAAGATTTTGGTTCCCAGACCACACAAACCATGCAAATAGCAAGCTCTATAGGGCTCGTGTTTAGCAAGGTGTTTCAGCCTGATTTTCTACACACACAAGCCTTTCCGAAGCAGGTAGTGATGTTGGCAAACACACCAGAAACTGTTTTTTGGATGTGAGTGGCACTGAATCTCTTCCCCTCTCTGCCTTAGCCCTGACTCTCTGCATCTGACACCTGTTAACTGTAACAAGCACAGCATCGCCTGACAATGTGGATGAAATTCTCACTTACATACAGGACACTGCAGAGGTATTTGCATGCAATAGTTCATGCAACACATGTGTGTGGCTGATACTGCTGTGGTCTTTGTTTTGCATATGGGGAACCCGAAAGGCGAGGTTAAGTAATTTGCCCAAGATCACATTTGTACTATGTGTTAGAGCCTTGATAGGAACAGAAATTCCAGAGTCTGTGTCCTGAAACGTGACTGTACATTATCCCCTCAGAGCTTACTTACTGACAGTGATGGCTATCACATAGAATAATGTGCGGGCACTTGTCCCTCAAAGACAGGCTCTGGGTTAGCTCTGGGGCCCAGCAGCCAGACAAGAGTTTGTGCCATGGATGCCGCATCACATGATTAAATGTCAATCCCCCAAACCTCATTTCCCTCAGTAACTGATTGCTGATTCCACTGTCTGTGAACTTTAACATTGTAATTAATGTTTCCTCTTATTGAGGAAATGAACTGCACAAATTCACTTTCTGCTGTGCACTACATTTCCTTCGTACAACTAAACTGCCTCTTCATCGCTCTAGAGAGGCACCTGGTTCCCCTACAGCAAAGAAGCACAGCCAAAAGTCTCATTTCCCTATTTTTTTGCCCTTCGTGTATGACAAGTTTTTTTCTTATTGTCAATTTTTTGACCTCCTTGATCACTGAAGTGACCTTTCTCTGACTGTGTTCGGCTCTGTTGCAGAAAATGCCTGAAGACCCAGAGGCAATGTGGAACTCTCGGTCAGTGTCTCTTTAACCAAATCCACCCCTCTTCAGGACATTCTTTGCTAGTACCTGACCTAGGGAAGCATAGAGTCAGACGTACTTGGAAGAGCTGCATATGCTGTCTACCTATTCTGTAATAACTACAGGTGACCTGGAAATCATACATACACATTGGCTCTATGTACTTCACGTAATTTAATAATCAGAACTCCTAAAATTGGTGATGTTCAGTGCACTTGACAAATAAGGAAAAGGAGATTAAGAAAGATGAACCAACTGGCCCTTGGGGGGATAGACTCAGGACTGACGCTGGGCCCCTGCCCCTCTGCTGCACCACACTGGCTCTGCCATGACCACTGAGGAACACGAAGCCGGGGGTGTATTCACACTTCTGCCAAGTGTTAGCCAATATTGCGGGACTGACCTCAATTTGCACAATCAAAAGCTTGGGCTGTGCTTGGGGTCCCACTCCTCCCTGCTCTCTTTGAATGGCCATTGCTTTTGGCCTCCTTCAGAGCAATTGTTATCTGCCTGAGAATGTGTTAAGATAGCACAATCCAGGTTTCCTTGACTATATAGCATCCACCTAGAGGAGGCAAAGAGGGTCCTGGGAAGAGATTGAGTACAGAGAACTGAGTGTTCATGCAAAATTTTGGTGAATACTCTTCATCAGCTTCATCAAAGCCCCATTTAAGACCTGGGCATTTGTATTGCAAATACTCCCAAAAAGAAAATGTTAGTGATTCACGATGGTTGAGTACTGTTTCATATCTCCATTAGGCATTCGTATGTCTGCTTTTGAGAAATGTGTATTCAGTATACATATCACCCACAAAGATTTATAGTTACTGTGTTGATCAAAAATTTTTTAAAAACTAAAACCAAACTCTCCTTTTTTTGTTATACTTACCAGATAACATTTATAATGATGAGTTAGGCAATGTTCTCCAAATTTTCCAAGCACATAAAGCACACCTTGTATTATTATTCCTATTTTTTTAAGGAGAAAATGTGCTACAGAGAGGTGAAGCAGTTTGCGTGCCGCCACTCAGAGGGAACCGCCGAGTTGGGATTTGAACAAGGCGGTCTGGCTCCAGCATGTCCTCGAGCTGTACGCAATTCCCAGTTCCAGTGCGATGAAGGTGCTGGTGAAGTTTCTCCACAAGCCCTGTGATCAGCACCAGAAGCTGGTGCAGAGAGAGTGAGCGAGTTTTGAAGCAAGTAGGAGTCTGTGCTCACCTGTGTTCCCATAACTGGAACCCTAAATTCTTTTCAAACTCAAAGCCTCCTCATCACCTTACACTGCACTGACTCTATTATAACTACCCCAATCATCCTGGCCCTGCGGGGTGAGTCCTTACCTTGGATTGTTTCCTTTTTTTTTTTTTTTCTGAGAACTGAGTTCTTCCCCTAAACCACCAACAAAATTCTTTGGGTGGAGGCAGCAGTCAGAGTCCTAACCCTTTCACCAGACACAGGGATGTGTTTTTTTGTAGGACCCTGTTTTGGCAAAGACCTCTGCTAGGTCAGTGTGGCAGAGCCCTCTGCACCTAAAAACCTAAAAGCCCTCGAAACCTGCTGAGGTTCCTCACTAACTCCTCTAACCTCACGTGATCTCTGCTCACCCTGGACTGTCTTCAGCAATAATCCTAATTAGCTTGGTTTAGCCAGAACCCCTCTTATCCCAAGTGCTTCTTCTTCTTAGTAATTTTTTTCACTCCCAATCCTGCTTCTTGGCTATAAATTCCCCACTTATTCACACCGTATTGAAGTTGAACCTAATCTCTGCAAAAATCCCAGTGCCATGGCTCTCAATGAAATCTCCCTTACTGAGCTTTCACAGTTTCACTGGATAATTGTGCCTGCTATTGGAGAGATGACATCGGTGACTCCTGATTAACACTTTTGCCCACTTTTACTTCTCAGTCCTGGCCAACCTATACTGCTCTTGTCACCAGTTGAGGCAAACGGTGAGCAGCCCTGAGCCAGCTTTGGGTTGGCCTTATCACTCTATCCTAGGTCAGAACACTTTCCTCACTCTTACATTAGGGCACAGAACCAGTCTGTCTGCCAGCACCTCCTTCACCCAACGGGTGGAGCTGGCTTTGGCTCTCAAAGCTTCTGATAATTACACCCTCAGCAATGCGCAGGTGCGCATATGTCCTGAGACGAGGGATGATAAAGCAACTAAAAATCATTAAGTGTCATTTTTGGAGGCTCTAAGAAAGCCATTTTCTCACAGGGATTTCTGAAATTCTGCCACCTTTTTTCTGGCCTTTATTTTATAGACTTCTGTTGAATCTACAAATATAATTTTTGTCCGCAGCTAAATCTTTCAGCTTAGAAACAACTTTAAAAGTCTGGAAGATCCAAGAATTACAAAAAGTAAGAATTTGTGATGTTAAAGTAATCTTAAACCCAGGGAGGAGTAATTACTACCATGATGAAATTGTTGTGGTTTTTACTGAAAACTGGAGGCAGATAACTGAGTATAAGTAGAAAATGGCTTCTGATGAGAAATTTTAGATGGCTTTTCTTGGAAAGAATAAGCAACCTGCCCAGTGTTACCATAGAAATGGACCTGATGGGCAGCCATACTTAATGTCCAATATGACAGGAAGGGGACCTGATGGGCAGATTTCAAGGGTCAGGCCAATGAACCACCTAGAGGTGCTTTGCGAGCCAGTGAGGCATCTGCGCACATCGAGGGTCCTCTGAACAGCTCTGAAGAAGGACGCTTGGGAGAATCTACAGTTGATAATAACAAGAATAAGACCATTAAATGAATAAAAACTAGCAAGTTTTGGATCGCTAAGCGCTGCAGCAATTTGTCTACATGCATATACTTCTGTGAGACTCACAGCACCATCATAATTCCCAGTTTACATATAAGGAAATAGACACATGCCAGTAGTAAACAGAAGAAGCTGGAGTCCACCCCAAACCACCATCTGACTCCAGAATCCTTAATCTTAACGTCTACTCCACATACCAAAGTCGCTTTCTCAAATTGAACAAATAATGTCCCTGATTCTGAAACAACTGGAAGGATTAGGTCAGTCAGCAATATATATTTAGAAAAAAAGAAATCAATGCAGGTACTTGGTTCAAAAGAGCACATGAGTTCAGGCAGAGGTGATTCATGGGTAAACTGCCCTCCGAGATGTGCGCAGATGCCCAGAGCTTACCACGCAGCGCTTCAGAGCTTAGCCTTCCTAAAAGCAAAGAGACCGTAAGCAGGCACCTTGAGGCCTGGCAGCAGGGGCAGGCCCTTCAGGCACAGTCACCTTTCGTCCAAAGCTGAGATGTGTTGGGAGTGTTGCTTGTTCCCTTCCTAGGTGGAAACTGAATCAGGGGCCCGAAGGGAGTGAGTCTTCAGCCAAAGCACGCCAGCAAGTTGAGCTACAGGAGCTGGCAAAGAGCAGACGTAAGGGAACAAAGCAGGGGCTGCCTTGCAGAGGAATATAGACATCCAGGGCCAGAGTGTGTTGATTGGTTGCCCTTTTATTTTCTCTTGAAAATAACAGAACGGAGCCTGCATCATGATGCTTCTCTCTGTGTCGTCGTTATTCTCAGGGGCATCCAGTTTGGCAGTTTTATCTGGGCATTTTTTACTTTTTTCCACAAATTTCATTTTAAAACTCTTTTGGTCAGGTCAGCAACTCTCCTCCCACGTTCCCCATGATATGAACACCATCTCTTGCCAGGAACTCTTTGTTCTAGAGAGCTACAGTCCAGGAAAACAAATTCTGCTCTGACACCATCTATCCAGCCAGCTGTTGCCTACTCATATCTTACTTTCCCTGCCAAACTTTCAATGTCCAATGAGAAACAGAGTTGAAAAGCAACAGTGATTTTCCCTCTTGTATTCGTTCTTTTCCTAATCTTATATTCAGAACTTCTGAATTGCTAAAGATGCCTATAATCAGTTTTGCTTTGAGTACATGATTTAATCTCATGATAACTAGCAGAAAAGTAAGCATCAGTGGGTTTTATGTGTTTTAGAAAACTGTACCACACTGCACATCTACTCTTGGGATCATGTGAAGCCTGCCTGGATTCCCAGATTCCTAGCCATATACCTTTCCTGAAGGAGAAAACAACTGGTTATTTTAATTCTCTTTTCCTTTTGGGATATGAAAAAAGGACAATGTAGCACCTTAAACTAGCATTTGTACATATTTAAATTTTCCTGGGAAGACAGGACATTTGTTTGCCAAAGGCCTCATGTTACTTACATTACTGTCTCTGGAAATAACATCATACTTATCATTAAGAAGGGGATGGAGGTGGCGCTGTATCTCAGTGACAGAGCACTTGCCTAGTATAAATAGGCCTGGTGTTTGACGTTTGATCCCCACCCGGATGAACTGGCAGGAGAAGCCAGGTATGCTTGGGTACACCTGAATGACACAACCGAAACTTTGTGTAAAACAATACTCTGAAGTGAAGTTACTTTTACAGTAAGCATAGATGATTTTTCAAGCTTATATGCTAGTTGACATACTTTGAAAATAAGAGTGGCTGTGTCATAGCTAATGAGTAAGAGTTGCTCCACAAAAGCAGTGTTGGGGAAGATGTTCCTAGATAATATTTTAGTCCGCTCAAGCAGCGATAACAAAATACCATATACCTGGTGGCTTGTAAACAAGATCTCTTATTTCTGACAGTTCTGGAAACTGGAAAGTCTAAGAATGAGGCCCAGCAGGCTCAATGTGTGGTGAGGGCCTGAGCCCACATAGATGACTGTCTTCTTTCTCTAATAGCACAAACACAGGGTGTTGCCCCAGGTTTTCATGAAAAGCGCACCAATCCCACTTAGAAGAGCACTGTCTTCATGACCTAACCACCTCTTAATACCATCACCTTTGGAGTCAAGCTCTCAACATATGGATTAGAGTGGAGCACACACCATAGCAAGGATTCTACAGAGCTAAGATACAGGTCTAGGGAACTAATGGGGAGAAAAAGGAACAGTTATGTTGCTACTGAAATGAAGCCTGGATACCTGATAAAGGATGCGAGCTGATGAGGGTAGAGTCCCACCCACTAGTTCCCAGCACCTGCATGAAGACAGTCAAAGGGCCTGGGGTATTTCTGTTCACCCAGGACCTTTTTCTCCATTTTCTTAATGGGAGAACAAAGACACATTGATAATACCCTTCCTAAACTCTAATATGCCAAGAATATTCTCCAGATTTTGAGGTTTGTTTCCTCTCCAATAGTTATAGTCAAACAAGCTACTTGTAAGTAGTTCAAGGGAATAAAGAGAAACCAGAATTCTTGGAGCTAGTTTCTCATCTGTACTTCCCTGATACCCACTGACTCAGGATGAATCCAGCGTCTCTCAATTTCCCAAAAACGAGTTTACCTGTTCAGCCATCTGCAGTGAACACTGGCTCTGAGCCAGGTCTACCAGACAGATCTACCATCTTACTGGGGGTCTAATTCTCAATGTTTCAGGTAATGACTTCTTATTCTGGCTTATTAGTCCACAGCACATCAGAATTGGATGAATGGATCCAAATCTTCCAGGGTTTAGTAGGTTTTACAAGAAATTGCTGGAGTTTAGAAGGCAGCACAAGCCATTATGCAGCATCTTACTGGAGAATGCAGGCTTGCCACAGGAACCCCTTGAGACCTATACTTCTGCACCATCCCTCATTGGCTCCAGGGAGAGGGGCAAAAAAATAAAGTCACTCACACAATCATCCTCTTTCCTTGGGCTCCTCCTTGTGCTCAGAGCCACATTCCAAAAGTTGGATATTAATTGTATAATTGTTGACCCTGTGATTTACACCAAGAGGTTCCTGAACAGTTCAAAGTAAGAGTGCTCGGAAATCAGTCCCTTTTCTACAAGCTGAATTGTGTGTTGGGTTTCTTTGTTTGTTCGCTTTGGGTGTTTTGCTTTTCAGCAGTCCCTTCTGTGAGGGATACAGTGATAAGTTAGGGAAGCACAAGGCTGTGGTCAGTCTGATCTAAGTCTTAGCTTCTCTGTCAGTTCATTAACTGGAAAGTCCTGGGTAGACAAGTGGGTCAGCTGAACCTCGAGGTCCTGTCTGTACAACAGGGGCAGTGACTTTGAAGTTTCAATAGCCCAGCACATTTGAACATAGCTTGTAGCTCTTCCCTCAATCTTTCTGTCCACCACTGCTGGATAACTTGGAGCCTCCTTCTTCAAGAAGATGCCCAGCATGAGCAGAAGTGTGCTGCCTTCCATTCTGCAGGGAAGGAAATAGCAGCAGGAAGGAGCGAGTGCCCATCCCAGACAATAACGCATCAAAGTTCTTTGATGTTTTTTCACTTAGCATCTTCCATATTTTTCCATCCCATTATGTTTTTGTAAATGCTATTTCTAATGGATTCCAGCATTCTAGTAGGTCGATGATTTATTTTGCCATTCCCCTACCATTGGGCATTTCATTTGTTACCAGTATCTTGATGTGATAAATAACACTTTGGTCAATATCTTTACATACACATCTTCATCTGAATTTTGGATAACGTCCTTAGGATAAATTTGTATGAGTGAGATTATTGAGTCAAAAAAGACTTTGGGATCCTCACTACAACTGGCCACATATACAAAAATGAAAGCACAAGTTCCATCCTCAATAGCAGTAAACATAGTTGACAGTCTCACAAATTCCTTCCTAGAATAAAATATTATCTTTTAAAAAGCACTGTGCTTTTATTTGAAACAACCAGGTACCTTACTGCCATTTAAATCTTTATTTGATTCAGTAAATTTTTTATGTTTACCAGCTGAACAATTTATCTTTTATGAATGTCTCTTTATGTCCTTTGCCCAAATATTTGAGTGCTAGGGATTTAGTTTGTTTCTTAACACTTTGTGAGAATTTTGAATATATTAACTACAATTTTGACAAGTGTAGAAATCAGAACAAGGCAGTGATATTAGGTTTGCTGTAATTTCAAATTTTAGATAATGGAAATATTATGAGCAGAAATATGTTGATGGGAGTTCTCAGATGGTGATGAACATAGCAGCTTGGATAACGATCTAGGAGAGAATATTTCAAGACTAAGACTTTAGAAGTGTCTTAGTGTAGGTCTTCTGAAATGTCAAAGGAAGAGATTGGGGTGTTATTCACTGTCTGATGAGAAAATACTATAACTTCTTGTGTGGGTGGGGTGTTTAGACTCTGACTGCATATTAAAACTAAAAACACCAAGGCTTAAATCCCACCCATATGGGTTAAACCAGTACCATTAGGGACCAGGACTGGCAGTTGTGAGCTGGAATTCTTAGAGGGGTATTAGAACACAATTTCTCTAGCAACAATCATGGGAAGAGAAGTGAAGTAAGGAAAAGGAAAAGAAGAAAAAGAAAATGGAAGGTAATGGGAATACAAAGAAGGGGGAAAGGAGGA
Organism: Hydrochoerus hydrochaeris; assembly: GCA_004027455.1. NCBI lineage: Eukaryota > Metazoa > Chordata > Mammalia > Rodentia > Hydrochaeridae > Hydrochoerus > Hydrochoerus hydrochaeris. The sequence continues at coordinate 126,152 of PVLA01000305.1, read as the reverse complement.
ACAGAAGAAAATGATCACAGAATAAAAGGAGAGGAAACAGATTTCAGTTGCTTAGAAACGTAATGAAGACAATGAGAGGTGATGGAAGGAATGAATGAAAGAAACAACACATAAACTATAGGGATTTAGCCATGAGCTGAAAGAGATAAAACAGGAGCAAAGTTAGAGGTTGGAGGAAGAGGAAACATGGCAATGAGATTTTAGAAGGATGTCAGCGGGGGAGCATGGTGGTCAACTAAAACACCAGTTGTGGGCCAGCAATTTAGCTCAGCAGCATAAGCACCTGCCTGGCAAGCACAAGGTTGGTTTGATCCCCGGTACCGAGAAAAAAAAAAAAAGGAAAAAAAAAAAAAAAACCCCACCAGTTGAACTGAGTCAGCATGGTGCTGGGTGTAGATGGCCCACCTGAGGACTGTTGCCAGCATAGAAAGGAGAGCTAGAGAGGAAGAGTAGTACTGTGGGTTCTCCTGAGTGTTGTTATTTGGTATTGTTTCTTTTGCCATTGATATTCGTGGAGGAGTGTGTTGAGTTTCTTCTCTGATACGAACTTGGCTGTTCTCATCATCAGTGGTGCTGAGGGCCTTGTTGCTGCTGAGAATGACTGTGGTTCACTTTGGGGGAGCTCTAGTCCTTACACTGAGCATCCTTCACCCCACTGGCACAGATTTTCCAGCTTCCACCATTGACCTTTGGGCCTTCCCAGGGCAGATTCATGAAACAAACTTATATGAGTCATTGTTGTGGACTCTAGTCCTCCAGTTGGACTCGTGAGGGCATTGTCATGGGCTTTAGGCTTTCAGCTAAACTCATACAAGACATTGCTGTGGGGTCCAGGCCTTCAGCTGGATTTTCTAGGTCTTCAGTGTATGAACAAACTTCCTGAACTCCTTGTATTTAACTCTTTGGGATGACCATAATATAATAATACTATAAATTGAGTGTCCTGTGTGTAATTGTTCTCCTTGCAATCCCTGACTATAACAGGGAGGGAGTGTTTACAAGAAATTCATTCCATGATTTCAAGGCAATAATGCAAACCAAAATAAAGATAGAGGCAAAAGAAAAGGAACAACTAAAATGATATATACATGTAGCTCCTGACTCAATATCTAGCACATAGAAAGTACTTGACAACTATTTGTCAAAGAAATAAATAAAAGGGAAGTTGAGGACAGAATCTTTCCCAGCATGCCCTCTGGTGAGAAAAAGGTAGAAAGTAGAAAGCTAGAGAGGAGAATGGGGTGATCAGAAAACACAAAGACATCATTTAAAAAGTTTTAAAAGATTGCAGGGCAGAACCTTGAGTTAAAGGAAGTTGAAGAGAGACAATTGTATTTTCCCAAGACAAAAGTAAGAAAATCATTGAAGAAGTAGTGAAGGAACTGAGAAAAATGAATATGGACAATTCCTAGTCAAGAACAGAAGAACTCATGGTAAAAAGAATGTGTGCATTTAGTTATTCTGGTTGGTATTTATTTCCTTCTTGTTTCTTATAGATGTAAGAGACAGCCATATTTATGTTAACATAGTACAAGTTACAGGACAGGTGCAGGAACATGGATCAAAGGAAAATAGCTTAACAGCCATAACAAAGTTGGGGAGAAAGAAGGAAGGATGGGACGAATGAGCAGGGGTCAAGTGGTGATCATTGGAATGGCCCGGCCACCCTCGGATGGGGAAGGCAGTAGAGGGGAAGGAAGTCAAAGGCAGGGAAAGAGCTAAGCTGGATAAGGCACCTGGGGGAACTGGGAAGCCCGGGGATAAACTCACAGAAAGTGGAGGATGGGTTATCAGCCAAGAACGCTGGATAGGAAGGAATTTATAAAGGCTAAATGGAGACACAGAAGGAACTCTTGAGTAACTCAAAGTCTTTAGAGGCAATGGTGGGAAGGCAGTATAAGACTATAAGGTGTCGGGCCATGAAGGCTTTAAAATGCCTACGGCATTCAATACTCCAAGTTTAAGATGAAGAAAACTAAATAGAAAAGTCTACCAAGTGCATTAGTTACCACTAGTCTGTGTAACCAATAAAAAAAGAGGGAAGAAAAAGATCTGTGCATGTCAAAAAAATGTAATTGTAGCTGCTTAAAACCTTCCACCTTATTGGCTTGGCTTAACTGGATCTTCTAGTGGATCTGAAGCCTCCCTGAGGAAGTTACCACTTCCAAACCCACAATTTTTTTGGTAAGTCAGTTACTCACAGGCATTGAACTGCAGTCCTCTGCTCTTTGCTGGGCAATATTTAGTCCTTCATCAAGTGGGTCTCTCCTGCACACACAGCAGCTTGTCTCAGACTGTGCTATCCAAGAAGACAGCACAAGGGAGTCGGCGAACAAGTCCCTGGAAGTGGCAATCCACAAAGCCCCTCCAATGCCGCCAGCTGGGAGGAGTTAACAGCTGGAGTCCCATCCAGAGGCAAAGGACTGCACAAGGACATCAATTCTACGAGGCAGGGACCACCAGGACTGTTCTAGTGGCAGCCCGCTAGACTGAGTTTATACTAGATGTGAGTTCACGAACACTCTAAAGGGTATCCAGGTTTATTGCTTTAGAAATCATTTTTTATACTACTTTTCAAATTAGGTTCTCTTAGGAATCTTTAAAAAATTAATTTCTGAGGTCTACAGTGTTATTTAACTTTAAAAGGAGGCTGATATACAAGTATCTCTGGAATAAAGGAAGATGGATAAGTACAAGAAAAAAAGATAAAGAGGAAAAGAAAGAATAAATCTGTGAAGTAGAACCATTGCGAATAAGATGAGATGCTCTATCTAAGGGTTCTGTGTCCTACAAAACTTAAGCAGAGATGAAGTGAATCTCTAGGAAGTTGGGATCACGTGGTGATCAGCATGGATACTAAGGCCATCTACCATAAAAGGAGCAAGCAGAGAGGTCTTCTTGTCCCAGTCACTGAGCTAAATGCCTCACATAACATCCCAATAATGATGACGATGATGACGGTCAGATGGTAGCAGCTACAGCATCTGCTGACTATACTATCAGCTGGTTCCAAAATGACCTAATCCTCCAAATAACCCCATAACAATTATTACATTCACCTCACAAACATCGACACTGTGGATCTGAGAGTTTAAATAATTGGTCCAAAGTCACAACACTAGCAAAAGACACGACAATAACAGCCATCTGGATCTTAGTACTCTGGAAACCATTCATAAGTGGTTTCAGTTTCTTGGATCTTCAGCCCCAGATTTTGGAAATAGGATTGGAATCTTAAAGTCAGTAAGCAAACACAAGTTTGAAACTAGAAGTCAGAGTATACATTTAAAGAGGATTGGGAGAAGTGAGTGCATTTTGGGAGGTAAAGAGGAGAAAAATTCAGGTTGCCTGATGAAAACAAAATACTGCTTTTTTAAAGGCAGAAGCAATAAGGAGAAAAAAGTAGTGAATTAAAAAAATGTGGCATTTTGCCTCATTGGATCATACGATCATATTTAATCTAAGTTTAAAAGTTTAGCGAAGATGAGGAAATGTGAGCTTTCATAAGGAGAAAAAAATAAAATGTCATGAAATGTAATAAAATGGGGGTGGAAACTACATTGTTAGTAGAGACCCCTATGTGGTTTTTTTTTGCTGGTTTGTTTCGTTTTGTTTGGTACCAGGCATTAAATTCAGGACCTCACACTTGCTAGGCAGGTGCTTGTGTGGCTGAGGTAAACCCCAAGCCCTCTGTGAGGTTTTAATGGTGGTAATTTATTCATTTTGAAGTCTTGTCTTGAAAAGAACCTTCTAGAAACTCGATATGCACTGATGAAAGTGAAAAAAAAATAAGCATTACCCCTGCTCTTACGAGGCTTATATGGTAAAATGAAGGTGGCCCTTTAATTTATTGTCCAAACCTGAACATTTTAAAAGTGAAAGGAAGCACCATTAATAATCTGCAGAGACAGAAGGCATAGACTAAGACTACTCCAAACAAACTGAAATTTATTCTCACCCTCCTAATGGATGATAAATAAGTAAATGAACAAATACATATGCAGTAGACAATAAGTGGACAAATATAAATGCAATTACCATCTCACAAGTCCTTTAAAGGAAATAAAATGCATTTGCCAAGGATGATCAGAGAAGGACTCTCTGCAGAGGTGACATTAAATTAAGATCTAAAGGGCAAAAAGGAAAGATCCATGGGAAGAGGGAGTAACGTGTTAGCCTCGGCCCCACCCTGATAGTGGTAGTGTAACAAGTGGTTCCAAGAGAGAGAATAAAGTCCTACGTGGCCAGCGTAGCACAGGAAGGAGCATGATGTAAGAGGGGGCTGGAATTAGTCAGTCACACAGGATTTTGTGCCGCAGGAAGCCCTTGTCTACGAGAGCATCCAATGCGTGTTAAAATGCAGAGGTGCAGGACTGCTCTTGTAGAAGGCTCAGAGTGGTAGTGAAGATTGAGACAAAAGAACCCAGTCTGTCTATAATCTGGAAGTAAAATGACCACATCTGCTGGTGGATCAAGTAAGAGCTGATAGAAAAAAAAATAAAGAATGACTTCCAGGTTTCTGACCTGAGCCAGTGAGTGAAGGGTGGTGGAAACGTTGGAACTGGAGAAGGTTTTCAGGCAGGAAGCTGTCACGGCAGGAAAGATAACGCACTGATTCCAACTGTAAGACTTAATTTCTTTCCTCCAGGAAGAGAGTAGGAACCAAACCCTTTGGTTAAAATGGGCTCAGAATTACTTAGGTCAGTGAGCTATATGGGAGAGCTATTCTGACTTACAGAATTAAGGGTACACTGAGACAGTGTCCTGGAAGCTGGTAGAACCCAAGGTACATAGAAAAACTAGAAGCGTAAGTGACTGAGTAGAGTCTGCTTTGGGAATCACGCACGGTGAAAGCCATTTATTAATTTACTTATTTATAATTTATTTATGCAAAATTTTTAACTGATACAGAGAAACATAAAATTTATAGATGTATTGGTTGCCACCTGATATTTCAATATTTGTATTCTGCACAAGATTTAAAACTGAAATTTCCACTGGGCGGCAGTGATCACCCAACCACCGGGCCACCTGGGAAAATAAGATGGAGGATGAGGAGGAGGTAACGCGGTTATTTCCTGAGTTGTCCTCAAGATGGTAATGAACACAGAGACAGGTGCCTGCTTTCCTGGGTGTAAGTAAAGAGGAAGAGAGACACCGCAGACCACTTTATCCCATCCTGATATAACGACAGCATAAACACTAGCATTTTATCAAGCATATTTAATTTCCTTTTTGGTCTGCATTTGGTGATCATTCAGGGGAAATTATTGAGCCTGGGTCCTCTTCACTACACTAGGCTGCTTTAGCTAATGATCTGTTAATGAGTTGTTAATCACTCATTCAGATTGGGAGGGCTGGGTGAGGAGCAGGTGCTGAACCCACAGGCAGACTCTGCTGCAGTAAAACCTTTCATTTGCATTTTTCTCTGGGCGCAGGCTCTTTCCTGAATGCTCTTCACTTTACTTCCACTTTCAGCTGGATCAGAAGCAAACCTAGCTGCTGCTGCGGTCTCCTGAGGTGCTGATAGCAGGGTCTACCCGTCTTGAGTGCCATGTCTCGGTTGTTGATGCAGACAGGAATGCAGTGATTGGTCAGTCTGGCAACAGGAAAGTGTAAAATTCTAAACAACTGCATACAATTACGTGGAATCTGAAAATATTTTCAGATACTATTCCATTTTTCAGATATAGCAACTAAGTGAGATGGAAACATCAGAAGCTATTCTCCAAGTGATGTGAGGGGAGTCTAGGAAGCTTCTGAAAACATCGCCACGGCCGGGCATCTGACTTGAAAGTAACAAGTGAGCTTCGGTCCAGGTGTGATTGACCCCAAGTTCTACATAACTTCTCCTGGACCGTGTTGCCTGTCCTACACTCTGAAGTAGACATTTTTACAATGCATGAACTGGAGGTTTGTACTTCATGCATGAAATACATTTCAGTAATACATTTATTAATCTATTGACCGGAGAAAATCTTCATGAATATAGGTAATCACAGGTAAAACACTTTCCTGAGTTCCATGCCAAATCTGCACATCAGAATCTGGGAGTAGCCCCCATGAATTTGCATTTTTTACACTCCCAAGTACTGTTTATGCCCACTAAAGTTTGCAAATTTCAGTCTCAGTGATTTCCTCTACTATTACCATGGCCAGCACATTTAATAAGATTAATGACCTCATCTCTCTGCCTACAGTGCATTAGAAGCAGAACATTAGAAGATGGAATGGGAGAGAAAGGGAAAGGCTTTGTGAGGCCAGCACACATATCAGGAGCAGTGACATCTGCCAAACCGCTATTGTAGAAACACTAAACAATAGACAGGCCTGTGTTTATGACAGCAAAACATAACAGTATGTATTAATTATGCTTATGATGATTCAGAAAAAGAAGAGAAGCTTAAATTGTGCTTAGAGGCCATACAATGTGGATACCAGGACAGACAAGATGCATTTTTAAAATATATTTATAAAACAACATTAAACCAAAACTTATTTCCACACTTATAAAGAGCACTGGTATCACTGATAGTTCTTCAATGTTTCCTGCCAAACATCTGACTATCAGTTAAAACATGAACAGCCAAAGCCTTTTCTTAATGGCAAGTAATTGTGTAACACAGGCAAGTTTCTTAATGCCAGTTTTCTCACAGCTGTACAATGACTTAAATTGTGAGGGTGAAACGAAACAACAGATATGCAGATGGAAAGTCCTTATATGCATGCTAAGTATGATAATTAGCTGAAAAATTTCAGCCTGACATTTATCCTTGGTGGTTTTGGATTCACAAGGCATTTGTGTTTTCTGTTTAGTAGCTTGAAAAAGGATGCAGGAATTATTTATTAAGTGTAAATATGAATCATGAGCAACATTGCCCTGAATATTCATATTTCTGGTCTCTGTTCTTAGTCGAAGTGAGTGACCTCCTACGTTTAAGAGAACCACTGGTTGCATTTTATCCGCCCCCTCCCATCAAAAGGAAATGTTTATTCCATTCTTGAATCACTTCATCCAACATCGCTCACATGAAATCGTGCTGATAGACACCTGAATACCATAAATATGAATACTTCATCCAAGCCAAGGAATGAAAGTTTGTTTTTAAATTTCTTTTCAGGATCATTGACTTCTGCTACATGAATAAAAGCCAAATGATAAACCAAACTTCCCAAATATATGATATTTTTAAATATTTAAAAGAGACTTGTTGGTGAGATTTTATTCATCTATATTAGAAAATTTTCCTAATCCTCATCCATCAAAGAGAAGTACATTATTACATTAATCAGAGAAACAGAAGTGGTAAGATAAATGAAAGTTATTAAAGGAAGGAAAAAATTTTTAGATTAAAAAAATTTTAAAAGAAAAGGAAGAGAGATGGCAACTGAGGCCACTGTTTGTTTTGCCACAACCAAATTCATTTCCAGAACAACAAAAAAAAAAACCCTTATCAGTTTCTGGGGAATGGTTTGTTCCATTACAGTGAATGCAGTATTAATGTTCTTTACTGCTCTCTCTGAGCTGGTGCAGTGACACCAATCTAAATAAAGGAGAGAAGGTTTAATCATACCTGTCACCGACCCGTTATTAACATTTTGCGACAAAGGCATTAGAGGAAAAATTCTGAGAGGTCAATTCGTATTTCACAAGTGGAGCCAAAAGAGAGAAAAGTTACTTAAAAGTAATGTGCTCATGGAACAAACAGGTTTATTAAGTCCACTTCAATTTGGCAAGAGTTTATTCAGTGTCATCATGTCAGATATCTCCCTAGGTCCTTCATCATTCAAGGAGCTCTTGGTCTAATAGGGAAAACTATTAAGGGGAAAAAATACAATAGTCAACAAACATTTGTCAAATTAATTTGACTAGACATATATACAAGATACAACGAAGCACTGATTAATTCTTCCCGGAAAACTGAAAACAAAGAAAGATTGAACTAAGTATTTGACAATAGGAGAGAGAAAGCATTGGATGGAAGAGGTGAAAGAAAAGCTTTCTTAGGCAGAAAATACACCTGTAAAAAGGCTGACGGATGTAAAATAGTATGAAAAATGCTGCAACACATGGTCCGATACTAAGAATAACGTTCTGGGTGAAAGAAAGACGGGAGGAAGAGCCAAGCAGGACCCTGTTAAGGTGAATGCTGTGAAGCCAGCAATCAGCATTGCAATCGCATGAGGAGACGGCACCAGAGGACGATGCTTCAGGCCTCTTTGTAGAAAGACAATTAAAAAGAACCAGGAGTGGAGACATGGAGATTGGTTAGGTGAAGATGTTAAGCTGTAAGAGTGGTGACAATGTTCTAAGTCAAGACAGCTAAAGCCAAAGACAGAAGGGATAATAGAGATTGGTGAATTTTAAAAAATAATTTCTTGTTGGTGGTATTGTTTTAACACTGGGTAGACGACTTAACGGATGTGAGCCCAATGTCTGCCACCTGTTTCAAAGCGACCACTGAGTCCAAATCCACCTTCCTTCATAGCACTGCAAAATTCTTTACTCCTTTCTTGGGATCCTATTTACAAACCATTCTGCTATACCTCAAGGAACTATCAATCCTTGGTAAATTTCACACACACACACACAGACACACACACACATATATTCATCACCTCCTTCTCTTGGTGTTTAACCGTCTCCTTTGAGATCCTTTTAAGTAATTAAATAATTGATTTTTTTATCCCTTGTTAAATGAGTTCTATGTTTCTGGTTCTGTGTGGCTTTTTATTGCTCTTTCTGTGAAATTCAACTGTTTTCTTGGAGATTGTGCCCTTTGACCAGCCCATTTCCTCAGTACCATCTATCTATTGACTTCGAGTTTATTCCTTTTCATTCAGCAAGTGGCCGGCTTCCTGAATTTTCAGTCATTCGGTGCCCCATTCCTTTCGCTTTATAATGGATGTGAGCTCAGCCACAGTGCCAACACTGGCTCTCATCACTCCAGATCCCCCCAGGATGATTTATAGAACACTTCGGTTCATTTCCTCTACCTCCTTGTTGACAAACGACCCTCTCTAATCCACTCAAGTACAACCCTTGATCCTGGTTATGTGGCGGAGGGTTTCACATTACACCTCTAATTCAAGTCTCCACGTCTGTGAACAACACATTTTTATTTCCATCTTGACTGTGAAACTCCTTCTATCCAGCTGCTTCCATTCTTTCCTTTATATCTTAGGGTTGCAGAATAAATAACATTGTCTATAGAGTCTAAACACGTGGGGGTTTTCTTCCTAAAGTTTCATTTCTTCTCTGTTGCAAACCCTCAACACTGAGGAATTCATGCGAATGTGTCCTCCAGGTCTTCCCTTTAGCTACTAAGCATAGGTGCAAAAGAGCATCCAACATTACAACCCCGCGTCGTTCAAAATGACAGGAGGTCTCCACGCTCTCGCTCTGCAGCTCCTTCTCCCTGGTTCAAAGAGGAAGCTGAAGCTATCAGACAGAAACCCTCACCTTCCCTGTCTCAAACATAAAAGCCCCCCTCTCCATCTCACCTCTCCTCCTCTTTTGCAATAGAGCTTCCCTCCAGGTTTGGTCCCTTCTGACCTTCTGAAGAATTCAGCAGTGTTGCTAAGCCCCCCACCGCAAAGAGTAACATCTCCTCAGTTAGATTCTGTCACCAGCTTTTAATGAAGCTGAATTTACTCTGATGGAAAACAACAAGCCAGAAACAAAATCAAACACAATAAACCCTCTCTTGACCCTCACATTTATCTCCAGTTAAAATGCTATCTTTATCCCCCTCTTGATAAGCATGTCACACTTACATTGTGTACACCCGTCTCCTTTGTTCCTCAAGCCACCCCCATTCGATGACAACGTTAACACTCAATCTTCTACCGAAACAGCTTCCACCAAGGGAGCCAAGGGTCTTCAAGTTGCTAAGTCCAAAGAAGAGCTCACAATTTTAAAAAGGAAATTCTCTCACCTTAACTTTGTTGCAGTCTGTGTTAGATTTTTACCTACTTCTGTGGTTTATTGACTTCATTTTCCCTGGAACAGAAAGTGTGAAAGTGACCCAAATTCCAACATGGGTCCATTTTTCCTCTGAAGCCCTTTTGTGCCTTTAGGCGGGGGGCTGTCAACTTCTCTTTATAACAGAGTAGAGAGGATGCTGCAGGCTCTGTGGGTTGTGTGATATGGTACAGCTATTCAGCTCTGCTGTGAGAGAATGTAAGAAGCCACACACATTGTGTGAACTCATAGGTATGCTTTGTTTTAATTAAACTGTACTGGAGACACCGGGCAGCAGGCTGTGTGTATCCCTGAGAATTTGCCAGTGCCTGCTCTAAGTCAGAACTTCCATATGCATGACTTTAATTTCTCCTTGGAGACAAATCAAGCATCTTTAACCACGCACAAGCTCTTTCCTAAGTCCCAAACTGGCACTGGACATTGCTACTGCAAGAGCTGAAAGAAGGCACAGACCCTACAAAGGTTCTTACAACTTGAAGTCCTTGCCATGACCCACAAGACGGGGCGGCCCACAAGGCCCTACATGATATGTGCACCCATTTGCTGATGTCAGAGGTGACCCCTGCCATTCTCCCCCTTTTCTGCCTCTTCTGTATGCACACAGCCTTCCTGCTGATCTCACATGAACATACCACGCCTGGTTTCATTCAAAAGCTTTTGCACTGGATTTTCACTCTGCCTGAACATCCTACTACCACAAACACACACAACCAGCTAATTCCTCTCCTCAAATTGCTGCTCATCCTGCTTTTCCCATGGAAACTGCTCACCCACTTTACCTAAAATTGCATCCGCCGTATCCTGATAGCCTCAAGCACCCCAGTGCTTCTCCCACTCCTGCTTCCCCGGCATGCACTGTCCAGACACTGCATGCTTTACTTGTGCATTCCACTTAATTTCCACTCTCTGCCTCCTCTCACAAGAATATACACTCCAGGATGGAGTGATGGCTTATTTATTTTATTCTTCGATGTACCCCAAGAACTTCAACAAATGGCCAGAATCCAAGCTGACTCAACAGGAAGAAAATGAATCAGAAAAGAATCTAATGCCAAATTCCTAAAGCTTTCACTTCCTGTGTCTCAGGTAAGAAGAAGTGAATCAAACAAACAACAAAGCAACAATACACCTAGTATCTTAAACATTTCATATTTCCATTAATTCCCCATTATCAACCTTTCAAACACCTCTTACTTTACCCTCCCCCCAAATATTTAGGATTTAATAGCATCTCTCTTTTTAATTTCTGCATTTGTATCACTCGGTCTAAGTGGCTGTCATCTCTCACCTGAACTCCCGAGATGGAGTTTTATCTGAGTCTCCATTTTAATTCTTTAGTTTTTATCTAGAGCCATTCTCCACTCTGGAACTAAAAATATCATTTTCAGTATATATTTTAAAAATCTCCATTCCTTCTCTATCTTATCCTTGCTGAAAACTAGACTTTATGCAAATACCAAGTTCTAACCTCTCTCTATCATTCCAGCCTCACCTAGAACTCATTCGTGCTATAATTAACTTGTTTTCAGTTCCTGGGCATATAATGACCCTCATTCCCCAGAACCTTCGCACATCCCCTCTCTCCCTGAAAACAACACCCGGCTGGAAAATAATCAACCTTGAAAGCTATAGATCAGTGCCAGCTTCAGTCAACCCTATTCCTGCCTGCTGTCACCACTGTCTTGCTCTTGCTTGCCGGCTACTCTGTGAGGGTGACGGTAAGGTGGCTGGGGCAGGCAATTAGGGTTAGGTAAATTGTCAGAGCTGATGAGTTCTCAGCTAGGTCTTATTTTCGAGGATGCACAGTAGCACTTCTCCTTGGAGTCATTCATTTCACCGAGCTCCCTCTGTGGCTCTGGGGTCTGATCAGGGTCCTGGGGGCAGCGCACTTCCAAGCCTGAGTGGGCTCTGGAGGCCTGCTCTTCAAGTCTGTGTCCTGGCGACTCAGCCTTTGGCGCTAGCTTCTTCCCCTGCTCTGCACCCCTGCAGATTTCCTCCCCAACCTTCCTTCCATGATGTGTGTCCTGGAGCCTGCCGAGGATAGACTGAAACCATGAGCAAATGTAACTTTTCCTCCTTTACTGTGGGCGTTGATTATTGTGTCTCAATAAGGAAAAATCTGACTAATACAAACATCTACACCTCTTTTGCTCAAAGCAAGCATCAGTTTTTTAATCAAACTTTCCCTGACTTTAAGTCAATTATCAATATGAAATATTTTCACAGTATATATTTATTCCTGAGCTTAAGATAGATTTGTGTGTCTGCTCCACACAAAACAAACTTTGTAAGAATGCAAACAGTGGTATTCTCTCTGTCTGTCTCTGTCTGTCTCTCTGCTTCTCTCTCTCTCTCTCTCTTCCTCCCTCTCCCTCTCTTTCCCTCTTGTGATCTTCCAAATTCTATGTACTGTAAGTTAATTCACTTTATCATTATCTATGTACTAGTTTTTATACTTAACTAGACTATGGTTATACAGACTATGATTCCTTCCTAAGGTTTTTTATTTATTCAGATATTTTTCTCTGTGTAGTAGTAATTTTACTAGATAAGAAAGGTAAATGATAACATTTCATACCAGTCAGGTTGCTGAACCTGGGTTACTTATTAACTGATTTTTGCTCAAGCTGCAACATCTGGCTGCTTTAGTCAAATGTGACTATATCTTGAGCCATATAGCAATAAAGTTCTAGGGATTTGTGCCTTTCTCTTCCCTGTATTTTGCCGCTTGGAATCTTTTCCCAGAATATTCTCTCAGAATTCTGTTTACCTGCCATTGCCCAGTTGTTCGACCAACATGTTAATAATTACTTAGCACTCGCCAGCCATCACTATATATTTACTTATTTTTATCATTGTCAAAAGAATCTTATTCTAATTAGTGTGTCAATTTAAGATGATAGGTCATAACAGATGTGGAATCTATTATACTTCCTTCAAGGGCATAGGGTATTTGACACATATGTTATCTTGAAACAAATTAAGATTTGGTAGAAAGTGAGAATTTGCTGATTAACCAAGGAACCCTTTCCTAACTGATAGTCTGTCAACATATGTATGACAAGTTTTTAATGAGTTGTTGGTCCTCTTCCCAATTTGTCTAGAGCTCTTTGACTTACTCCAAGTTTTTCATATCTATCAATATCTAGATGCACAGATAAATGCAATCCTATAAGTGTGCTTTGCAATTATATACCTAGAATAACAAACGAAATGCTGACATATAACACTTGGCTACTAACAAAATGAATAAAATTAAACTTTTGTATGACATCTTAAAATTTCAAAACTTTTGTAATTAATACATCTATCAGTCCCTTCATAACTGAAGTTATTATAACTTTGCCTGTAGAGCTCCTTTATGTGAGCACCTTTTTTATTCTTGCCTTGAAAAGTATTAAAACTATCCCAGCTTCCAGTTAGTAACAGTCTTGAGCAGAATTCTCTGATCTGAGTTTCCTATGTCCTCCCAAAGATGCACACTGAAGGCTCAGTATCTAAGGAACAGCTATTGATAGGTGGGGATTAAGGGAGGTCACCAGGGCATTGGTGACCTGTCCTCAAAGGAGACCAGGAAACTGCTCTCTCAGGCTCTCTGTTCTATCCCAAGAGGTGAATGTTTTACTTCCGCGTGCGCTCTGCCGCATTACCTTCTGTGCCAAGGGTGACTCAGTGGAGTGCTGACACTTAACCAAGCCTCCACAGCATGTGTGGACTCTGAACCTCTAAGATTGTGAGCTAAATAAATCTTCAGACTTTATAAAATTAACTGCCTTTGATACTCCATTGCAGTAATGTGAAACTGGCAGATACAAAGAGCTAAAGTGATTTTTCCTTGCCACAAACTACCTTTCTAATAGTCTTAGTTCTTTGTTAGTTCTGGACGTCAGAGACCACAGTCTGGATACAAGAATGTTCATGGTGATCAAAGTGCTGTGACTGTTGTTGATTCATAGTTAGGATCAGATCTGAAAATGCATTTCCTTTTCAGGCTATTCATTTACTTTCTATTTTCCCCAATTTAATATGATATGTTAATATTCTCTACTTTGGTAAGAATTATGATTTTCACTGTACTAAACCTATTACATAGAGATATATTCTAAATTAATTTATTTTGAAAGGCAACTTCATATCAGTACTATATATCACTACCAGTGTCATTTACCATGAGAAAACATCTAAAAATAATTAACAGAGTCTAATAGTATACCTGCAACACACACATACACACACAACAAAATGCAACATCCACAACAGTAAGGTAAGGAATTTAGAGGGTCATTCCTCTGTAAAACAACAATAAATGCCAAATACTTATTTTTTAAAACAATCATGTGAAGCCTCTGGAAACTGTCATAAGGTCATGCAGAAAATGAATAGACATTACTCAAGAAAATCTACTAACTGCTGGTCAGAGCAGTACGAGTTGCAGTGCTCGAGTCGCCATTCCCCTGGCCCAATCAGCACGATGGAAGCCCAGCTAGGTATCACTGTGGCCAAGAACAGGGAGCCAGCTCTACCACAATCCTGGTTCAGGACTCAGTACCTTCAGGGAGAAGTAGCCCACAAATATCCCTCACTGCTTGTGGCTCCCCGCTACAGGGGCTAAATACCCCATATTACCCGATGGCCTTGGCCACCAGGTCAGTAACTCCCTTTCTCCAGCAGCCCCAAGCCACGGATCACAGACCACAGTCAGCTGAGGATCCTGGAACCCTGATGTCCTCTCCTCAGTTTTCTTGTAAAACAACTCCCATGCCGGGAGAGAAAAATCAAGAAAATGAGAGGCTGCTCCCTGCAACCAGCACCCTGATTACAAAGCAAAGTCTTATTTGGAGAGAGGCAGGGACTTACCCTCCCCCAAGCTCCAGGGGCTTAAAGATTTGGGCCAGGGGTAGACACTGTACACAAGATCAAAGAACTGTGAAACTTTCTCCAGAGGGACAGGCTTTATCCGAAACAGAGTTCGGGAAGTTCAAGACTTGAATGCCATGGCAATTTTCTTGGTAAGCAATTAAGAAGAGCTTGGTAGCTCCATGGGAGCCATAAGGTGAGCTATATCCAGCTATTTTACTAGGGAGAACCATGAAAAGAAACAATTAAGAACTCTTCTGAGATCAGAGCAAACCTCAAAGAGTGGTTTTCTAAAACTCTCCCCACACAGGACCATAGACTTAATTGAATAAAACTGTGAAGCACTACATGCCTTTGAGAGTTATCAAAAATAATAGAGTAACAGCCAGCAGAGTGGAGATCAATGTGGGGTATAACGCCAGGAGAGGTGGAGGGTTTACAGTACACAGAGTTGGTTTAAGGGTATCTACTGAAAGAGCTGTCACTACAGAGTTAGTCACTGTGCACATGCTCAAGGCTACATGTGATAAAGAATAACATCAGAAATTTCACAGGTTGGGAAAATAGAGTCCAATAAAACAGTTCCATCAAATCACTTAGAAAATACACAAAGCGGGGCGTGGTGGCACACGCCCGTAATCCCAGCACTCAGGAGGCTGAGGCAGAAGGATCCTTGCGTGTTCAAAACCAGTCTGGGATACAAAGTGAGGCCAAGGCCAGCCTGAACTGCATAGCAAGACCCTGTCTCAAAAAGACAAGAGAGAGAAAGAGAGAGAGAGAGAGAGAGAGAGAGAGAGAGAGAGAATAAACAAGGAAACAAAAATAATAGAAATTATTGAGAGATCATTTCTATATTTGGTAAATTTGGTAAATTATCTAAAATGTCCAGTATTTAGCAAAATAGCTAATATGGGACATGCAGACAGAAAAGCCTGGCTCATAAAATTTCTGTTTTTAAAAGCAAGTTCTCTTTGGTGCCTTTGAAAGGGTTCAGATGTTGAACTTAACAAACACATAAATGAGGTCTGCATGTATTTAAATAAAAGATGTATCATATTCATAGGTGGGAAGATTTAATTTTGAAGATGGCAAAGTTTCCAAAATTGATCTTCAAATGCAATACAATCTTTACCAAAGCTCCCACTGAGTCTTCACAGAAATAAGAAAGCTAATTCTAGAAATTGTATAGAAATATGAGGCTCCTAGAATAGCCAATATAATTTTTAAAAATAATACAGTTACAATATTTGCACTTTACAAGTTAACATTTTACTTCACAATATAATTATCAGCATGGTGTGATAGTAAAATCAGGTCAGATGTATAGCTGCATGTAAAAGAATACAGAAACAAAATCTTACATTTATAGCAATTAACTTTCAATGAGTATTAAAACATTTCAGTGGAGGAAAAAGAATTACATTGTTTTCCTGAGCAAAATGGTGCAAACCTGAGATCCCAGCACTCAGGAAGCTGAGACAGGAGAATCACAGTGAGTTTGAGGTCAAGCAGGGATACATAGTGCAATCAAGACCACCCAGCTCTACAAAGTAAAACCCTGTCTTAAAAAACAAAGAAACAAAAAAACTTTTTCCAATGGTGCTGAAGAATTGATTATCCACATATAAAACAATGAAGTTGGATCCCTGCATTACATAAGACACAAAAATTGAATACAAATAAATGAAGGAGGTACTAAAACTATAAAATACTTAAACATTTGAACAAATCTTTGTGATCTTACATTAAGCAATGATTTCTCAGGCATGACACAAAAACACAGCAACATATGAAGTCCAATTTGATAAACTAGACCTTATCATAAGTACTTCAAAAACACCATGACGAAGTAGAAAAAAACAACCCACAGAATGAAAGTATTTACAAATCATATATCTAATAAGACTGTAGTATCAAAAATGAATTTTTTAAAAAAAAACTCTTAAAACTCAACAATAAAAAGAGAAATGCAATAAAGTTGGGCAAGGGATTTGAATATGTGCCCCAACAAAGAACACAAACAAATAAGCTCCTAAGTACAGGGAAAGGTGGACAATATCAATAGCCAGATCAAAATCACTACAAAAATAACGCTTTATCACATTTTTCATAATCAAAAAGACAGATAATAGCAGTGCTGTCAGGATAGGACAACTGGATTCCTCATATGATGCTGGCAGAAGTGTAAAGTGGAGCAGACAGTTTTGGGAAACAGCTTGACAAATCCACACAGATTAAATCTGGAGATGTTTATGGCACCGTGATGATGCTTCTAAGCATAATTCTCCAAGGGAAATGAAAACATGTCTCCCCAAAATCTTGCGTATCAGTGCTGATAGAAACATTATTCATGGTAACCAAAAAGTAAAAATCACCCAAATAGCCATCGTACTGACGAACAGACAAGCACAACACACCTATTCAATGTAATATTTAGAAGACTGCTATTAAAAATGAGAAATGTCATATGCCATGACATGACCAAACCTTGAAACCCGCCGAAGCTGATTCAAAAACACTCCGATCATAGGGAAAGATCAGAGTGGTCAAGTCCACTGAGTCAAGAAGAATAGCAAGTAATTCCCTACTGGGGTTTGGATGGAATTGGGAAATAATGCCAATTATTTGACTTGGAGCTTTCTTTTGGGCTATTGAAAATGTCTTAGAATTGATTGTGATTAAACAATGGCTCATCAAAATGTATGATAAATGATTAAATTGAAAACAAAGTTATAGTACAAGACCCTACACCAATAATCAGCCTCAAAATATTCCTCCTCACTTTAAACAAACACGTTCCACCCTCCTTCACACTTTCTGAAGCAATGCTGGACGCTCTCTTTTGTGTCTTCATGAAGTATGACCAAAAACACTGTGAATGCTAATTCCAAGTACCCCCCATGGAAACATGGGCTCATAGAGCATTATGATGTGTCCCCATCCTGCTGTTCCCCAGGTCTGGCTCTGTGTGACTTCTAGCTGTCCTCCAAAGTAAAGAAGATGGTGAAAGTTAAACATTTTGAGTTGGTGGGACTTCAAGGCTTCCATCCCAACACAACTTAAGCACAACTAGAGACACTCATAAGAGACGACTTCTGGAACTGATTCACAAAGTGGCAAGAACAATGGGATAAGTGTCTCTGAGGTAACCAGGAATATTCTGAGGGAAGCGAACAGCAATGTGCCTTATACTATAATAAATTATTTTTAATTTTGACATTCATTGTATTTTTCAATGACAATTTATATTTGAACAACTCTGTAAATCCTTAAAATCACTGAACTATATGCTTTAGGTGAATCATATGGAATAAGTTATATTTCAGTAAAGCAATGTTTTAAAAACAATACAAGAACGGCAATTGTATGAGAAAATTGTTTCATGAGAACATAGATAAGATGTCTTCACTCAGCCTGGACCTCAGGGCATTTCAGTAAAAACTTCAGGCAACACTTTAATTTCAAATGAGAGAGAGACAGACACACAGACAGAGACAGAGAAATAGAGAGAGGCTATGTTATGGTGAATTATTCCATAGCAACACTGAATATAACTCCCAGCTCTCATAAAATCAAATGGCATCCACAATGAAGCAAAAGTCATAAGATAGAGGTCTTTCTAATACCAAGATATTCAAACTTAATGCTTTGCATGTTGTAACTCTTAATGGAATTTTGGGTAGAAGACATGCTATGATCACACTTCCTTTTCTGAGTCATGAGGGGTGATTCTTTGGTAAGAGGAAGAGCAGAATGGGGTGAGCTAAACAGGAGGCAATAAAAACCAGCTAAGTATTGTCATAATCACGCATGGCTGTACACAACAGTGCAAAGATGGTGACGGTAAACAGTGGAGGAGAGAGAGTCAAGAAATACCAAAGTAGGGGATGGGGAAGGGAAAGGTATCCAGCCTATATTTCCAGCTGGATAAATCAATAATATCTGAACCAACAAGTGAGCCAGAAGGAGGAGAGCAGAGTTAAGAAAAAGCTGGAACATTTTTTTGCTCTTCAAGGTTATCTATGTGCCTTTTCCATCCAGTAGTACCAAAAGGCAGCACAGTGCAAATCAATAGCTTATAAGTCATAGCAGGGATAGACTCGCAGACCGGTATCCAGAGTCTCAGGTTCCAAACTGAGCCAGTTCCCCCAAAGCCAAAAAATGAAATAGCTGGTGTTTGGGGGGACATGTGGGAAGTGGTAGAGAAGCATTTTACTAGTATCCAAGCTGCCTGGTACACTATAAAACGAAAAGCCTGCCAAAGTTCATGGTGACGGAATTATAGAGAGAAGGGTGCTAGTGGAGCGGAAAAACAGAAATGCTTCATGGAATTTTTAGTCTCTGCTGTAAATGCCAGTTGTTCCACTAATTTCATTTTGCTAATGCAAGAACAGCTCTTGCAGTAATAAACATATTTTAGTGTGAATGCCTTTTTAATAATCTTTAATTTGAGTCCTAATTCCCCTGATAGCTACTTTGAGGAGACAACTGCATTCCAAAAGCACAAACACATTTGAAAAAGATCATGCACATACTTGTTCATACACACACACACGCATGCATTCACACACATGCACACACAGGTACAAAAATGTTTCATATATTTTTAATATATCATCGTATTTCTTAAGTCCAAAGTCATCAAAGGAAGGCCCTGAACTCTTTATAAGCAATCACATCAAATTTCACAGGCATCAGCGGTTAACAGCACAATTCTTATCATCAGTCAGAATCTGAAAAGAATGGAAGTGGAAGATAAAGATGCTGTGATTAAAAAGAGCAGTAACAGAAAAAGACAAAAGAGATAAAGAGAACAAAAGTACAACTCATCACACAACCACACAAGGCAGGGCGTGCACTGCTATGGTAAAAACTGTATATTTTATCACGGGATCCAAAAGGATCTAGCAGATTTCTTTTTCTTTTCTGTTTTCACTATGTGAAGAGAGCTAACAAGCTAGCTTGGGATCGATGAATTGACATAGATGGGTCCAAAGTAACAAAGCTACTGACAAAACATAAATGCCAGCCAAGAAATATGCGTGCATGCCCTCACCTTGCCCCTCCTGAGCCCTTGAGAAGACAAATTTATTTACCTGTTATAGAAAATTGCTCACACAAACATCCACTCCCTTCCCAGCTGCCCTCTAGTCTTCCTGTCTGCAGGAGTTCTAAACTTTTGCTTTGGAAATGTCTTCAAGAAATCAACCTTGAAGTTGACTCAGAAGGCTCAGAGGTGCTCAGACACTGAAGCAAGCATCAGCAAGGTGCTTATACCGTGGGCTTAGCCTGGCCCTCAGGTGGGGACACGTAGAGGGCTGCGGATTGGAAACGGCTGAGCACAGGATCATAGGATCCGTACTGTGCTCAGTATTCGTCCACCTCTAACTTCCAGGCTGGGTCAAGTCTCTCTGTTACTAGCATTTTTGTTTGTTTAACATCCTGTGTTCTCTTCCTATTGCATTTATCAGAATGTTCTCCAAAAATTAATCTTTCAGGTAATTTTTTACTAGTCACATTCCTGACTATAAGCTCCATGAAAATAGCTACCGTGCCTGTGGTGTTCACTGATCTCTTCCCAGAATCTTAGGAAAACTCAGCAAGTGGGTGTGGAGTGGGGGAAGGAGAGAGAGATGAAAAGAAAAGTGGGAGAAATGTGGAAGGAAAGGAATCCAGAGAGAAGCAGGAAAGCAGCAACTTGTGTTCACCATTGTGGTTGTACGGTTAAAATAGTTCTCATGGATTCCAGGCGTATAAATTTTATAATTATTTGGGTCACACGTACCACCTACTACCAGAGTTTTCACTCATATATAAAATAAATTGCAATTTGTTACATAGGCTACACTTGTCATGATACACATGCCAACTATTGTTCTGCCATTTCTGCATTGGTAAGAGAAGAGAAAAGCAGCTCTGTGCTCTATAGTTTTGCAGACTCAAGGACCAACATGGCAAACATCTGAACAAAAAGAAAAGTATATCAGAAAAGTCTGAAAACCTAACAATATACAAAGAAAGCACAAATTTACCTGGTTCTGTATCCCAAGCACTGAGTAGTGCTGTGTTTACATGTTAGCTCAATAGCTTCCTCCTTGAAAGAAGGTATTTCAAACATAATAAAATATATTCTAGCTCAATTAATAAAGCAATTATTGTGTGTTGTCAATGATGCTGAAAGTGTCAGAAATACTATGGTGGCCTCTGCTTCAAATTTTCCAAAGTATGTAAGTTCTGTATTACCAGGACACAGAACTTTGGTCCGTGATCAAAGTGCACTTTGACTAAACTCCTTCCAATATGGTAGTTGCTACCTACCTAAGACTATTGGGTACTAGAAATACAGCTCATGTAACTAAAGAATTAATATTTTAATTTTGTTCATTTACTTTACAGTTAACTGGCCACCTGTCACTCGTAATTACTATGTTGGGCGGCTCATGACAATAGCAAAACAACTTGGCTAAAGAGAAAAGCAGTATTTCTTTGACAGAAAGAGCAGATAGAGTCCAGCTACTTGGGAATGCTGAGGTGGGAAGATAGGAAGTTCCCAACCAGCCTGAGCAACTTAGAGACTCTGTCTCAAAATAAAACATAGAAAGGGCTAAGGATGTAGCTCAGAGGCAGAGCATTTTTAATTGAGGAAGAAAAAAAGCACTAAATTGCTGTATAAAAATAATTTAAAAAGTAACATTCAGAAGTCAAGAGCTATGTGAGAGATGGGTAAATGCTAAGTGAGAAACTGGGTAAATGCACAGTTCTGGTGCATAGTAACGCATTCCAGAGATCACTACGCCAAGGCCATCTCCGTTTAGCACGCGTGGGAACGTGTGTCCACACACACCACAAAAACCCTGAACGATAGCTTTTTTCTTACTCTAGGGGGGAAAAACTTAGTAAAATGACAGAGCGGGCTTGTTTCATTGCAGCTTTATAGAAAGTATGCACAGGAAAGATTTCCCTTCCCTTCTTTCCTTAGTAAGGTACTATTCATAATTTCTAGGATTTTTTATGGATTCATTTTGATTAGTTAGTAGGATGACAGAGAACCAGGACAATGTCCTTATGTGTTACCCAGGCTGGCAAGCTCCACAGTGACACACAGTTAACAAAAGCAGGAGGTTAGGCATTGGTACTGGGTTGTTGACACTAATTTGGAGAAGGAGGATGTGGTCGGGTACACTTCTGTAGGAGAGAGGCCCATTGATTTTATAATTGAGTTCAGTTTAAAATGTAGAACAGATTGGTTTTGCTGGCAAGCTCAGAGCACAGGTGTGTTTATTTCTTCATAATACAATGGTGCCCTCTGCAAAGCCCCGGACCCCAGGTGGATCCCCTCTCTCTCGTGGTAAAACCTTTCCACAAGAATCACAGATGGCAACCATTAAGCTCATTCCTTACCCCTCTCCCTCCTCTCTTATCACACATAATTACCTTTGGATAGTGCTCAGTTATTTTTGAAGGACATATTTTCTTTTTTAAAATTATATCTCCATTTCCCAAAAGGGCATACATTTTTTTAAAATGAGACTTGATGGGAATAAATAGCTCCCTTCAATAGTGGAAATAAAACCAGTTCCCTAGAATTTCACTCTCTTTAGTTTGATTGACCTTGGTTTTGACCTCCATATTATCTTTTCCTATTACCACCTCACATCATCCCAGCTCCTATGAAA
The DNA here is from genome assembly GCA_004027455.1 of Hydrochoerus hydrochaeris. Classification (NCBI taxonomy): domain Eukaryota; kingdom Metazoa; phylum Chordata; class Mammalia; order Rodentia; family Hydrochaeridae; genus Hydrochoerus; species Hydrochoerus hydrochaeris. Next base: position 103,634 of record PVLA01000305.1, on the reverse strand, counting down.
ATCATTCCACTTGGCCAAATTCCCTTATGTTTAATTAAACAACAACAGTACAGAGTTGTCTTTTCACTTATAACTCACAGTGTTCCCACCTACTCCTCCACTACTTCTCGGAGGTCACAGTGAAGAATATGACTAGAGCTTGTTGTTCCAAAGAACACATTATAAACAAAGACAGACAGATAAATGACTGGGACCCATGTGCTACACATAATGACGTAGGTATGGGAATAAAACTCAAATGTAGCATTGGCGAACAAGAGGACCTGGGTTTGTAGGACCCAGAAAACTTCATAGATGAAAATCCTCCTCTGTAGAATTTGGTGAGTCTATCATTCCAAAAATAGGAGGAGACATTCAAGGTAGGATATGAACTCACATGCAGGCACAGGAAGCTGAAAAATTTTTTGCATACTTGTTATGGGACAGGCACTACACCACGGATTTCTGCAAACCGTTTTATATATTCCTATTGCAATGTGCCACAGAGGTACTGTTTTTCCACTCTGCAGAGAAAGGGAGCTGAGACTTTAAGAATTTCAGTCATTTGCCTGAAGTCACCTCGTAACAAGATCAGAATTTGTAACCACATCGAAAAGCTATCTAATCTCTGCATTATCCTCCTGTGCCATTAGGATTAGCTCATCTGATGCTGCTTGGTGAGAAACTTAGTTTGTAGATAAATATTGTCTCTCATTTCCCCTGCCCTCACCATGACACACACATTTATTTCTTAGAATCAAATCAGAGGACAAGCACCAAGGACAGCGTCTTTTGGGGAGCATCTACTCTTTGAAACCTCATAGTTAGGTTCCGGAAGCCCCAGTTGTCCAAACTCTTTGTCTAGTGGGGTGTCATCTCCTGTGGAGGCCTCCATTTCCCTTGATCACTCCTCCTAAGTTTCAGAGAAACTTCGAGAAAAGTTGTGCTGAGGATAAAGTTAAACTCTACTTCGCTTTGCTCAGGCTCTAGGCTGTGGAAGTCAGTGCAAAGTCAAGAAAGCCAGCTACGCCTTTCCTGGTCATTAGGTTTATCAACTCTCTGCATATGGTATACGCTCCATTAAAGGAACTGTGTGATATCTATCAGAGAAACAAAACAACACTCAGGATAGCAGTAGCTGTGGCTCTGGAAGTGAGAGAACTACTTCCTTAGGGGACAATAATACAAAAACCTTGAAAGTTAAGTTACTTTCTGTCTAGGCATTATTCTCACCAAAGTACAATTAGCAAAGGACATTCTTTTATCACAGTGAATGATTCTAAGTTGATATACTTGAAATCTGTTTTTTTCTCGGGGGGGCTTTGTTTTGTTTTGTTTTTATGGTAGGGGTCTAGGCTGATGCCCTCAGTCCTGCAAGGTTAATTCTGGTATTTAACACAACACTGTGATAATAAAGCCAGGCTGATGGGTTTGATGCCAGAGATTCCCATTCAACTACATCTCCTTCCTGTCTCTTCATTCTCTGGCCACTTGTTAACATTTGGGAGATGCCAGATCAAATGTGAGACAACACACAACAAGACAAGGAGTCTTTCTGTGAAGGATTTCACAGTTTAATGAAAACACAACTAAGAAATAGAGTAACAGAGTAACAGAGACTCTATAATGCACAAATGATCAAAGCGAACTGATGGCCAGAGAGAGGAGCAATTCCAGAGCCTTTGCTGCCACTGGGAAATGGGACCCCCTCAGACAATAATTTACTGCCCAGGGAACACATCACACAGCTCACCAGCCTGTCGGCCTCTGCACAGAGATACACGTGCAGAGGATGAGGTCCCCCTGTTAGATACACATAAAAACACCCTGGGTATTACGGCTAGTTCCATGTCCCCTGAGAGTCAGAGCCAGAAATTTTAAATAAAATTAGTCCCAGCTAAGCAGGCCTCGGCATGCAAAGTAGATGCAACCTGTGCCAGAAGCTCCTGTCCTAAAGAAAATTCAGAGTTACTAAGAAGCAGTGCAGGTCTCCAGGCTTATCTTAAGAGGACCAAATACCTGGAGAACTTTATCCTGCTACCCATAAGCATGGAGTATGACACCATCAATCTGCCAATTTCCATAGAGACCATGTGACTGGATCAATGCAAATCGACCACTCCTGAAAAGGACTCTCTCTTATATACTGTATATCATAGTGACATTGGTGCACAGTGCTATGTAGTAATATAGCTTTAATCTTACTGTAATGTCCTGGTCAAATTACCCCCCTAAATTTATATTCTTCCCATTTAACAAGTAAGGGAATTGAGTCATGCAGTGTAGGAATGACTTCCACAAGGCTTTGCCATGGTTCAGAAGAAAGGACAAAAATAAGGTTAGTAAGGTGACCTAGTACAGGGAGACAATGGCCCTGATCTCTCTAGAATCAAAGGGTGGAAGATCCCCAAATCTGATGACCTAATCCTAGCTCTGCCATTTAACTGTGTATGTAGCCTTCTGTATGTTCAGGAATATTCCTTTGCAATAGTTCTCTATTTGGAAAATAGAAAAATAACAGTTCTACCACCTCAGGATGGTTCTGAGGGTTAAATAAGAAACTGGGTGTAAAACATTCAGATGGTGCAAAAAATTAAAATATTCCAGTGAACTTCCATCATCTTGTTTCTGTCTGAAAAACGTGTGTACGTCCTCCCGTTCTGTAAAGCTATGAAGTTCTAAGTGGTTATTTGGGCTGTCACCTACCTCTGGTATTTGGAGGGTCACCTCAGCAAATCTCCTACCTTGTGATCTGGGACAGAACTAGGGGTTTGCATGATCTTGTTCCTGCTCACCTCCAGTCCCCCAAAACACACTCAGGGTGGGAAAAGTGATACAGGATATGTTATACAAACAACCAGCTCTCATTCTGGCTGAAGATTAAACCAAAGCTGCCTAGAGCTACAATCTACTTACAACTCCTGCGTGTTAACTTTGCCATTTATCAAGACTGGGTGCTGTAATTATTACCTGAAGCAAATAATATAGTTAGCACTCTATAAGAAATGTAAGCTCTTCACCCCATCTTTTTGCTTCTTAGAGAAATGTCATTAATTATGATAAATTCTTCTGATCTGTGTGTGGCTGTGGTAGGTAATTTCCTAGGTATTCCTCTGCAATTTGACATCAATCACTGTCCACTTAGCATAAATTAAGGTAAGCCTCCATGGCTGAATTTACAATATTTTATGCTTTTCTCAGGGAAACTTAATTCTTTCCTAAGATATATATTTAAATTATTTTTAAGCAGCATTTTAAACAATGGATGTGTTTAAGCTTTAGTTCTGTTACATCTAATGCATGAAACTCAGGTAGGGCTTTTGAGCCATTTTGTCTTTCACCCCCCTGAGAAGGAGAAACTTCTGCGAAAAGTCCGGGAGTGTCTACAGTTGCTCCCCACTTTGTGCAGTTCCTTGTTGCGGTCTTCTTCCTCACAACTCACTGAATGAAACAGCCAAGGCTGATTCTCACTGAAGCAGCCCCTCTTATCATCTGTAATTTGGCCTTCCACTGTTTCAATCACCTTAAGGCAAACTTGGGTCCAAAACTACTACGTGGAGATTTTCAGAAACAAAAATGAATTGTTTATAAGTTTTAAACTGCACACCATTCTGAGAAGTATAATGAAAGCTCACACTGCCCTGCTTCATCATGCTCAGGACACACATGATCAGTCCTGTGTCCAACACAATGTCGTATGTGCTACGTGCCTGTTGGTCACCAACTGGGCCTTTCAGATCACCATCTGTGGTACTGCATATTTGTCTTCAAGTAAGAAGCTCAGTAGTAGCTGCTTCCCAATACCTACCCCATGCAATGTTTTTGCCTCCTTATCCAGGCAATTTTGTCCTCTGATATCATCACAAGAAGAAGGGTGAAGACCATGATCGTGCCATGAGCTATTTGGAGACCACATTCACATAATTTCTATCATAGTAAATTGCTATAATTGCACTTAATTCATAAACTAAACTTGATTATAGGAAAGAGCATAATGTGTAATGAAGAAGTTTTGGTACTATTCAGTTTCAGAGATTCACTGGGGTCTTTGAATGTACCCCCTGCAGATAAGCAGAGAGCAGCATAACAGGAAACCTGTGGAAATACCGGAGTGTTGCTTTCTTCTTATTGGAGAATTTAGGATCTCAGAGCAGGTGCATTCTGGGAAGGTGGGACAAAGTGGTGGCATTGTCAGACAGTAGTCACACAATACAAAGGCACTAGAAAGAGCTACCTGAAGAAATTGGTCTGATTCTTTCCTCTTTTCCTCACAGAAATATAAAGGGAAATTTAATCTGACCTAGGGAAAATGGCTAACAAACTCCTGCCCAAAAACAACTCGATCTCATAGAGAAATCTCCTTGCTGATCTGATATTATCTGAGTGACTTAAAGTTGAAGAAACGTATCTTCTATGAAATGGTAATTGATCAGTAAGCATTTACATATCCACACTCCTGAAGTAAACAAGCAGCTCTGACCCTCTGCAGTTCACTGTTTCATAGGACTTGATCTTCTGAATAAGAAAACAAAAATGACAACTCCCAGGTGTCTGGAACTGAACGTGACTTCTCTACTCAATCAGGGATGAAGGCGTACCAGGGGCTTGGAGAAACCAGTAACGGCTGGTGAAGGAGATGGAATTTGAGCCATAGCTTGAAGAGTTCTTGTCAGGGAAAGTGCAGAGGAAGGTGGCTTAGGAAACGCTGCCTGGCTCTGGGAACTGTCTCCCTGCAGAGTGCAATTCTAAAAGTGTTTGCTGAAGGCAGAATTTCAGTGTTCTTGCCCTTTCCAGTCTGGGAGCTTAAAACAATTCAAACACTGCAGTGAAAAAGTGGAGGGGTGGGGGCCCTCGTATGACATCAGTTAGTCTGATAACCACCCTGCAGAAATATCTCATGTCAGGCCAAAAATCAAAAACAAAACAAAACAACTGGGAAGTGGCAGAAGAGGGATGATTATTGGGGTCTGCAGAAGGACTCACAGGACAGGGGAGAAGGGAGTAAGGGAAGGGAAGCTAAAGAGGACTGAATCTCTATGTATGTATGCAAGGAAATGCTGAAGTGAAGCAATAATTTTTATAATTAATATGTAATAATAATAATAAAGAAATACACACACACACGCACATGCACACACACACACGCACACACACACACCGTGAAGAACCCCGGCTCAGAAGGGAAAGCAACGAGATCACTTGACTTTAAGATTATGAAAACCAACCTTCTCACTTCATGGGTGAATCTGGTCTGTGCCTTTCTCTGCAAGCCACATATTCTGCTGATAGTTGAGAAGAATGTTTCCTAATTCTCTTTATTTTTTTTTCCTTCTCATCAATCTGCACTCACCTTCTCTTCTCTACCTTAAGAAGGGCAGCCTTCCTAATGGTGCTTTGCCAAAGCTGCCCCTGCACCTAGAATTCCTTCTCCATTCCGAGTGAAGATCTGACCATAATCCAAGGTCAGGCTACAGTGTTACCTGCTCCCCGAGGAGAGCTTTGGTGCTTCTGAGAATCTGCACGGTGTCTCCCCTGTTCTGAACTTGTGGAGCTGCCACCTGACTCTCCAATGGCCTGAGCTCGGGTCAAGGGTTGCTCTCATCTGTCTGTGTCTACCTGTCTCATCTATGAAACTGTTCATCTCTCCAAGTTAGAATCTTGTTGTTCACATTGGTTTGCCCTCTCCACTAGGCACAGTATCTACCTGTAACAGGCTCCTAACACCTATTGCCAATATCTATTAAACCCAATCTATTAAGTACCAATATCTATTAAACCCAAACTGAAAGGAGCTACAAGTGAAAGGAGAAAACATAAAATAAAGCTAAGGATAATGCCTCTGAATGCATTGCAGAACATTAGGATAAGAAGCCCAAAACGCGACAGTGACAACCACGGTCATCATTGCTATTCTCAATGTGCGAGACACTCATCATAATTTGGAACATTACAAAAGGATAAATATTCCATCTAGAAAGAAGCTACCCACTGAAACAAGATATCCTGCCCTCTAAAGTCCCTGCAAAATGCTGGCAGGTCTGATAGATTTGCCAAGCTAAACTGGCTTTGGTGGGAACTGAAACAATTTGTCAAACTCCAAGGGTTTGTGAGCATGAAGGTATATAAGAGAGAAAGTTTAATGCATCTGCAATGTGAATCCAACACTTTTGCCCAAAACCAGACAAACCAGAAAGGAAATAGCCCAAGGACACTGAAATGGGAAACACAGATCCTTGTGAAATTGGTTCTGGTTAAAGGTTGACACAAGGAAAGATTGACATCCTTGATGTATAAGCAGAGAAATGCCAGGTTCCCAAAGAAATGGGTCCAAGTCTCAGATTAAAGCAGCAATTTATAAGGATTAAAGGGGAATTGAATCCCCAGGCCATTGCTCTAGCCCTTGTCCTCTCTCCTGAAATTCCAAGCATTGGTAGAAACATTTGCTGAATCAACACACAGTGTGAGCTGGACAATTATTTGTAACGGCAACATCACGGCCAGGGTACATGCATGGTCCCAGGGTCACCCACTTCAGGGAGACTGTTCACTCAAACAGTGCCTGAGATCAGGAGAAAAATAAATATGAGCAAGTGTGACCAGACCCTGGGAAGAAAGCACAAATTGGAATTGACCTACATTGATGCCAAAGAAGATTTGCAGGTAAAGACAGGCTGAGTGCAGTTGGAGAGACAAAGATGGCCTAGAACTGTAACAAGCCACTCTCTTCCCATGGTGGGTACCTAGCAAACATGATATATCCTACACTGGCCCTTAACTCTGTATTCCCCAGCACCATGATGCTAGTTCATCAAAATCTCCACCTAATCCTTTTGGCTATCACTGTGGCTAGAAGCACCAGGATGTCTGATGAATGAGTCTGCCTCTGTGGAACCCTACTGGCAAAGCAAAAACAATGGATACTATTCATCATTTGTTTATTCTCTGGTGACCACTGTTCTAAACTTTCCACACCTGTCAATTTGCTTCAGCCTCATGAGCATGCCAAGAGGCATGAAACACTATTATCTCCCACGTCACAGATAATAAAACCGAAATTTCACAAAAGGTTGGATAACCTGGTTGAGACCACATAGCCGGTAAATAGAGGAGCTGGGATCCTAATCCAGATAGACTATTCCAGAACCTGTGTCCTTAAATCATACAGTAAGAGCCCCACAAAGACCATCCATGGCTGCCTTGGAAGATGGAATCAGGGCAGGTTCTCCTGGATACACTCAGAACCTGGCCCATGTGTGCTCTGAGGCCTAAGCCAACGTGATACCCAGCAAGTCAGTCCTCATGCAAAGAGCAGACTCCTCTACTCTCCATGGCAGGGGACCTGCCTGCCATTTAGAAGCGTTCTAGTTCTGTGTTTTTGGTTATATCTCTCATAATTGTTGCTCCAGACTGTAGGAGATTAATCAGGGACCTGGAGAAAACGGACAATCAGCGCATCAATGTCCTTATCCCATTGAACTGCTGCAAAGTGGTAGTTCGTGGGAGCTGCCCCAGGTTGTGGACATCTCTCCTCTGGGGCCCCACCCATGATGCAATGCCACCTCGCGGCTACTCCTTCCTAACCCCACGATGTTCATCAGTCTACCACACACAGACTTTTCCTCTTGGGATCGAAATTCCTTCAGGATCCGCCAGAGATCCCTGATGTCCAGCTGATTCTGTCCCTGCTTTGTGAACCCACTGCAGCAGCCACAGGTCTTTATCCAAAGCAAATCCCCAGCTCTTTTCTCCTGCCCACTAGGTTGCTCCAGTGTCAAACAGATGACCCTCCACTGTGCCTGGCATTCTGGAACCTTCTCAAGGAGCCCCAGAATATGGGCTGATGGGACTCTCATGACTCCCTCAAACTTCTCATGCAAGAAGACCCCAACTTCTTTTTAATGGCTTCGTGGGTAAGGGAAATTCAGCAGTCACACACAGAATTTTCAAACTCCCCAGGGTGAGCTGTCATCTCACTTTGAAATTTCACAACTGTAACTTAGTGCTTTTCTTAAAAGTTCTAATTCAAAGTGTAATATTTACTTAGCACAAATTATAAACAAGATTCTATCATACAGGTTCTAAATTCTAAATATATTGTCAAAAGTAAGTTTCAAGACAGTTTTCTGAAGTGAGTAACCTGATGTTTTTATTTTAAAGAGAAAATGAGTGAGCTACACTCTAAGCCCATTTCAATACAAAGTTTTGCTCAAAACCCTGCCAACCAAAGAACTTCAACATCTACACGACCTGTATTTTTACTGACACCATTGTACTCCAAAGTCCAATCTGTCTCACTTTCATGCTTTCTAACTCTGCTGAAACAAAGTTTTGACAGGTTCAAGGGACAGCGTCTACCAAACCTTAACTGCTGACCTAGCTGAGTGCGCCTGCTTTCCCAAACTGGTTTCTTCTCTAGCATTGCATGAAAACACACTCTTGCAACTTGCTGCCTGCCTTACTGGCTGTACTTATTCAGCTGGACCTTTGCTACTTCTCCAGATGGACTCAATAGGCATCATCCTTGAGCTCAGTCCAGGGTCTTCTTCCTTTCTTTCTCTGGTGTGAGGCCTTTGAGCACTGTCTTTGAGTTGATGACCCTCATGTCCAAATCTCCCTCACAGATCTTTCTAAGAACAAACACATACGGTTTCACTTTGGAAAACTTAATAGAGGAATTTAGATACAGAGAACTTTTGATAATCTACCCCTACCCAAATATCCTTTACCTGCTTTTACCTTCTTGTTTGTCTCACTTGAAAAGAAACAAAGAGGAGAGGAGAGGAGAGGAGAGGAGAGGAGAGGAGAGGAGAGGAGAGGAGAGGAGAGGAGAGGAGAGGAGAGG